>CAMZMU010000036.1:12689412-13062762 GCA_947311845.1 Poa pratensis | reverse complement strand
GTAGCATTAAATCGAACTTAGAAACCTGGATAAAGTTACTAACCAAAGCCTCTAAACTTGAAAGAAAAGAATGACACAACTGAAACCTAACTGAATTTATTTTAGATGGTAGACCTTATGAAACCCAGAAGAAAAAAAAAATAGATAACAATGCAAAATGAAATAAGTACTGAGGTCCACCATGCGGTAGCCCAAATGGTAATAGATATCAAAGTGAAATAGCATAGATTAATAAACAATAAAAATGTTTAAAAAGAGAAGTCAGCTATTAGTTCTGTTTTAGCAATAAAATTATAATAAACGGATGTAAGAAGATCAATTAAAAAACAGAGAGAGGAACTCTCACACAGAGGAGCAGGTGGGCCAAAAACAGTTAAGTTAATTAGAAAAGGAGAGAATAACAGGCATAGGAAAAATGTAGTAGAAGTGTAGAACGAGATTCTACAAACAACCTCGTACTACAAATGTGCAACATTATTGAAGATAATCTAACCAAACATTATTCCCTGAACAACAACAATGAACAATTCATCTCAAGCAAAAGGAGCACCAAATGATCTGCACACATGCAAACCAGAGCAGGGATTCAAAATACATGCAAACCAGAAGTGAATATAGACCACTGTTATCCTGCTGATAATATGATTACTTAAATACATAATAAAACATAGATGTTAAGTAGTTAAACATTACCTAGGGCTGAGGGAACCAAGTCATAGGCTCTGGAGGCTGTTGATATGTCACAGCAAGGCAACCGGTGCTGCAATGTCGTGCTCACAAACTCCCTCGCAGCACCACACCTATGTATGCCGCTGACGGACACCGATGCGCTGATCTCCAGTGCCTAAAGCCCCTCAGTTTCAGCTCACAACAATTGCATCTGAAATAGACAAATAGTATATGCATCATTCAACTAAACCCTTTTTACTACTTGCATCATTCTCTCTGGGAGAAGTTATTGTCCGGAAAATTCAGTACATATAAACATGAAGCAATCAAAAGTGAATCCTTGTTGAGCATGTATTTTCACAGAAGCAAACTGTAGGGCCATAACCGGTTGTGATAATTGACAATGCAGTGCCACATATTATACGTTTAGGATATTCTAACTCAAAACAACAAACATACAAAAGGCACACAAGCAATCTAGTAAAAGAGGTTTTTGAAAGGGTAAAGAAATAAATTTAAGAAAGTCAAGGAGAAAATAAGGTAAGCATGCAACCATAATAACTCACCTCGCACTGAAATCAGAGTAACAGATCCTTGCGCATGAATAGAATCACAACATAACCTACATGAACAGAATCACAACATCAACCTACAGCAAAGAACTCAAATATCCATCTCTATCTAAAACAGAAGCTAAATGCGCCAAACCTTTCAGTCCATGGCATGTAGCAATTTGCATCTACAACACACGTCTTCATAGTCGACAGCTTGGTGGACTGTGCAGTTGCGCTTCAAGTCATGGTGTGCATCATAGCAGGAGAGGTCTGTACACCGAAAACAGAAATCATCTGAATCAGGACCATAAATTTCTGTAATATAAACAGTGTGCATCTCACACACTTTCAAGCTAGCTAAATTATCTTGATAAAAACAAACTAATTTCTATATTATAGGAACCCAGGGGAGAACAAAGGCAAGCCAAATCATTAAGAAATGGTACAAAGACATATCTCAAAATGTATGCTCTTCTCAATTTAGAAAGCACATACAAACAATGTGGTTTAGTGCCTAGTTTGCAGATCGCTGCACCAAAAGGCGCACAATTATTTGCACAAACTTTTCTTTCCTGCATGCCCTAGCTGAATTCCTGGTAATAACAGCTCAGTATCTAAATTCACAAAGTAAAAGATCGCTAGATATGAGCATGAATCAGGACAAATAACTCGCTCAAAAAAATCTAGATTAAATAACTATTGCACCAAATATCCTTACATATCACCTACACAAAGCATTGTTGTGACGACAACTTTTGAGAACAAAAAATTCAAGAAACAATAATTAACATCGAACAGATCACATAATCATTATAATAATTTAAGTTACAACATGCCTCTTGTGTGATGTAATATTTAATGTTTTGTAATTCACGTGAAACCAACGTAGAACATAAATGGGTTTGATAACCTGCATTACACCAATTCTTAATACATTCATCCTATGATGAGCTTGTATGTGAATTAGATGGAAATATATAACTATTCAGAATTTACCAGATGTTACTTAGTGAAGTTGAACAAAATGATCCCTTTCTCCAAAAAAGATTCTACTGTTTATTTTCTGTCGTTCACCAAGCTCAAACAATTGTTGAACTGCCATCAGATTTTTGTATCACTAAAGTCACTTTGTGCCTCCTGCTGTATAGAATTCACGCTAGCACACATAAAAGAGCATATGGGTTGCTTACTTTCGGAGGCTTATATTGGAGGGGATGGAGTATAGCAGCCATTGTAGTTGCTCAGTTCATGATGCCAAGTCCCCTATTTTTGTAGAGTAAAGAAAAAGTTAAGAAAGTTAAAGGAAAAGAAGGTAAGCAGATCCGTGCAAATGAATAACATCACAGTATCAATAATTAG
This sequence comes from Poa pratensis, assembly GCA_947311845.1. Classification (NCBI taxonomy): domain Eukaryota; kingdom Viridiplantae; phylum Streptophyta; class Magnoliopsida; order Poales; family Poaceae; genus Poa; species Poa pratensis. Next base: position 13,060,180 of record CAMZMU010000036.1, on the reverse strand, counting down.
TGTAGAACTCAAATATCTATATCTGAAAAAGAAACTACATGAGCCAAACCTTCCAGTCCATGGCATGTAGCAATGTGCATCTGCATTACACGCCTTCATAGTCGATGGTTTGTGAGTGTGCAGCTGCGCTTCAAGTCGTGTGCATCATAGCTAGGAATGTCTGCTCTTGTTGGAACTTCACGAACTGAACAATAAAGTGGACATGATCAACATGATAACATCTAAGCATGCATTCGTTGTTGAGTATGTACAGATCTGTGACAAGTCTTAACAATAATGGTTCCAGTTCAAACCCACAGTTGATTGAGAGAAACCTGAGCGAGACTCAACAACATTCCTGCTGAATATGCCAAGCAAAACTAAGATGCCTTAACAAACTATTGGTCATACAGGCCACGACAGATCAAAGGAGTACTGACAGTCAGTCGTTTAGTATCAAATAAAGCCTGAAACAACATCTCCCAGAATTTCACCGAACCAGATTAAGCTCATCAGTGAACTGCAACAGGCAAAAACTTCTCCAAGATATCTTCCCAAAGTCCAAGCAGAGCGTTGCCAACCCCATTAATGCCAGACAGCAAGCTCTGCAGAGATACTATTCTTCTCAATGAGATTCATCTTCATAAATCCTCACAAAAGTAAGAACCAACTCAACAAAACAAATATAGGTAAGCACTTATAAAGTTGAGTGTTAAAGGTTATTACATCAGATCACCTGGATGGACTTGACAGCAACCAATAGCTAACTAGTACTTAGTACAAAGTTCCTTTAGATATACTACTACATAAAGTTGGCAGTGTGAAAAGAAGGAAAGAGTTGTAACTTGATTATCTGGCCATCATATCAGGAGCTTAATACATCTACATTCTTCATAATGGTAAAGTAACTTTGTTTTTACAGAATATACTAGAGCAGAAACAAGAAAACAAGTCCAGATTATCTGCTGCCACACACGACAAAACTGTTTATAAAACCATAAAGGAACAAAAGGCAAACTAAATCCTATAACTACCAACATAATGACCTCTAAATCTGTAGCAAACAGAACATCTGTACAATAAATTTCTTAGTAGTACAAGTTAGCAACAAAAGAAACCTGATATCATGTTCCGCAACTAGAGACAAAACTATTTCTAAGTTGTGGAACTATTACTGTATTAACGAAACTTTCAGCTAAACACTACCAACTGAAACACCAAATGACAGCACAGGAATGTTTCAGTTAGCCATGAGAATAATTGTATGATACACTACCAACTCAAACCATGGGTATAATTAAATGATGCAATGAAGCACACATCAAATTTTGCTACAAAAAATGAAAACTCCAAACTTCCACAAGCTGCAGACAAAGAGTAAATTTGACAGAATGCTCAGCTAGCCATTTGAGTGAACCAAGTTTTCCAAGTAACCAAAGTTTCAGTTACATACAGAATAGGGCCTTTCCATTTACCTAATGAACAAAAAAATGGAGTTCCAGATTTTCAGTTCATCCAATCCTAGACTCGCAATTCCAGGCTTCCAGCCAATTTGGCAGTGCCTTCTAATCCACCTGCATTTCTTGCAAACTCAGTCTAAATCTAAGTGACACTGTTCATCCAAGAACGTGAGAAGGGGCCGCCTTCTACTACTTTCGGATTGCGCAAGGTAGAAAGAGGCTACGATCTGAAGAACAGGAAGGATGAGTATGAGGGAGATACTGGAGGTAGCTCTCGCTTGGTGCATATGTGTAGTTGTGTACGTGAAGCGGAGAGGCATAAGCACCGTAACATCAACGTGAGGCTGGAGGCAACATCTCCTCACTGTGAGAGCATGATTTTGGTCAGCAATGGTACATCGAGAAACAGAGGACCAAGAAACAAACAGAGAAGGCAAAGGTCGCAGCGGCGGAAATTTAGGGCACAAAAAAATCGGAGAGAACTGCACAACAATGGTTGTGTTGGTGCCTTGCAGACTGAAAGGAAAACGCACACCGATGAATTGTTAACCATACCTTTTCCTATATTACGAAGCAGGAGGAAAGTAGTTGAACCTTCAATGAAGTGAGTTCTCAATAACAGCAAGAAAACCTACTGGCAAGCTCCATCGGTGCTACTGACGGCATAGAGCATGAGACTCCGTCATGAATCTCGAATATCCGCTAAATAACATAGCATCGGACATCTCAAATATACCTTTTTTTCAGGACCTGCTTGCCCTGACATTTACCACAAATTCCTCACTCTTAACGGTAAATCCACCTTTGCATGGATAGCAAATCAATGAGAATGACATATGCTAAAATAAGTTCAAATGAAGGAAAGTGACTATTTTAGAGATTAAAAAACCTCAGGTGGCTGGAACAAACCAGGCTAGAAAAGTTTATATCGTCATGCTTCTTGCAGAAATAACACATATCTATGCCGTCCCAGTTCACAATCAGAAGCCATTATCACTACAAATGCAACTAATTATGCTAGACTACTTGGTCCAACTTTCCTCCTCCAATGTATGAACTCAACGAAAGAATGAAGGACCGTCTTCTACAAGCAAGTATTTTGCATTTATTATACCGGTAAGAAGGCCAGATGGCAAGCAACTAATCAACTGTAAACTCCGAGGATTTATCGCATATGAATGTATCATCTACTCAACTGAGGCTGACTCCACCATAAATTGATACCTTGCCGGGAGTGATTTTATATGCTCCCGATATTTGCCGTCCAGTGAAAATAGAGACATCATCAACAAACTAGTTTTAGTTTCAAGTGAGATGCTCTTCCCATCAACTTTAGACAAATAATTTACGGCCTTCACGATCTCACCTTTTCCCAACAACTTTCTGATAATAGCATTTAACAGAACAGAGCTGGAGTACAACCACTATTCTCCCATGATGTAAACATGCGATCGGCTTCTTCAAACGATCCTTCTTTCAGAAGATTTTTTATCATTACTCTGTAAGTAGGAGCATTAGGTGCCAATCCGTTGGCAGATATCGCAGCAAACATAGCATTAGCTTCTTCTCTTCTCTGAGCCATGTACATTGCCTTAATCATGGTATTGTATATATTAACAAGGAACTTCATATTCGTTGCACCCAGTTTCTGGAACAAGACGATTGCTTCATTGGTGCACTTATCTCTACAAAGTCCTCTAAGAATTCCACCGTATGTGGAAGGGTTCACTGTCGTTCCACTTTTAGTCATCTCCAGGAAAATATCCGCAGCTTCTTTGCTTCTTCCATGCTTGCAAAGGGAGAGCATGAATGAGGTGTGAGTAGCAATATCTGGTATAATACCCTGGCTTGTCATTTCTCTGAATATTTTAACTGCGTCTCCCCACGAGCCCAAAGAGGAATATCCATCGAGCATGCAATTAAATGTCACGGCGTTGGGTCGAATACCATTATCGACCATCTGCCGAAGGAACGACTCTGCCTTGTCCATTGATCTGGCCTTGCACAATGCATCAATAATTGAGTTATGTGTCACCACATTAGGCACAACCCCTTGCCCCAACATCTCATGGAACAAACTGCATGCCTTGCTTACTTCCCCTTCTTTACAGAAGCCATGGAATACTGTGTTATATGCCACGACATTGATGGAGAGGCCAGCTCCTGCTTTCCTCATCATCTGGAGCCAGTCGAGCGCCCGCTGGCTCCCGCTATCTTCACATAATCCCTTAATCACTGTGCTGAATATCTTACTAGTGAACGTCATATTCATTGCACCCAATTTCTGTAACAGGACGATTGCTTCATCAGTGCAATTATCTCTACAAAGTCCTGTAAGAATTCCACCGTATGTGGAAGGGCTCACTGTCGCTCCACTTCCACTCATCTCCTGGACAATTTCCGCAGCTTCTTTGCTTCTTCCCTGCTTGCAAAGGGAGACCATGAATGAGGTGCGAGTAGCATTATCTGGTATAATACCCAGGCTTGTCATTTCTCTGAATATTTTAACTGCCTCTTCCCACAAGCCCAAAGAGGAATATCCATTGAGCATGCAATGAAATGTCATGTTGTTGGGTCGAATACCATTATCGATCATCTGCCGAAGGATCAACTCTGCCTTGTCCACTGAGGTATGTGTCACCACATTAGGCACAACCCCTTGGCCCAACATCTCATGGAACAAATCGCACGCCTTGCTTACTTCCCCTTCTTTACAGAAGCCATGGATGACTGTGTTATATGCCACCACATTGATGGAGAGGCCAGCTCCTGCTTTCCTCATCATCTGGAGCCAGTCGAGCGCCCGCTGGCTCCCGCTATCTTCACATAATCCCTTAAGCACTGTGCTGAATATCTTACTAGTGAAGTTCTTATTCATTGAACCCAACTTCTATAACAGGACGACTGCTTCATCAGTGCAATTATCTCTACAAAGTCCTGTAAGAATTGTACCGTATGTGGAACGGCTCACTGTCGCTCCACTTTCACTCATCTCCTGGAAAATTTCCGCAGCTTCTTTGCTTCTTCCATGCTTGCAAAGGGAGCGCATGAATGAGGAGCGAGTAGCAAAATCTGGTATAATACCCAGGCTTGTCATTTCTCTGAATATTTTAGCTGCCTCTTCCCACAAGCCCAAAGAGGAATATCCATCGAGCATGCAATGAAACGCCATGTTGTTTGGTCAAACACCATTATCGACCATCTGCCGAAGGATCGACTCTGCCTTGTCCACTGATCCGGCCTTGCACAACGCATCAATAATTGAGGCATGTGTCACCACATTAGGCACAACCCCTTGCCCCAACATCTCATGGAACAAATCGCACGCCTTGCTTACTTCCCCTTCTTTACAGAAGCCCTGGATGACTCTGTTATATGCCACCACCACATTGTTGGAGAGGGCAGCTCCTGCCTTCCTCATCATCCGGAGCCACTCGAGCGCCCGCTGGCTCCTGCTACCTTCACATAATCCCTTAATCACTGTGATGTATGAGAATTTATCATGCGGAAGGCCAAGCTCGGACATCTTGTTAAACAGCACGTCGACATTCTCATCTGTTTGCTTTGCGTAGCAGAGGCACTTGAGGAGGGTGGAGGCGGCGGCCTGGTTTGTCTCGAGGCCCGTCCTGAGGATGCGGCCGAAGAAGGCGAGCCCTAGGACCGGGCAACGCGCGCGGCGGCAGCAGTCCATGAGGATCGCGTAGGTGCAGATCGAGGGCGCCGGCACCACCAGGCCGGCTTCTTCTCGGCCGACGCGGTTGAAGAGCGCGACGGCGAGAGCGGGCCCATCTGCGAGAGGCGCGGAGGGCGGAGCACTGGCGAGGGCGGCGAGGAAGTTGTTGAGGGAGGGAATGGGGACGGGGTCGGCCTGCCGGAGCAATTCGTCGAACAGGTGGTGTGCGTCCTCCGGGCGGAGCGCGCCGGCTCGGACCCGCTCCGTGGCCTCGGCGAATGCGGCGGTGGGAGTCCAGCAGCCTGAGGGAGGCGAGGTGGCGGAGGAGGAGGTGGGGAGGGGGTGGTGGTGGAGGAGGAGGACCGGCGGCCGCAGCGGCGGGACTTGAGCGCGACGGAGTAGAGGCGAGGCATCGGCGGAGCAGGCATTGGGCAATAGCAAGTGAGCGGATCGGCAGAAATAGTTTGGTCAACTGCTGGATTGTTTTACTTCTTGGAAAACAGTTTTTTTTAACAAAACTGGACGTATCCGGGCTGCATCACACACAGCCTAAAATTATTGCAAAGTTTTAAAAGTAAAATAGTTTACATCTCAAAGATTGCACAAAGTGGTATTCAAAATCCATATGACCCCGCTGGTTTTTGGGAGAAGGTAAAGCCACATATGGATCCAATAAGTATAAATCGATGAATAACCTGCAAAAAATTGGCCAGCTCCTACTGTGTTAAACACAATATCTTCTGACTTCAAACTGCTCAAAGAAAATGGCTGTGGTCGGGACATCCCCATTTCTAAAAAAAAAACTACTCAAAGAAAAGCACAGACATTGTGCTACATTTATTTCTTTTCGCAAAATTTTGCTAATGTAGCCAATGCACCCTCGAAAGACTGAAAAAAAAGAAAAAAAATGTCACTACGCCCTCAGAAGGAAAGATGAAACTGAACGCATCAGTAGATCACCAAAACCAGCTCCACCATGCATTGAAGTCATGGAGCCAACAAGTCGTTAGAAAGAGTAAATCTTGGCGAATGAACAAACAAAAGGAGAGCAAAAGAGTGGGGCGACGAAGGACAGAGGAAAAGACAAATAAGAAAAAAGAGGGGCATAACAATGTCACTCCCAGTGCATACCCGATGTCGAACCACCACGCAGAACGTTTGCACTAGCAGGCAAAGGCACACATGAAAGCCCATGCCTACCCTCGGAAGAACCGCATAATCACAAGGGTCAGACCTACTGATGGCCACTTGCGAAATCCCTCTATGATCGGGGATGCGACCCGCCATGCCCGGGGTGGTCCGTAGCCGGTGGCGAAGGGCTATGTCCCACGTACCTACGACAACTTCCCATCCACACTGTGTGTCCCCACGCGATTTACCAGCTGTAGCCCTTATAGAGATGCAGCAGCGAGGCAAACGATACTAAGGGTCCCAGAAATAACGATACAAAGAAGAACAAGTGAAGGTGCGGTGCTCCTAACCTTTATAGTATTTTTTTAGAGCAGATTAGATTATTTTTAGAGCTTGAGCTCCGATGCCCCTAACCTTTATTGTATTTTTTACTTAACAATATTTTAAGGAACCACATGACCATGTATTAAATATTATTCGAACAGTAATTTTTGTACAAATACTAATTTTTGCGAGCTGTGAAAAAAGACCATTCTAAATATCAACAATTGCAATATTGGTCTCTATTCATTGTTTTTTACTCTTCATAGACTACAAATTTAACTTGCTTATATTTTATTACCTCGTGTGAGTATGTTGAATTTTACAATACGAATTAAATCCAGATTGAGCCTTCACATGTATTTAATTAGACTGAACAGATCAAAATCATAAATCGTGTAAAGCCATACTAAACCGATATGTATTATATTATATTATATTATATTATATTATATTATATTATAGGCTATTAAAATAATTGACATATAAAGGGTATCATTTGATTTGATGAGTCTAAAACGTGAACAATTTGGCTGCTGGTTCCGAGAACCACAAAATGGAGGCCAAGCTCCATGGAGCCCTTTAGTTTGAAAAAAAATAAGATTTTAAAGTGTCAAAAAGAATCTACAAAATATCTTGATGTAGACAATATTGTATTCTACCAACGTGCAAATTTCAAATTAAAATATTTCATATTTTGGGCTACACAAAAATAACAAAATCTGAGAGATTTGAAAGAGTTGAAAATTTGACTTTGTAATTTTTTGCAGCCCAAAATACAGCATTGTCTACATCTAGAATTTGTTTCAGAATTTTTGGAAACTTCAAAATTTGTTTTTTTACTTATTTTTATAAAGAGCTCCAGGGAGGTCGACCTCTTACAAATTTTTTGGAAACTTCAAATTTGATATTTTTTTTTGAATAATTTTGATAAAGAGCTCCAGGGAGGTTGGCCTCCATTATTCCACTCTTGTCGAATTCATCTTACCATCGTGTACACTATCAGTTAGGCCAAAAAAATATAGAGTCTAGAACAACCCTTCGTGCTAGTAGTTTGATCGATCTTTACAACACATACAAAATCACAAATTAGTTTCGCACATGTCAAATCAAGATGGTTTATACCTAACACGTGGAACACTACAACCCAGTTTCAGAAAATGACACTATCGAGATAAGTGTTTGATATGTAAAGTGAATAAGATGAGTCATTACTAATTATCAATCTTTCCTATGAATCAGATGATACGTGCAATTATAAAGCAACTTTGATCATAAATTCAAAAAAACTACATTTGTATGTAGTGCCACCAAACACGATATACCAAATGATGTGTTAGATAAGCATCCCCACACTTTGATGGAAAGAAAATGCATAGATAAAAAGAAACCATGCCATATAAGCTATAAATAGGCCCACACCATGAAGATACTCCTCCATCATCCATCCTTCACATATTTAGATCAAAAACATCAAAGCCAGGCAAGCAATAGTAAACAAAAATCAGCCATGAAGACCTTCCTCATCCTTGCCCTCATTGCCATGGCGGCAACCATGGCCACCGCCAGGGTGCAGTTTGCTAGCGGCCAATACCAGTCGCAAGATCAATTTCCGCAACTACAACAACCATATGCGCAACCGCAGCTATTTCCACAGGAACAACAACAATTCCCCGAGCAACAACAACCTTTTTTCCAACAACAACAACCTTTTTTGCAGCAACAACAACCTTTTCTACAGCAACAACAACCTGGGCAGTTTGATCCTAGTAGCTAATACCAGTCACAGCAGCCATTTTCTTAGGTAAAACAACCATTTGTGCAACTGCAGCCATTTCCACAAGAACAACAACAATTTCCCAGTGAACAACCTTTTCTGCAGCAACAACATCATGTGCAATTTGATCCTACCGGCCAATATCAATCTCAACAACCATTTTCGCAAATACAACAACTGTTTGCGCAACATCAGCCATTTCCACAGGCACAACAACAATTTCCAGAGCAACAACAACCTTTTCTTCAGCAACAACAACAACCATTTTTTCAGCCATTTCTGCAACAACAGTTGAACCCATGTCGGCAGTTCCTCGTGCAACCGTGCAGCCGGGTGCCGCTGGTGTCAATCCTCTGACCGCGGATCTTTCAATAAAGTAGATGTCAGGTGACGCGGCAACAATGCTGCCGGCAGCTTGCGCAAATTCCCCAACAACTCCGTGTCCCCGCCATCCACAGTGTCGTACATGCCATCATCATGCAACAACAACAACAGTTCTTCCAACCTCAGCAGCAGATGGGTCAGGGAGTTTTCCAGCCTCAATTACAACAGATCGGCCAGGGCTTCATCCAACCTCAACAAGTAGCTCAGATCGAGGCGCTGAGGAAATCTCCGCTGCAAACCCTGTCGGCAATATGCAATGTTTAGGTCCCGCTCCATCGCCCCGTTACTGTTTAGTCAAGATACCGGATGATGTAACAGTGACAAATAAAGTGTTATGCACTAACATCTGTGATCCCTGGCCAGTACTAGTCCAAACTTGGGAATAAAGGACAAATATATGTTCTTGTCTGCATAATTCTGTTGTCCTTTTTCCATTCACACACATATTTAGATATTCATTCCTCTCCACAATCTTATGCGTGAAAATCAATCTGAACATAACAGAATGGGAGTTAAACCTGGGTTGATCTAAGTACCACTTAAGTAAGGAGTAAGCAGAAAACTATTGTTGGTAGGATATAGTCAGGTGAGCCTTCATCCGAGACGCTCAATTATAAATAGATAAAGTTACGTTTTTGGTTGGATCGAGGCTACTTTAGTCACCAGAATACGTTAGGAATAATTAAAGCTTCAAAAGCCCGAGATAGGTCATTATGCATAGAGTGGAGCTGGACCAATCCTGAATCAAAGTAAAATTTGGATGCCATCTCGTCTCGTATCGCGTCGCAGGAAGTAGGAGGGTGTTGACGAGTGGAGGCGTGAACGAGCCTCTGTTTCTATGAGAAGGCAAAGTAAATGTTTTTTGGAGGACAATAGGTAGACCTTGTAGTGCCAAAACGATTAAAATTGGGCTTTTGTCTCACTCAATGCTTGGTCCGACACGCTCAGCCCGTTTGGGTTCGAACATATCAATCACTCACACAAGCCGAGTGATCTCGATTACAACAGGGTAAGATTTACTCATGCACATCTCGATTTGGTCGAATATTAGATGATAAAAGAGCCAAACTATATTGTTATCATGTTTCATGCATATGTTTTGAGATTAAAAATGTGCTTTTCTATAGATATAGTTTATATCCACCTTCTTGTACACTCGTGAGATACCACATAAGCCGTTGTAGTACTTTGACTGGGAACAACTAACTTTGTACAGAGAGATTAAGTTTGCTTCTTGGAAACATAATAAAAAATTATTTTTAGAGCTTGAGCTCGGTGCTCCTAACATTTATTGTATTTTTTGCTTAAGAATATTTTAAGGAACCACAGGCCCATGTATTAAATATTATTTTCTCAGTAAGTTTTTTACAAATACTAATTTTGGCGAGCTGTGCAAAAAGACCAAATTCTAAATATCAACATTTGCTATATTGGTCTTGATTCATTGTTGTTTTTATCTACATAGATTACGAATTTCACAGGCTTATATTTTATTCCCTCGTGTAAGTATGTTGAATTTTACAATATGAACTAAATCCAAATTGAGCCTGTATTTGATTAGACTGAACTGATCAAAATCGTAAATCGTATTAAGCCATACTAAACCGATATGTATTATATTATATTATAGGCTATTACAACAATTGACATATAAAGGGTATCATTCGATTTATGAGTATAAAAAGTGAACAATTTGTCTGCTAGTTCCGAGAACCACAAAATGGAGGCCAAGCCTAATAGATCGAGCCCTTTAATTTGAAAAAAAAACAAAACAAAAATATTTGAAGTTTCGAAAAAATCTAAAAAAATCTGGATGTAGAGACAATATTGTATTCTACCAACGTGAAAATATCAAATTAAAATATTTCATATTCTAGGCTACACAAAAATAAAACAATCTCACAGATTTGAAAGACTTGAATATTTGACATTGTAATTTTTGTAAAGCCCAAAATACAAGATATTTCTAGTTGATATTTTACATGTTGATATAATACAGCATTGTCTACATCTAAAATTTGTTTCAAATTTTTTGGAAACTTCGGAATTTGTTTTTTTACTTATTTTTATAAAGAGCTCCAGGGAGGTCGGCCTCTTACAAATTGTTTGGAAACTTCAAGTTTGATTTTTTTGACTAATTTCGGTAAAGAGCTCCAGGGAGGTCGGCCTCCATTAGTCCACTCTTGTCGGATTCATCTTATCATCGTGTACACTATAAGTTAGGCCAAAAAAATATAGAGTCTAGAATAACCCTTCGTGCTAGTAGTTTGATCAATCTTGTCGAAAAAATTAGTTTTGCACATGTGAAATCTATATGGTTTATACCTAACACGTGGAACACTACAACCCAGTTTCAGAAAATGACACTATCGAGATAAGTGTTTGATATGTAAAGTGAATAAGATGAGTCATTACTAATTATCAATCTTTCCTATGAATCAGATGATACGTGCAAGCATAAAGCTACTTTGATCATATATAAATCCAAAAAATACTACATTTGTATGTAGTGCCACCAAACACGATATACCAAATGATGTGTTAGATAAGCATCCCCACACTTTTATGGAAAGAAAATGCATAGATAAAAAGAAACCATGCCATGTAAGCTATAAATAGGCCCACACCATGAAGATACTCCTCCATCATCCATCCTTCACATATTTAGATCAAAAACATCAAAGCCAGGCAAGCAATAGTAAACACAAATCAGCCATGAAGACCTTCCTCATCCTTGCCCTCATTGCCATGGCGGCAACCATGGCCACCGCCAGGGTGCAGTTTGCTAGCGGCCAATACCAGTCGCAAGATCAATTTCCGCAACTACAACAACCATATGCGCAACCACAGCTATTTCCACAGGAACAACAACAATTCCCCGAGCAACAACAACCTTTTTTCCAACAACAACAACCTTTTTTGCAGCAACAGCAACCTTTTCTACAGCAACAACAACAACCTAGGCAGTTTGATCCTAGTGGCTAATACCAGTCACAACAGCCATTTTCTCAGGTACAACAACCATTTGTGCAACCGCAGCCATTTCCACAAGAACAACAACAATTTCCCAGTCAACAACCTTTTCTACAGCAACAACATCATGTGCAATTTGATACTACGGCCAATATCAATCTCAGCAACCATTTTCGCAAATACAACAACTGTTTGCGCAACCGCAGCCATTTCCACAAGGACAATAACATTTTCCAGAGCAACAACAACCTTTTCTTCAGCAACAACAACAACCATGTTTTCAGCCATTTCTGCAGCAACAGTTGAACCCGTGCCGGCAGTTCCTCGTGCAACCGTGCAGCCGGGTGCCGCTGGTGTCAATCCTCCGGCCGCGGATCTTTCAACAAAGTAGATGTCAGGTGACGCGGCAACAATGCTGCCGGCAGCTGATGCATGTAAAATGCATACATGAACTTTGCACTTTAATTGCTTATATTACAATCATATTTGCATCATATAAGGGTTATATCAATGTTTTACAATGATTTTGGGAATATTTCATAGTTTTCCCATTTATTTGGAATTAACCCTGTTTTTCCAAAAAACGTCTTTTTTAGTGTTTCAGACTTTCCGGGAGCTTCGGGACTCCAAAAAGGGCAAGGCCAAAGAGCACGGTTCAGAATTTTCGAGACGAACGCAATGGCCTTAAACTGAAGACCAGAAGCCCAACAGGCTGGAAATGGGAGGGTCCCACGCGAGGCCCAGCTCTTTTCCCCTCGGAGCTCCGTGGCCGTCGATCTTTCGTCCACCGACTCCGTCTTGACCTAAAACGCCTATAAAAAAGGTCCCCTGGCGTTTCGCGAAAGGGGGCGGTGGAGAAACACAAAACCACGAAACAGAGAGACAGAAGGCTGCCGCCGGAGAAGATCGGAGGGGGGAAACGCCGCCGGAATCGCCTCCGGAGGGCTCCACCCCCCTCCGGCGTGATCATCATCAACATCTACAGCAAGAACTTCTTCACCATCATCACCATGATGAAGGGGGAGTAGTCCACCCCCTGGACTAGGGTTTGTGGTGGTAACTTTTGTATCTCTCCTCTCTCTTGAGCTTCACTAATTAGTACCGTATGAGCTGCCAAACATGATTACGGTCATCTATGTAATACCTTTGTGGTGAATATTGTGGTGTGAGATGATTTGTTATGCATTTACCGTTGTGTTGGAGCTTTTGTGATTTGTCATACTTTGAAGTATGATGTATGTGGTACGGGATGGCCGATGTGACACGGCATAGGTATTGAGTGACACAGTACCGCCCAACGTCCTTTATCTGGGGGTAAAAAGAAAGAGTATGATGTGGGAGTGAGAGAAACCACGCTAGCCTTACGAGGGGTGACCTAGCAACACAAATGAGTATTTCTTTCAACTATGTGTTTTAGGACATATAGCCGTCATAAAAAGCTACCATTAAAACATGACAATTGTGTGTACTTTATCTATAACATGATGATCACCGTAGATGAGAGAGAGAGAGGATTAAGTGAACCCATGAACCATGTCCATTGTTCCTATAAGAAACACACAATTGAGCTTGTCCTCTTGCTACATAGAGGATTGGGCTTTCTCTCTTTGAGAGCTTTCACTTGCTACTACCTTTGTCTTGTCCTCTTGCAAAGAAGAGGATTGGGACACTTTTACATCCATCAAACCAACCATCTTGTTCTCTAAACTTGTTTAGTGCATAATCAACTAAAACTTGTGACACTTTAGTTGTAGGGAATAGATAACTTTTCCTTCTTGCTCCTGCGGATCGATACCTTACTTCCACATTGAGAGGTGCTACAGTGATCCCTTGCTCTTGGGGTTATCAAGCACTTTTCTGGCGCCGTTGCCGGGGAGCGTAGCGCTTAAGTTTCTATTCTTGTGTGCACTAGACTAAGCTTGGGGAGGTTCCTTTTATATCTTGCAATCATCTAAGCTTGGGGAGGTTCTTTAACTTGTTTAATGATACTATGTCTCCCATTTATGATGATGAATATGATATTTTCAGTCCACCCACTATTGAGTATAAAGTTTATTGTGATTATGATATGCCTCATATATATGTTGATTACAATGATTATTATGAATGTTTTACTCCCACTATTCCTAATGAAACTGTTTATGCTTATGTGGAGAGTAATGATACTTTTATGCATATGGATCATGATAAGAATGTTTCACGTGATTGCTATATTGTTGAGTTTATCAATGATGCTACTGAAAGTTTTTATGAGAGAGGGAGACATGATTTCATATATCTCAAAAATATTAAGTCTTCTCTCTTTTTGTTGAAAATTTTTGAAGTTGCACTTGCTTTGCCTTCCTATGCTAGTCACTTTGTGCTTTATTGATTTATTTTCTTACAAGATCCCAATGCATAGGAAGTGGGTTAGACTTAAATGTGTTTGATATTTGCTTCTTGATGCTCTTTTATATTCAACTCTTATTCCTATGGGAGCATCATTAAAACTATCAAGCCTAGCTATATGGCTATAAAGAAAGCGCTTTGCGGGAGGCAACCCGGTTATTTTTGTGTGTGATTTTTCTTTGTGTCCTCTTGCTGTAACAAGAGATTTTGTGTCTAGTTAGTTTCTGGAGTTTTTAAATAAAGTGCCAAGTTTTACCCATTTTGGTCTTGAAAAGTTGCTTATTGAGTTCGGAGATTTTATTCCGTCACGAGTCAGTGCACGGTATGATTTTTAATTCTTATTCTGTAACTCCGAATGAGCTCATATTTGAGCTGTAGTTGCAACTTTTCATCCTCTGTATGCATGAATTTTTTCGGAATTGTTCGAGAAAGTTTGGTAGGGTAGAAAAATACGTTTCGCTGCTACTGTTTTTCTGGACAGATTCTGTCCCATTTTGTTTGATGCATGCTTTGAGCTTTTAAGTTGAATCTTTTTTATCCAATTGAGTTTATGAGTAGGCATAGAACATTATACAATTTCTGGACATCTCATATGAATTTTTGTTCAAGGATTATATGCAGCAAGGAACCTATTTGTTTATCACTATTAATGCACCCCACAGAAAAGAGATGGGAGAAACGGTGTTTTGAAGTTTTTTCACAGGGATTGGAGAAGATGCACCAAGAGCTATCCAAGGATGGTGAAGACCATAAGCTTGGGGATGTGAAGACAACCCTGCTGGACCTACACACTCTCGGTTTGCACACGTCCAACTTCTGTTTTTCGATCGAAACACTTTATCGCATAAACTTGGAGCGTCGTTTTTGTTTTTATTTGAGTCTTGAGAGACCACCACACTATCATTTATATATGAGAGAGCTACTGGAAATATGGGTTGAAATATGTTGGATGCTTTTATAAGATTGGGAAAATGGATGTTTGAGTTGATTTTTAATGATACATATAGTTGCATGATTCATGAGCTTGTTTATGAGTAATAGTTTGCAAATTCTTTTTGTAGAGCTATCACTTATTCATGTTTTGGTGCTGATTGTTATATTACTTGGTTTAACATGGATTAGTTAGTTCTATGGACACTCATGCATGCATCTAGATGGTCAATTTTCTCCCTTTTGCTAGCCCAAAAACTCCAACAAGCAAAAACTTGTTTCCAACACCTTCAACCAAAGTTATTCCAGTGAGTCCACCATATCTACCTATTGGCTTTATGCTATTCCGAGTATGTTTAACATGTTGTTTGTGTTATCTTACTTCTGAATGAAAATGTTTATGTTATTGATTGCAATGGAAAAAAATTGGTTATATGGCTCTCACGAACTTGATGCACAATGTTCTTTTATTTGCACAATAAAACTTGACCCATTGTGATTAAGATTATGATGTTTGTGGCTTGATGAATGTTTTGGGTTGGAAGTTAGCCCATATGTGCTGTCTCATGGCAAGCTTTCAACACGCTCTTCATCTCATTTAGTTGATATCATGTGCTTTTGTCTATGGATGCTTATCATGTTGAAATAAATGCGGAAATAGAGTGAGTTTAAATGAGTTTGTGTAAATGGTTAGAGAGACGCCTGGGCCGCTAATCTAAGCCATGCATCATTCATGGTGGAAATTTACTTACATACTATGGTGAACCTTCTGTGATACACCTTGCAATAAAAAACTATTCCAAATGGTAAATAAAAAGGGTGTTGAGATTGTTCATTTTGTTTGTTTGTCTTGTCATTTTGATATGGGCTTGTTCCATATCTTGGGACAAGAGGTACCCCAGTTGACGCTCTTGATGATACTATTATGCTTACAATGATATTTAATTGAACTTGCTTTGTTTCCCAAGTTGAGTAACACATGGTGTAAGTACTTGTATTCAAGGGGCATGAGACATTCAACCCATTCTTTATCAAGCACACTACTCATATTTGCTTTCACTTTAACCTTAATCATTCAAGATGCTATGATAGGGGAAATGAGAGCTTGACACCAATGAATACCTTATTGCAATCATTAACTTAAGTAGAAGAGTTTGGAAGTTGGATGAAACTTATGCATGCTTTACCTCTACTCACTTATACATCTTTCCAAAGTGTCCACCAAACATATTCAGATTTTCATCATCACTCTATGACCATTGTAGGATGTTCTACTTATCATTATGCATACATGTGTTCCATATTACTTGCTACCATGTTACACTTTGTGAACTATCAATGAACATCCTTGTCTTGAATACTTGATATCACTTCATAAACTATTTGCATATTGCTACTCCTTTGAAGAATGAATCATTTGACTATATGTAGCAATAGTAATCATCTTTGATATTCATTGTTAAGTATTAAATTGCAAAGTCCATGTTAGTTTTATCATCTTCATACTCGAGGACGAGCATGGATTAAGCTTGGGGATGTTGATGCATGTAAAATGCATACATGAACTTTGCACTTTAATTGCTTATATTCCAATCATATTTGCATCATATAAGGGTTATATCAATGTTTTACAATGATTTAGGAAATATTTCATAGTTTTCCCATTTATTTGGAATTAACCCTGTTTTTCCAGAAAACGTCTTTTTTAGTGTTTCAGACTTTCCGGGAGCTTCGGGACTCCAAAAAGGGCAAGGCCAAAGAGCACGGTTCAGAATTTTCGAGACGAACGCAATGGCCTTAAATTGAAGACCAGAAGCCCAACAGGCTGGAAATGGGAGGGTCCCACGCGGCCTAAAATACCTGGCCGCGTGGGCCCAGCTCTTTTCCGCCTCGGAGCTCCGTGGCCGTCGATCTTTCGTCCACCGACTCCGTCTTGACCTAAAAACGCCTATAAAAAAGGTTCCCTGGCATTTCGCGAAAGGGGGCGGCGGAGAAACACAAAACCACGAAACAGAGAGACAGAGGGCTGCCGCCGGAGAAGATCGGAGGGGGGAAACGCCGCCGGAATCGCCTCCGGAGGGCTCCACCCCCTCCGGCGTGTTCATCATCAACATCTACAGCAAGAACTTCTTCACCATCATCACCATGATGAAGGGAGTAGTCCACCCCCTGGACTAGGGTTTGTGGTGGTAACTTTTGTATCTCTCCTCTCTCTTGAGCTTCACTAATTGGTACCGTATGAGCTGCCAAACATGATTACGGTCATCTATGTAATACCTTTGTGGTGAATATTGTGGTGTGAGATGATTTGTTATGCATTTACCGTTGTGTTGGAGCTTTTGTGATTTGTCATACTTTGAAGTATGATGTATGTGGGTACGGGATGGCCGATGTGACATGGCATAGGTATTGAGTGACACAGTACCGCCCAACGTCCTTTATCTGGGGTAAAAAGAAAGAGTATGATGTGGGAGTGAGAGAAACCACGCTAGCCTTACGAGGGGTGACCTAGCAACACAAATGAGTATTTCTTTCAACTATGTGTTTTAGGACATATAGCCGTCATAAAAAGCTACCATTAAAACATGACAATTGTGTGTACTTTATCTATAACATGATGATCACCGTAGATGAGAGAGAGAGAGGATTAAGTGAACCCATGAACCATGTCCATTGTTCCTATAAGAAACACACAATTGAGCTTGTCCTCTTGCTACATAGAGGATTGGGCTTTCTCTCTTTGAGAGATTTCACTTGCTACTACATTTGTCTTGTCCTCTTGCAAAGAAGAGGATTGGGACACTTTTACATCCATCAAACCAACCATCTTGTTCTCTAAACTTGTTTAGTGCATAATCAACTAAAACTTGTGACACTTTAGTTATAGGGAATAGATAAATTTTCCTTCTTGCTCCTGCGGATCGATACCTTACTTCCACATTGAGAGGTGCTACAGTGATCCCTTGCTCTTGTGGGTTATCAGCAGCTGGCGCAAATTCCCCCAACAACTCCGTGTCCCCGCCATCCAAAGTGTCGTACATGCCATCATCATGCAACAACAACAGTTCTTCCAACCTCAGCAGCAGATGGGTCAGGGAGTTTTCCAGCCTCAATTACAGCAGATCGGCCAGGGCTTCATCCAACCTCAACAAGTAGCTCAGATCGAGGCGCTGAGGAAATCTCCGCTGCAACCTGTCGGCAATATGCAATGTTTAGGTCCCCCTCCATCGCCCCGTTACTGTTTAGTCAAGATACCGGATGATGTAACAGTGACAAATAAAGTGTCATGCACTAACATCTGTGATCCCTGGCCAGTACTAGTCCAAACTTGGGAATAAAGGACAAATATATGTTCTTGTCTGCAAAATACTGTTGTCGTTTTTCCATTCACACACATATTTAGATATTCATTCCTCTCCACAATCTTATGCGTGAAAATCAATCTGAACATAACAGAATGGGAGTTAAAACCTGGGTTGATCTAAGTACCACTTAAGTAAGGAGTAAGCAGAAAACTATTGTTGGTAGGATATAGTCAGGTGAGCCTTCATCCGAGACGCTCAATTATAAATAGATAAAGTTACGTTTTTGGTTGGATCGAGGCTACTTTAGTCACCAGAATACGTTAGGAATAATTAAAGCTTCAAAAGCCCGAGATAGGTCATTATGCATAGAGTGAAGCTGGACCAATCCTGAATCAAAGTAAAATTTGGATGCCATCTCGTCTCGTATCGCGTCGCAGGAAGTAGGAGGGTGTTGACGAGTGGAGGCGTGAACGAGCCTCTGTTTCTATGAGAAGGCAAAGTAAATGTTTTTTGTAGGACAATAGGTAGACCTTGTAGTGCCAAAACGATTAAAATTGGGCTTTTGTCTCACTCAATGCTTGGTCCGACACGCTCAGCCCGTTTGGGTTCGAACATATCAATCACTCACACAAGCCGAGTGATCTAGATTACAACAGGGTAAGATTTACTCATGCACATCTCGATTTGGTCGAATATTAGATGATAAAAGAGCCAAACTATATTGTTATCATGTTTCATGCATATGTTTTGAGATTAAAAATGTGCTTTTCTATAGATATAGTTTATATCCACCTTCTTGTACACTCGTGAGATACCACATAAGCTGTTGTAGTACTTTGACTGGGAACAACTAACTTTGTACAGAGAGATTAAGTTTGCTTCTTGGAAACATAATAAAAAATTATTTTTAGAGATTGAGCTCGGTGCTCCTAACCTTTATTGTATTTTTTTCTTAAGAATATTTTAAGGAACCACAGGCCCATGTATTAAATATTATTTTCTCAGTAAGTTTTTTACAAATACTAATTTTGGCGAGTGATGCATGTAAAATGCATACATGAACTTTGCAATTTAATTGCTTATATTCCAATCATATTTGCATCATATAAGGGTTATATCAATGTTTTATAATGATTTTTGGAAATATTCATTTATTTCCTATTTTTATGGAATTAACCCTGCACAGGCAAAAAACCCCGTTTTCTTATTTTAATGTTTCAGGGACCCAAACGTCAACGAAATCACCTGGAAATTTACGGGCGTCAATATTTGGAAGGAAGAACACCTGTGGGCGAAGGAAGCGAGCAAACGGAGGCTCGAGGGCCAAACGAGGGGGGCCCACGCGGCCAGGTACTGTAGCCGCGTGGGACCCACCCATTTGGGCCTCGTGGCTCCGTTGCCTTCGATCTTTTCTCCACCGACATCGTCTTGACCTAAAAACGCCTATAAAAAGGTCCCCCGACGTTCTCTGGAAGGAGCGCCGCACAAACACAGAAACATCGAAACGGAGATCAGGAGCTGCAGATTGGAGGGGAAAACTCCGGCGGGGCGCTGCCGGCGTGGTCTCCATCTTCTCCATCGACTTCTCCACCGTCTCCATGATGAAGAGGGAGTAGTCCACCTCTGGACTATGGGTTTGTGGAAGTAACTTATGTATCTATCCTCTCTTGAGCTTCACTAATTAGCACCGTATGAGCTGCTGAACATGATTACGGTCACCGTTGTAATACCTTTGTGGTGGATCTTTATGAGTTAATATATGTTTGCGATTGCAATGTTTGTTTCAGTTATGAGTATAGATGCATATTATGTACCCCGTTCTTGTCTACTTGTTTTGATCAAGTATGTTTATGAGAGCGTGTGTGGGGAAACGTGTGCATTAGTTGGAGTAACGGGGGGTGGCTAGTGCAGTGAACGTGAGAGAAAGTTCTGCGATCCACTTTGGTATCTTACCTTACTTTGTTACCTCACTAGGGATAAACTAAAATACCATGCTACGGGGATGTGGGGCGTGACCATTGCCACTACTCCATGACTAGATCTAGCATGTTCTTATTTTCACTTCATGTCATGATACTTAATGCTATACTCTGAGTTATCTTAATTACTGAGGTGTTATGATTTAGTTCGCATCTTGGTGGAGTATAAGAGAGGTTAATAACCAAAAGATCTCTATGTTAGGACGTGATGCCCATATATCTAAGTAACTTGTTATCAAACCCTGTGTTGCAATCTCATATGTTAACTGTGTGTGTTCCATTGTCTACCACTTTATAAAGAGAGAGTGCATTTGTGAAACCATGAACCCCAGTCCATTTTTAATCATAAGAAACACCTTTCCAACACCATATACCACTTTTCTATTTTCAGCCATCATTAAATCCGAAAATACAAAAATACTTTTCATCTTGCATACATCATTCAAAAACCCAAAAATATCATTTACCATTGCATCCACCATCATTGCATATTTATTTCTGTTTGCATTGCATAACTATCCTGATATCATTCTTACACCTTGTGCTTGACAACCACAGGTGAGGTTGAGGACCAAAACATCTAACCTTGTTTTGTAGGTAACCAAAAGAAGGATAAGAAGATAAATCTACCACTTCAGATTCCGCGAGAGTTCGATATTAAACCCTCGAGTCACCCCTCGTGGGGAAAACTGTCTTCCACTTACTATACACTCTGCACTTGGAGTCTCAACCTAATCCTGTTTACTTTTGCAGGTATCAAGGCCTTGCTCTTCGGGACCATCAGCGAGCTGTGCAAAAAGACCAAATTCCAAATATCAACATTGCTATATTGGTCTTGATTCATTGTTGTTTTTATCTACATAGATTACGAATTTCACAGGCTTATATTTATTCCCTCGTGTAAGTATGTTGAATTTTACAATATGAACTAAATCCAAATTGAGCCTATATTTGATTAGACTGAACTGATCAAAATCGTAAATCGTATAAGCCATACTAAACCGATATGTATTATATTATTTATTTAGGCTATTACAACAATTGACATATAAAGGGTATCATTCGATTTATGAGTATAAAAAGTGAACAATTTGTCTGCTAGTTCCGAGAACCACAAAATGGAGGCCAAGCCTAATAGATCGAGCCCTTTAATTTGAAAAAAAAAACAAAAAAAATATTTGAAGTTTCGAAGAAATCTAAAAAATCTGGATGTAGAGACAATATTGTATTCTACCAACGTGAAAATATCAAATTAAAATATTTCATATTCTAGGCTACACAAAAATTGTCGGCCCAGTGAAATCCAGGGTGTGCTGGGCCTGTCCTCTACGGCCCTCGACACTTGATGGCGAATTTTCGCTATGGACCAAGCCTACGGCTTGGAGAGCCTCGCGAGGCGGATTGCCTCACGAGGGCTTTTGAGGCAGCAGAGGCCTGCGGAGGCCCTCTCCACTGCTGCCCCCTCTTCAAGGAAATCTCCCCTGGAGAGAGGTCAACCGAATTCTCCACAGGGCATCCAAGCCCTCGTGGAGATCGCTTCGCTGCAAAGCAACCTCTGCAGAGCGCACATGGGCTCTGCAGCGGCCGCAGAGTGACGCGCCCCTGCGTGCGGTGACGACGACGCCGCAGTTGCCATTTTGGTGATTAAAGGGGTCAACAAAGCTGTGCCACCCGCACCGGACTACAAGGTTTCCTCTTTGGTGATAAGGGGACCGGCCGGCGCTACGCTCCAGGCCAACGTCACCGTGGGCACCCCCACGTTCCTCTGCGGCCCCAGCTGGCCGTCCTGCATGGACGGTGGTACTCTGCTACAGGTCAGCTTTACGCCCATGGACCGCGTCCATGGACAACCGGGCTGCGGTGCACCACGCTCTACCTTCTGCCGCCACGTGAGCCCTTCCGTAGCGCAAGCACAGGGAGGAAGCCGGGGCGCCTATAAAAGGAGGAGCAGCACCGTAGCAAAGGATCGCATTCTCATTCCAGCATAGCCACTTACGCGCAAGGAAGAAGAAGACCACGCTTCCCTTCCTTGTGTACACCATTGCCAAAAGAGAGCCCTCGGCAAGCTCATTGTACTGTAACCTCTACAAGCAGTGCAATACAGACAAGCAGGAGTAGCGGTGTTACCTCCACACGAGGGCCGTGAACCTGGGTACGGGCTGGTGTTCATCTCTGTCGTGATGTCCCTCCACTTGCTCGACGAGCACCGTCGCCGTGCAGGTTGAGGGTTGTTTGACCAACGTGTTCAGCCCCTTACACGAACTCTCTTCGTGAGCTTGACTATCCCTGTTTCGTGGGAGTCATTCTCCGACAATTGGCGCGCCAGGTAGGGGGCTGAGGCGCGTCTTCAACCTTCATCGACCTCTGCACCATGGCGGACACTCGCGCAGCTCGCGCCACCCGGCGGGCGTCAGGCAGGGCCACCACCGAGCCCGCTGCCAACACCACCAACCCTCGCGGCCGTCCCCGCGCCAGCCGTGCCACGGGGCGCAACACCGCTGAACCGCGGTGGAGCACCCCGAGGACGACGACGGCCACCACGACGACCGCTTCGACGACGACGTCGACCACGGGCACGGCGAGGACGCTGAGTCCTCGCATCCGTCCCAGCGCCACAGCGCCTCCACTCTTGGGCGTCCAGCGCCCAGCCCAAACACCGCGCTGCTCATGGCCGCGGAACTCTTCCGCTACCGCCCCACAGCTGAGGCGCACGACAACTGGCTCGGCCGCCTCCAGCACCTCGTCGACATTGCGGCGGCACCGCGCGCTGCTCTGGTGCACCACAACTCCGGACGCGCTGGAACCACCGCGCATGGCGCACCTCCGCCGCCGCCTCCGCCGCCGCCGCCGGTCCCCTCCAGCTGCGGCGCACAAGGCCGCATCCCACGCGTCTTCGCCGCGCGATTGTCAAATCGTGCAGCGGACACCCCCAGACGCGCGGGTGGAAATGGAGCGCCAGAAGGACCTCCAGAAGCGCATCGTCGAGGAAATCGGCCAAGCAGGGCGACAGAACCGCCGTGCTCTTCAGGGTGGCATCGCCTCGTACGCCACAGGTTGCGCGGCCTTCACCCGCAACCTGCGTCGCGTCGTCTGGCCACAGAAGTTCAGGCCTGACCTACCCAAGGGCTACGACGGCACGAACAACCCCATCGAGTTCTTGCAGCTCTACACCACCTCCATCCAAGCTGCGGGGGGAGACGACAAGGTCATGGCCAACTGGTTCTCCCACGCTCTCAAGGATTCCGCCTTGTCGTGGCTCCTGAACCTTCCCGAGGATTCCATTGACTCGTGGGAGGAGCTCTGCCAGCAGTTCGTTGCGAACTTCAAGGGCACGTACGAGCGCGCCCTCACCTACAACGACCTGCGAGCTGTGCGCCAGAAGCCTGGCGAGACCCTCCGCAGGTACATCCAGCGCTTCAGCCAAGTCCGCAACAAGATCCCGAACATCCCGGACTCGCACGTCATTGCGGCCTTCAGAGAGGGCGTCACCAACCACAGGATGCTCGAGAAGCTCGGCATCCATGATACCCTCTCCTCCGTGGTGAAGCTCTTCGACATCGCAGACAAATGCGCCAAGGCAGAAGAAGGGCTCCTCTTCGTCAAGGTGGGCTCGACAGACGACCCTGTCGAGGGATCCAAGACCCAGAAGAGGCGTGACGAGATAAAGCGCAAGCCTACCGCAGTCCTGGCAGCTGAACCCGACGCCAAGCATGTTCGCGAGGACTCCCAGAGGCTGGCGAGAAAAAGGTGGACAACCGCCCGTTCTGCATCTACCACAACAGGCGCGGCCATGCGACGGAGAACTGCTATGACCTCAAGCAGCTGAGCAAGAAGCGTGAGCAAGAAGAAGGCAGCGGTGGCCGCGGCAGAGGCCGTGGTTACCGCAAAGGTGGACGCAAGGGCAACTTCCAGAGGCCCAGGGAACTCAGGCGAATGCCGCCGAGAAAAACAACAATCTTCCCGACGAAGAGCCTGGAGGCTACCAGGCCCCCAAGGGTGCCATGGCATGCATCCTCGGCGGATCCCAGGCGCCCAAGTCGAACAACCAGTTCAAGCAGTTCGCTCGCGAGCTCAACGCAGCGCTTCCCGGGGTCGAGACGTCCCGCCCCCTCAAGTGGTCCCAGTACACCATCGCCTTCGACGCCAAAGATCACCCCAAGTCTACAAGACTGTGGGCACCCTCCCGTTGGTGTGCACCCCCACCATCAACAACATCGCCGTCGGCAAGACGCTCATTGATGGGGGTGCAGGCCTGAACGTCATCTCTGTCGAGACCTTCGAGACGCTTCAAGTGCCCTACGAGTGGCTCATGCCCTCCAGGCCCTTCACCGGGGTCACCAGCGGCTCAATCTCGCCTCTGGGGCAAGTGAGGCTCGCGGTCACTTTTGGCACGCAGGAGAACTACCGCACCGAGCTAATTGACTTCGACGTCGCGCACATTGGCCTGCCCTACAACGCCATCCTCGGCTACCCCGCCCTCGCGAAGTTCATGGCCGTCACGCACCACGCCTACAACATGGTCAAGATCCCTGGCAGCGGTGGCACCATCACCATACGTGGTCACGTACAGGACGCCACGCGCGCTGTCGAGATCGCCTACAAGGCCGCTGCCATGGCATTCCCCGCTGACGAGGACATGGAGCCTCTCGAGAGGCCCAAGAAGAAGAAACAGCTGTTCACTCAAGAGCAAGCATCTACAAAGAAGGTGTCGCTGAGCACCAGCGGCTCGGGGGCTGAGGGCTCGGGGGCTAGCGTCACCATAGGCGCTGGCTTGCCTCCCAAATAGGAAAGCGCGCTCGTCGCCTTCCTTCGGGCAAATTCTGACATGTTCGCATGGACTCCGTCAGAAATGTCCGGTGTACCAAGGGAGGTGATCGAGCACCACTTAGCCGTGTGTCCAGACGCACGCCCTGTAAAGCAGAAAGCGCGGAAACAAGCCCCCGAGAAGCAAGCGTTCATCATCAAAGAAGTAGAGAAGCTGAAAGCAGCAGACATCATTCGAGAAGTTGCCCACCCCACTTGGCTCTCCAACGGTGTGGTTGTCCCAAAACCCAATGGAGGAGGCCGGCTCTGCATCGACTACACAGACGTAAACAAGGCCTGCCCCAAGGATCCATACCCCATGCCAAGGATAGACCAGATTGTGGACTCCACCGCCGGCTGTGATCTCCTCTGTTTCCTGGATGCCTTCTCAGGCTACCACCAGATCAAAATGGCCAAGGAAGACGAGGAGAAAACAGCATTTCTCACCCCTTGTGGTGTGTATTGCTACACTTGCATGCCCTTTGGCCTGAAAAATGCCGGCGCCACCTTCCAGAGGCTCATGAGGATCGCCTTGGGGGCTCAGATGGGAAGAAATGCAGAAGCTTATGTCGACGACATCGTGGTCAAGTCTCGCGAGGGAGACACTCTCTTGAAGGATCTCGAGGAAACCTTGCCAGCCTGCGCAAGGTGAACATCAAGTTAAACCCCGCCAAGTGCGTCTTCGGGGTGCCTTCAGGCAAGCTCCTCGGGTTCCTCGTGTCCCACCGCGGCATAGAAGCAAACCCTGACAAGATCAAGGCTATAGAAGACATGCAGCCACCTCGCCGCCTCAAGGACATGCAGCGCCTAGCAGGATGCATGGCCAGCTTAGGCCGCTTCATCTCCAAGTTCGGCGAGAGAGCCTTGCCATTTTTCAAGATCATGAAGAAATCCGGCACCTTCAAGTGGACTCCAGAGGCCGACAAAGCATTTGAGGACTTGAAGAAATACTTGGCTAGCTCACCAGTCATGGTAGCCCCCAGGGCAGGCGAGCATCTGAAGCTGTACCTAGCAGCCACTCCACAAACTGCAAGCGCCGTCCTGGTGGTGGAAAGAGAAGAGCCAGTTCTCCCCAAGAAAAGCACTGCCACACCAAGTCCAGAACCTCCCGACGAGGGAACAGTCTCTCCAGACCCAGTGCCAGACCCACAGCCTCAAGTCGAGTCCACCACGAGCACCCCTGCCGAGGCTCCTCCACAGGCAAACCTCGCCAAAGGTCCTGAGGAGCCTCTCGAGGGAGCCGACGCTGCCGCACCATCAACGACCCTCGTCGAGCATCCAGTCTACTTCGTCAGTACTGTACTGCGAGATGCTCGCGAGCGGTACCCAGTGCAGCAGAAGCTCCTCCTCGCGCTACTCATCGCCTCCAGGAAGCTGCGCCACTACTTCCAGGGCCACCCCATCACGGTGGTCACGTCCTTCCCCCTGGAGCAGATCCTGCGCAACCCCAACGCTACTGACCGCGTCGCAGGATGGAACATTGAGCTGCAACCATTCAACTTGCGCTTCGACACCACAAGAGTCATAAAAGGGAGAGCGCTGGCGGATTTCGTCGCCGAGTGGACAGACCCAACTCCTGAAGAGCCTCGCGAAGAAGAAACCGCGTCATCGGGAGATACAATGCCAAGCCACTGGACCATGCACTTCGATGGAGCTTTCGCCTGCCGCAATGGTGGGGCTGGCGTTGTCTTAACCTCACCAAAAGGTGACAAGCTCTACTACGCCATCCAGCTGTGCTTCACAATAGACAAGATCTCCAACAACATCGCCGAGTACGAGGGCCTCCTCGCCGGGCTCAGAGCCGCAATCGCCCTTGGCGTCAAGCACTTACTCATAAAGGGTGATTCCCAGCTCCTGGTTAACTTCTCCAACAAGAGCTACACGCCTAAAGACGACCACATGGCCGCCTACCTTGAAGAGGTCCGCAAGCTCGAGAAGCACTTCAGGGGCATGGAGCTCATGCACATCCCGCGAAAGGAGAACCAGGAGGCAGATGACATCGCCAAGCGAGCATCACGAAGGCAGGCCCAGCCGGCCGGCGTCTTTGAAGAGAGACTCTCCAAGGCGTCCATAAAGCAGCCACAAGAAGCAGCAGCCACAAGCACAGACGAAGTACTCCCACCACCTCCTGTAGGTGGGGCACCCAACTGCGGTCCATCCTCAGGGGAGCGTCTGCTGCTGGCTATGGTGCATCAAGAGACAGGCTGGGTTGACGAACTCAAAGACTACCTGCTGAAGGGAGTCCTCCTGAAGAAGACGCGGAGGCGGAACGAGTGGCTCGACAAGCCAAGTCATACTACATCCTCGAGGGAGACCTGTACCGCAAGCGCCCAAATGGAATTGCACTCAAGTGCGTCCCCCCCGAGGAAGGCCGCATGCTGATCAGAGACATTCACAGTGGAGAGTGTGGCCACCATTCCTCTGCACGCACCCTGGCAGGCAAGGTCTTCAGGAGCGGTTTCTACTGGCCCCAAGTGCTTCAAGATGCCACCACCATCGTCCAGTCTTGCGATGCGTGCCAATTCCACGCCAAGCAAGTCCATCAGCCTGCACTGGGACTCCAAACCATCCCGCTCTCGTGGCCTTTCGCGGTCTGGGGGCTAGACATCTTGGGACCCTTCCCGAGATCACAAGGGGGCTACCGCTTCCTCTTCGTGGCAGTCGACAAGTTCACCAAGTGGGCAGAGGTTGAAGCAGTGCGCAGCATACCGGCCAGGGCAGCAGTAAAATTCATCAGAGGCCTGGTCTGCCGCTTTGGTGTGCCTAATCGCATCATCACCGACAATGGCTCACAATTCACCAGCGGCATCTTCAGGGCCTACTGCGAGAGCCTCGGCACCAAGCTCTGCTTCGCCTCGGTGGCTCACCCACAGAGCAACGGCCAAGCCGAGCGAGCAAATGCTGAGGTCCTCAAGGGCCTCAAGACAAGAAGCTTCAATCGCCTGAAGGGCTACGGCAAGGGCTGGATAGACGAACTCCCGTCCGTGCTCTGGTCCATCCGCACGAACCCCACGAAGCCCACTGGTGAGACGCCATTTGCCCTCGTGTATGGAGCTGAAGCAGTCCTCCCCACAGAGATCAAGCATGGATCCGCACGGGTCCTTGCCTTCAACGAGGACGATCAAGCAGACCTCCACAGCGACGACCTGCTGCTCCTTGACGGGTTGCGCCGCCGTGCCGCCCTCAGGGCAGCCAAGTACCAGCAAGACCTGCGACGCTACCACAGCCGCCACATACGTCCGCGCACTCTCGAGACAGGCGACCTCGTCCTCAGGAGAATCCTCTCCAGGGAAGGTCTCCACAAGCTCTCGCCAATGTGGGAAGGCCCCTACAGGGTCTCACACATCGCCAGGCCTGGCGCGGTACGCCTCGAAACGGAGGACGGCATCCCGGTCAAGAATCCATGGAACATCGCGCATCTACGCAAGTTCTACCCGTGATCATAGTCACGCCAGACATTTTTTGTCTCTAGAGGGAAGCACACAACTTCACCTCCAAGCTTCACAAAAGCTTCTCCTCCCGAGGGCCAGCCCCTCTGAGCTCTCCTGATTACGTGCCGCCGCAGGCCGTGAAGAGTCTCAGCCACTGAATGTGGTCCCCATGCCTCGACATGGAAAACTTTATCTTGGTAACACCAAGTGTAATGAACCAATTCGTTTCTCAATGAAACATTGCGCTGAGGCGCCGCTATGTAATATTTTGGTGGTGAGTTTTTACTTTTCATCATCTTAGTTCATTTCGCGCTCATATTCTTCCCCATGCGCACCTCGCGAGCGGGGGCTGAGTACGGTGACTGTGCCTCAAGAGCACCCCAACAGCACCGCAAAATCCAAAGGATCCGAGCTCTAACACGTGAGCACGCTCTCACGCCTGTTACCTCCACAAAGAGCTCTGGCCCATGGGCTTGCTCCCAAACACGCCACCTCACCAAAGGACCTTGGTACTTAC
Organism: Poa pratensis; assembly: GCA_947311845.1. Lineage (NCBI taxonomy): Eukaryota > Viridiplantae > Streptophyta > Magnoliopsida > Poales > Poaceae > Poa > Poa pratensis. Next base: position 13,031,129 of record CAMZMU010000036.1, on the reverse strand, counting down.
TCTCCTCGCGAGATACCATGAGGAAGCCTATAAGCGCGCATGAGTGTTTACTACCATGTGCCTGCTTTGGGTTTGCCTCTCTAACCAATACAGGGAACAAGAGTCCTCCCCAAGGTCGAGAAGTCACGCTCCGACCCCTAGAGGGGAGCGCACCATCAGGGAAGCCAACGCCCTCTACGAGGCCAAAGTCTCGCCAAGCTAAGTCTAGCGCTCGCGCCCCTCAGGAGTTTTTCTCCCTCTCACGAGCACCTGTCGTCCCTCGAGCGGGTTTTTTCTCTCTCACACTCCATGGACTGCTTGTGCGTCAAAGGGGGCCCTCGAGCACCGCGACTCGAGAGCCCTTACCTCTCCAAGCCTTAAACACCCCCCGGCCTTGCCGAGTCACGCTCCGGCATACCGCAGCGGCGGTGTCATAGCGCAAAGAGATGGGTCCTGACGACGTAGAGCGAAGAAAGACATGGAACAGGGATAAAAGGCCCATCGAGGGGCACACACACATGTTTGCATACGATCAAAGTATCTTACAAGCCAGAATGGTTTAAAACAAGTCTTAAAACAAAGATAGTTGCGCGTCAAGCGCATCTTGTTGCAGGAGTGGCCTAGGCAGAGGGTTCACCATCGCCGTCCTCTTCAGCCTTTCTTCTTCGGCGCCTTCATCCTCCTCAGCGGCCTGCTCCGCCTCAACCCTCTTGAAGCGGTCGACGTAATCGTTGACTTCTTCTCGAACCAAGTTGGAGAGCTCCCAGGCTTGGTCCTCCTCGACGGGCTCGGTCACTGACTCGTAGTCGAAGCCGGGTGAAGGCGCTGGAGGTTGGCGAAGACGCGATCGATCGCCACGGTCAAGAGCTTGCGGCACTCCTCATCAACAACATCGCCAAGTTCCGCCACAGGGCCCTCGAGCGCGGTGAAGAGCTGATCGAAGTAGGCGAGGTATGTGGCGGCGTCAGCGTTCCCATGACGGGAACAGGGGCATCCACTCCTAGCTGCCCCGCGAGAGTGTTCCCCCGGGTCACCAAGGATTGGAACATGCGCTCCCGCTGCTGCGTCAAGACCTGTGCCGCCTGCACGCGATGCTCAGCCTCTTCAGCGCTCCACGACAGGGCCCACCTGAGCGGTCAACTCCTTCATGTCAGCCATCAAAGAGGCAAAGTTCTGCTCCGCGCGCGCCCGAGCCTCCGCGGCAGCCTGGAGGCGAGAGTCGAATCGCTTCTTCTGGGCCTCAAGGTCCTTGACGCGAGCCTCAAGCTCGTTGCGTCTCTTCGTGAAGCGATCCTCTTGCTTCTTGGCCTTCTCCGCGAAGTCTTTCCTGCAGCTGTCGCGAAAGAGCTTCTCCTTCGTCGCAGACTCCTCCGCCATCTTCTCCTCCTTTTTGCGAAGGTTCTCGTTGGTCTGCACAAGGCGCTTCTGGTAGAACTCCTCGTCTTGGGTGACCTTGTTCTCGCGGGCTTCCAGGTGCTCCCGCTGCGCGGATTGATCCTTCTCGATCTGCTCAACCTGTTCCTCGCGTTTGCGCGCCTCGGTCTCGCGGGCGTCGAGCTCAACTCCGCGCTGCACGATCAAGTCTTCGCGAATGCTCAAGCTCTCACGGAATTTCTCCAAACTCTGTCGCACATTCTCCGACTCGGCAACGATCCCCGCCTCGCGATCTAGAAGCTCTTTGTGCTTGGCGGAGACCGCCGCTTCGCGCGCCGCCAGCTCCTGGTGTTTGGCCTCGGTCTCTGCCTCGAGAGCCTCGCGCCTAGCACCCAGGTCCGCAAGGGTCTCCTCGACCTCGCGGACCACGCTGATGCGGATCTCCTCAGCGGAGCGCAGCGCTGCCTCGCGTTGCGCCTGGGCAGCTTCGTTCTTCCGGCGGCAGTTCTCCACGGTCTCATGAAGACAAGCCCAGCCCCGCGCAAGCTCGGCGTCCTCCTCCGCCCTGGAGCGATCCTCCTCAGCAAGCTGGGCCTCAAGCCCGTCGAGAATTTCCCTCGCCGAGCGGAGGACAGCCCCACGGCGAGCTGCAACGGGGCGCCGCCCCCGCAGAACTAAGGCCCATGGCTCGCCGGAAGGCCTGGAAACGCCGGCGCCTGCCGAGGATTCCGGAGCGTCCTGCCTTGGGCTCGAGTGGCCTCGAGACGCGCCTGGGGGCTCTGGTGCGAGCCCCCTCTTCGTCCACGCAAGGGGCCTTCTGGGGGCTCTGATGAGAACCCCCCTCGCCTCCCGCGTTGGAGGCCTTCTGGGGGCTCGTGGCACCCTCACCATCAACCCCACCATTCTTCTGCCCCTGGGGAGCACTCTCCTCTCCAGGGACAGGGTTGGCCTTCTCAGCTGAGGCCGCCTCCCCAGCGGCCTCAGAGTCCGCTGTGGCCTCTCCAAGTTTCGTGCTCGGTGGGGGCGATGACGCGGCGGCCTCCTCCATTTCGACGTCAGCGCGCTCCCGCGGACGCCCCTGTCTCCGCGCACGCTCCTTCGCCGGCGGCGTGAACCTCGCCGCATCCACCTCCGGCGTCCCCTCCTGCCGCATGGGGAGACGTCAGGCCGCATAGGCGGAGGCGTCGTCACCTCTGCCTCCTCCTCCTTCTCCTCGCGCGCTCCTCTGCCTCAGGAGGCGGTGCCGCAGCCTCAGGAGAAGAAGCAGTGCCCTCGGGAGGCACCTCGTCGACTGTACACGCTGCAGACGCCGCTGCAGCGCTGGGGATCTCTCCAAGCCTCCGGAGTCTCCGCCGTTTTGGCACCTCGGGGCGCCTGGAGAGGCAAAAGCTCAAAAACTCCTCGAGGAGCCTACGCAAGAATAAGCTCAAACAGAAAAGGGAGTCGGTTCTTACCCAGATGTCTTGGCGCGGGAATCGACCCACACCGTGTTTGACGACCGCCACGGCCTCGGCGGCGCGGCCCCGGCGCCGGACCCCTCGAGAGCAGCCTCGGCTTTCCTCTTGAGAGAAATGCCCGCTGGGCTCCCGGCGGCTCTGTCATGAATGGCCTTGGAGCGGGGCTCGCAGTGGCCTGATGAAGCTCCGTCGTCGTCGCTCTCCTCTTGCCCCTCAGCACGCTGCGAGGGAGCGACCACGAACTGGCCGCTGCTGCCTGAGGAGGCCTCGTGGGTCTCAACTTCAGGCGCCGCGCTCTTCGAGGTGCTCGAGTTCTCCGCTGAAGAGGCAGAGCCTCCCGAGGCGCCGGTTGCGCCTGCGTCGGATTCCACAGGCGTTTCCGTCGTCTCCTCGTCGCCCTCAGCTGGCGCCCCCTGCGCCGCAGACTCAGGATCCTCGCGAGGCCCCACATGCCCCTTGGGCACCAGGCCCCACTGGTCGAACTTCGGCATCGTCTGCACGAGCGAGACGCGACGCCCGAGATCGATCCTGTGGAGCGGGACCGCCTTATCGCGGGCTTGGGGATGTCTGGAGACGTGAAGAGAGTCTCCATGATGGTGCGCACCTCCTGCTGCGTGAAGAGGGTTGCGCTCAGGCGCATTTTGTCCCTCTGGTTGGAATACAGCCACATCGCGTCCGCGTGCCTCTGGAGCGGAGCAATGCGGCGCCTCACGAAGTCCTTGGCCACCATCTGCCCGGTGAGGCCTGCCTCGCGGAGGTCCTTCAAGCGCCTCACCACGGGGCCGAGTGCGGCTCCCTTGAGCGCCTTAGAAGACCAGCTCGCCCTCTTCGTCGGAGGCGCTTCGGGCAGGTCGAAGAAGGCGCTCCGGCTCCGAACTTCATGAGGAACCAGCGCTTGCGGAAGTCCTCCACCTTCTTCGTCACATTGGTCACAATGTTCTCGCCGTTCCGCGCGATGGGGATGTAGTGCCCTTCATGCCATCGGTGATGCGGAAGGACACGCACCCTGACCGCTCCTTGTTCGCCGTGAACCGGAGCGCATAGAAGCTGCGGAAGAGGTCCACCGAGGGTGGAATGCCGATGTATGCCTCGCAGAGGTAGGCGAAGATGGCGAGGACAAGGATGGAGTTAGGATGGAGATGAAGACCTGGATCTGGTAGCGCTCCAGAACCGCCAGGAAGAAATCGGAGAAAGGAGGCACGAGCCCGGCGAATAGGGCGTGCATGAAGATGGGGTAGAAGCCGCCGAAGGAGTTGTCCGCCGTCTTAAGCACCGTAGCGCCGTGCTCGTTGGTCGCTGAAGCTGCCATGTGACGCACCTTCTCCAGCTGCGCTTTCTTCTTGAAGCGGAAGCCGGTCAGAGCCGGCTCGAAGTCTCCGACCTGCTGCATCGCGGCAGGTTCGCCGCCCTGCACCACGGCCTTGCCTTTCGAGGCCGCGGAGGCTTTCTTGGGCGCCATTGCGGGGGCGAAGGAAGAGCGCCGGAGACACAGGAGCGCAGAAGTCAAGAGCGAGGAGACGGGCGCGCAAATGATGCAGTAACTGCTGCCTGAACCGGCGCTGCAGGCTTTATTCCCCTCAGAGCAGTTACCGAGACGTGGTGGGTCCCCCCACTACGCCCATCATCTCCGAGGAGAACGTGTCGTCGCGGCGTAACTGCCCTACACGTGTCTCAGGCCGGCCGGACACTTTGGGCCCATGACGATTCGCCTGCGTCCATTGGACTACATCGTGCCCATCATGGGCCCGGGGGCTACTGTCGGCCCAGTGAAATCCAGGGTGTGCTGGGCCTGTCCTCTACGGCCCTCGACACTTGATGGCGAATTTTCGCTAAGGACCAAGCCTACGGCTTGGAGAGCCTCGCGAGGCGATTGCCTCGCGAGGGCTTTTGAGGCAGCAGAGGCCTGCGGAGGCCCTCTCCACTGCTGCCCCCTCTTCAAGGAAATCTCCCCTGGAGAGAGGTCAACGCCGAATTCTCTACAGGGCATCCAAGCCCTCGTGGAGATCGCTTCGCTGCAAAGCAACCTCTGCAGAGCGCACATGGGCTCTGCAGCGGCCGCAGAGTGACGCGCGCCCTGCGCGCGGTGACGACGACGCCGCAGTTGCCATTTTGGTGATTAAAGGGGTCAACAAAGCTGTGCCATCCGCACCGGACTACAAGGGTTTCCTCTTTGGTGATAAGGGGACCGGCCGGCGCTACGCTCCACGGCCAACGTCACCGTGGGCACCCCCACGTTCCTCTGCGGCCCCAGCTGGCCGTCCTGCATGGACGGTGGTTACTCTGCCACAGGCTTCAGCTTTACGCCCATGGACCGTGTCCATGGACAGCCGGGCTGCGGTGCCACGCTCTACCTTCTGCCGCCACGTGGTAGCCCTTCCGTAGCGCAAGCACAGGGAGGAAGCCGGGGCGCCTATAAAAGAAGGAGGAGCAGCACCGTAGCAAAGGATCGCATTCTCATTCCAGCATAGCCACTTACGCGCAAGGAAGAAGAAGACTACCGCTTCCCTTCCTTGTGTACACCATTGCCAAAAGAGAGCCCTCGGCAAGCTCATTGTACTGTAACCTCTACAAGCAGTGCAATACAGACAAGCAGGAGTAGCGGTGTTACCTCCACACGAGGGCCGTGAACCTGGGTACGGGCTGGTGTTCATCTCTGTCGTGATGTCCCTCCACTTGCTCGACGAGCACCGTCGCCGTGCAGGTTGAGGGTTGTTTGACCAACGTGTTCAGCCCCTTACACGAACTCTCTTCGTGAGCTTGACTATCCCTGTTTCGTGGGAGTCATTCTCCGACAAAAATAAAACAATCTGACAGATTTGGAAGACTTGAATATTTGACATTGTAATTTTTGTGCAGCCCAAAATACAAGATATTTCTAGTTGATATTTTACATGTTGATATAATACAGCATTGTCTACATCTAAAATTTGTTTCAAATTTTTTGGAAACTTCGGAATTTGTTTTTTTACTTATTTTTATAAAGAGCTCCAGGGAGGTCGGCCTCTTACAAATTGTTTGGAAACTTAAAATTTGATTTTTTTTTTGACTAATTTTGATAAAGAGCTCCAGGGAGGTCGGCCTCCATTAGTCCACTCTTGTCGAATTCATCTTATCATCGTGTACACTATAAGTTAGGCCAAAAATATATAGAGTCTAGAATAACCCTTCGTGCTAGTAGTTTGATCAATCTTTACAACACATACAAAATCACAAATTAGTTTTGCACATGTGAAACCTAACACGTGGAACACTACAACCCAGTTTCAGAAAATGACACTATCGAGATAAGTGTTTGATATGTAAAGTGAATAAGATGAGTCATTACTAATTATCAATCTTTCCTATGAATCAGATGATACGTGCAAGCACAAAGCTACTTTGATCATATATAAATCCAAAAATACTACATTTGTATGTAGTGCCACCAAACACGATATACCAAATGATGTGTTAGATAAGCATCCCCACACTGGTGGCCAATACCAGTCACAGCAGCCATTTTCTCAGGTACAACAACCATTTGTGCAGCCGCAGCCATTTCCACAAGAACAACAACAATTTCCCAGTCGACAACCTTTTCTGCAGCAACAACAGCATGTGCAATTTGATCCTACCGGCCAATATCAATCTCTACAACCATTTTCGCAAATACAACAACCATTTGCGCAACCGCAGCCATTTCCACAGGGACAACAACAATTTCCAGAGCAACAACAACCTTTTCTTCAGCAACAACAACAACCATTTTTTCAGCCATATCTGCAACAACAGTTGAACCCGTGCCGGCAGTTCCTCGTGCAACAGTGCAGCCGGGTACTGCTGGTGTCAATCCTCCGGCCGCGGATCTTTCAACAAAGTAGATGTCTGGTGACGCGGCAATAATGTTGCTGGCAGCTGGCGCAAATTCCCCAACAACTCCGTGTCCCCGCCATCCACAGTGTCGTACATGCCATCATCATGCAACAACAACAGTTCTTCCAACCTCAGCAGCAGATGGGTCAGGGAGTTTTCAGCCTCAACTACAACAGATCGGCCGGGGCTTCATCCAACCTCAACAAGTAGCTCAGATCGAGGCGCTGAGGAAATCTGCGCTGCAAACCCTGTCGGCAATATGCAATGTTTAGGTCCCGCTCCATCTCCCCGTTACTGTTTAGTCGATATACCGGATGATGTAACAGTGACAAATAAAGTGCCATGCACTAACATGTGTGATCCCTGGCCAGTACTAGTCCAAACTTGGGAATAAAGGACAAATATATGTTCTTGTCTGCATAATACTGTTGTCGTTTTTCCATTCACACACATATTTAGATATTCATTCCTTGCCACAATCTTATGCGTGAAAATCAATCTGAACATAACAGAATGGGAGCTAAACCTGGGTTGATCTAAGTACCACTAAAGTAAGGAGTAAGCAGAAAACTATTGTGGGTAGGATATAGTCAGGCGAGCCTTCATATGAGAGCTCAATTATAGATAGATAAAGTTACATTTTTGGTTGGACCGGGGCTACTTTAGTCACTAGACTACACTGGGAACAATTAAAGCTTCAAAAGCCTGAGATAGGTCAATATAAAAGAGTGGAGCTCGACCAATCCTGAATCGGAGTTGATGTTGTCGTTCCTCCGGTGGGCAGTGGCCATCAATCTTGTCTTATCTGGTGGTGGCGGCTACGTGTTGTCCAGCGAGGGCAAGGACAAATCCTAAAGCCTTGTTTGGCAAAGGAGTTTTGGGGTGTTTTGTAGTGTATATTACCTAGTGTTTTGGGTGAAAACACTCCTCACACCCAAAACACTCCAACCCCTCCCAATCCCCTTCTCCACCAAAACCCCCCACCATTTCATGTTGTTTGGTACACAGGTTTTGCAAAGGGGTGTTTTAGCAATAAAATCTCATCTTTTTTTCACAGGACACACAATTACAACACGTGAGCACAATTTCAACAATACTTCTGATTCGAGGTCATCAATAAAAACTTTTCACAGCACATGAGCACAGCTTCAACAGTAATATATTATTCCCAGGTTTATCACAAGAATAACATCGATAAAATTATTTAATCAAATCATCTCTCACATCGTCGTAGGATCAAATAATCTCACGCATCATCGCAGGAACAAATCAGAGGAACAAGATCTGACGCAGCGTTACAGGAACAAAAACGAGCAACAACGGCTCATGCAGGTTTCAACGATCCTATATATCTCAGGTTTATCACAGGAACAACATCAGGTTTATCGCATCGTCGCAGGAACAAATCATCTCGCGCATCGCCGCAGGAACAAATCACTGAAACAAGGTTGCAGTATCAAGATCAGGAACTTGAAAGCTTGCATGAGAGGAAACCTGGCACAATGTAGACATTTTAGACAACATGTTAAAGTACTGTAGAGAAACAGAGCAAGTGATATGCAAGAACTAATAAATGATTCATGACACTGAAAAATATCTGCATATGCTAGTTACAATCATGGTGCCGTACGTTCAGGTTGTGAAATATGTACAGATCAGGTGCTGCTTATTTGTGAAATACATACAGATGAGTTTGGTGACATGAAGTACTAATACAGAGTAAAGAAATCATCTTGTTTACAGGTTCATAGCACAATTTTCTAAAACTAGAACTCCAAAATCAGCCAGGCATGATAGAAATTACAGATTACTCATTTTGCACTGCTTTACTAGTACAAAAACGTCAGAAACTAGTCCTGCTAGTACCAGAATTATAGGAATAAGCACATCTCATCATTTTATTACAAAAATTCTTCCACCATCTTAAAAAACAGCACTTCACACATTCAGCAGCACCATCTCCATTCAGAATAGTACAATATCTCAAGAAGCATTCAAGTAACTTAAAATAGAAGCATTCTACGTCACCTTCAAGGTCATCAACATAGCAACGTCACCTTCACCCTGTCAGATTCACCTTGCCCAAATAAATTTTGCAGTGAATTAAAGAAGTACAGCAATAGTGAACAGAACCAGCAGCCTATTTAAAAATAATTGCAGGACAAGTTTATGTAGTACTAGATGAACTTTAAGCTACAACTTAAAACATATATTATCAATCAAGCATGAGAAACCAAATAAGAATTATAAGAGGCTTATAATGGATGATTAGCATCGGCAAGCAAGCATCATTCGATGACCATTGAGATTTCAGTTGATATACTCATCGAAGGTCCAATTACTATGCTGAAATTTTAGTTGCAAGTCTTGAAATGATACATTATGTGATCTCGGATACACTAGGAAATAAATCATTGACCTAACTATAAAATTGATATAGCATTTCCTAACAGGCTACGATGACAGGGGAAACAGACCAGCAGACTCGTATCCTTGACAATCTGGATTGATGCAAAAATACAGGTGATGAAACCATTTTAATTCTATAAAAAACTACACAACTTAATGTCTTTTATCTAGTACTACCTAGGCTAGTTAACAGTGATACACATAATTTAATTGATTCAGTTCATGAGGGCCCTCATGTTCGTCGGCACCAGATCACCTAGTTATGTAGAGATTTGACTTTAACTCACCACTGATATCCTTATTTCTAGCCTAATGCTCTATAAGCAAATGGTCCAGCTAAAACTGATAAATATTTCCAGAACAATGAGTCATTGCTACATCCGAGAAGGTACTATAGTTTGGAAATTATGAATCTGCTATTCCTATCACTAATGTCCAAATCCAACAAAGTGCAGGAAAAGAATAGACACGAACAAGATACACCTGAAGACTGGGCTACTAGCACTTCATCATTTGGACTACTAGCACTGCTGAAATCTGCTACATCATTTGTGCTACTAGCACTGAACTGAAATCTGCTACTAGCACTAAACTGAAATCATTTGGGCTACTCGAAGCAGGTTTAGACTCCATGGCTCATGAACGGTGGCTTCAGGATACGGGTGAAACGTAGTCTAGCTGGGACAGGAAGATAAGATCAATTCACCGCCTCCTCCCAACACAACAATGATGCTAGGAAAACTCGAGACATCAAGAACCGTAGCATCAGATCTAACTCGAGGCATCAAGAACCCTAAGACCTAGGAAATTTACTTTTGCCTCTAGCAGTACATGAGAAGAGGAGGGGCCGAGGTATACAGGGGCTTACGGGAGAAAAGTCCAGCGTTGCCGGAGAAGAGAGGCGGCGGGAGGAGCTCGTCGGTGGCGGCGGCACTGTCAACAGAGGAGGAAGCTGGTTCAGCACGATGGGAGGATTCGTCCTTGCCTCGGGCTGGCTGGCTGCGGGCAGGAGGATGCGATGGCGGCGAGGTCGGCGTCGGCGACGGGGTCGGCAGCTCACACGAAGAAGATTGAGCCGACGCGCTGGTGTCGCTGCGACCACCGCCACGCCAAGACGCGAGGTGGTACGAGCGGCTGGAATACACGTCTACCCGACGTGTATCGCCGTGTCTTCTGATTTTGAACCCGGCCGAAATCGGCCTGCCAAACGGCCCGCTAGCGTTTTCTGGTGTTTTAGATTGGCTCGGGAAATTACACAGATAAACCGGTGGAAACACGCCTGCCAAACGAGCTAGGGACCATATAGAGACTCAGAGCCGCGCGGGAAGGGCAGGGGCGGAGTAGGCTCCGGCTATAGCTCCCGTACCCGGTGGCGACCCCTGCTCCGCCACGCACCTATGACCACAGTCGCACGTCTCGGAAATGAACGCCAAATCCTGAGTGTGCCCCGCCCCAGCGATGAAATTACGAGAGATGCCACCGCATCGCCGGATCCAACGGTGGAGGGGGCAAATCTGCACTGTTTTCGCCGGATCCAACAGCCAGAAAAGTGTGGAGGGGGCAAATGTTTAGCTTTCTCATAGCCTTTATAGTAAGAATGACCAAAAGCAGATTTTGCGAAGAGTTGATCGACAGAAGAAGAGCTCTTCGCAAATCAAATATATTATTGGCCTGAAACTAATTTTGTGTACCCTTTTTTCTTGTCATTTTGTTTTAGTATTCGATTATGTCTTGCTTGATGACCACCACATCAAAGCCCTAGAGAGTTTAGTCTTGTGGGCGATGAAATAAAACAATACAATTTTGCACAGGTCGATCGAGTTAGCTTTGTGTTGGTATAATAAAGTACGACGGCCACCTGCAGGCACCGGCTGTGTTACCTGGTCAGAAACTGTTTTCCATGCGCACGGCCCTACTTCCAAAACTCCCAGTGGGCAGCGGCCGGATTCCTGTGATTTCTGAGAATGAAAATGTAATACCACCACATTAAGGTGACATTATGAGTACGATCCTAAAAAAAAGATGATGGTAGTCATATAAATGAGCTATATTTCGTTAGCTTTTTTAATCTACATGGGTTAGTTTCTGCATCTAGGATTCTTTTTTCATACGGTCTTTTCCGAATTCAAGAGCGTTGAAAGTAAATTATGAAATGCACAAAGCTCCGTTTTCGAAGCTAGAATGAAACTAACAATATCTCCTTATAGCATGATCGCCTTGCTGCTGCTTTAAGGTGCACAGTTGTCAAATTGCGGCACAGTGAGGCCGGAAGAACCTCGTAGAAATAACTCACAAGTTTCAGGATACATTTACAATGCAGTTGAAAAAAGGCGTCTGACTTGAACTTAATTGTTGTTTTAGAGATACCATTTCATATCTTCTGTACAGAATATTGCACCTTCTGTTACATTTTGGTTTGTCTGAGCTAAAAGCCCATTCCGTACCCTAAAGTCCAGGTTCTGTTTAAAAACATTAGGTCAGAAGATACCCTTTGTTTCCTCCTGGTGCTCTAACTGCATTCTATTCCGCCTGTGGAAATGTACCTGCGTTTGGACTGTTACTGGAAAAGTGTGTGAAATTGTAGGCAGGATTGATGTAACCTTAATTCTGACTGAAGGACTATTCTTCAGGTGTTCGTGTCCGATCTGCACCGACGACATCGAGACAGACATAGATGAACATTCTACGAATCACCGCTCACATGTACAAGAGGTACTACCTTCCATTGACTCCGCCGCCGGTAGTGTCATAAGTTTTAGACTTGGAGATCACTGATACTGCAATCAAGTTTCACAGCAAGGAAACCTTCTTCCAACAGCTGTCTAGGAGACATATCAAGAGGACTCCTACTTTGAAGATTTACCCAGTCCAGTTGAAGGCAGGCAGGCTACTGATTCTTCCATCTCGCAGTTCACACCTTAATTAATCTATTTGAAGCCCAGGGAAGCTGCGGACGAGGGTGATGTTTCACATTCCTTAGACGATCAAAGTAAATACTGTTCAAGCATACAACATGGTCCCGAATCTGATACCTATACTGCAACGTCCAGCTCCAGCGGATGGACGACGACGAGAGCCTCTCCTTCTTCCAAGAGGCTTCTGTTGCGGCCCCTGTGGACATGAGCAACGTGATGAACCGATATCTATACTACGTAAGTAAAGTAACTAACTAGCTAAGCATGCTTCACTGTACATAAATTCCATATTAATCGCACATACATCAGGCTATAATGCACGCCGTCCTTCTGCGGAGGCCCTTTGCTGGCAGTGCAGCGGGGCAGAAGAAGGTCGGGAAAGGGCGAGGTGAAGATTTACTTGGACCTCATGCTTGACAGGATGAAGAACGAGGAGATCACCTCCAAGGATGCTCCCACTGAGTTCAGAGAGATGAACCGGTACCTCTACCTGGTAATTCACTGAACCCGCATCGATCCACCGCGAGCATCGCAGCCAGCTCCTTCATTTTTTTTTTTAGAAACTGTGGGGCAATAGTTAATATTGTCTCTTCGTTTCAGACTATTGTGCAAGCCAGCGTTCTAGAGAAGAAATATCCTGCTCCTCCTGTGCCTGATCCCATCCCGCCCCCGATACCTGATCCTTTGCCAGACGTGAAGACAGAACTGGAGAAAGCCAAGGAAGATATCAGCGTGTTAACGGTGAAACTGAATATCTCCAATAGCCTGACTGTGGATCTGAATAAAAAGATCCATGACCTGGAGATGCAACTGCTGACCAAGAAGGCAGACAACGTCAAGCTGACGAGCGACCTCAAGACGTGCAAACAAGATTGTGATGACTGCAATAGGAAACTCAATGGGTGTCAGGCAAATAAGAAGCCCAACAACCCAACCCATGGCCCGTGTGACGACGACTACCACTACTGAGCTAGTAAACTGCGAGGTCGACCATGAGCGATCGCTAAGCAACTAATGTCATCTAATCGGCAACCGGAATTGTTTTTATCTCCAGTGTTTAATCTCGGTTGTGTAGTGATAATAAGCTATGCAGCGAATAAAGTAAAGTATGCATTTTTTTCTTTTACGCTCACATCCATGCACGAACCATCACCCAGCTTATGGCCACACCCATAACCTATTCCTACTGTCTATTAGCACCTTCAGAAACTGAGTCGGCAAACCTTAAGAGTGACTGACGAAATCACCACGGACACCTCGTGATGGCAGCGACAATGCAGCTGCATCCGGCGGTGTGCACTTCTCCATCTCCTCCACCTCCTTGCAGCGTGCCAGTCTCCAACCTCTCCTCTCCCTCGTTGGTACTATGACCATGAGTCTCACATAGGAGGAAGTCTTCTTGCAGCAGCTGGCAAGGAGACATGCCAAGAGCACTCCTACTAGCCAACCCCATTTCCTCATCTCCATGGGTAGGCAGGCTCCCGATTCTTCTCCCAGGTCACCCTTCCACTTAGTCCATCTGAAGACCAGCGGAGGAGGGTGATGCCTTCCTCAGGTTATCAATGTAAATACCGTTTTGAGCATGCTTGTCCTGGATCTGAACAATGCTGACAGCTCCAAATGTTCCATCCCCTTGATTTGCATGTTGAACCACTGTGCGATGCATGATGCTGCATCAAAGCAGGACTTTCAGCAGAGGTTGCACATTTAGATACATACCCAGATAAATCATAGCAGAATGTTCCAGATTTACATCCTTCTTGTTTCCAGAATCTCCATGAGTGCTCCATTTCGGCAATCCCTTCCCTTGTGCTACCCGGACGACTACACAAACCATTCTTAGTGCAGAAATACACCAAACAAAAGGGTACTAGCTAGCATAGAGGAAAACTACTTTTAAATATACACTGTTTTAGGTCGTAAGTAGAATGGTACCACTAGTGAGAGTCTTAGTGTTTTACACTTACCTTCACCCTGTAGAGTTACAAGTACCTGATCAAGATGGACTGATAATACGAACAACATGGAACTTCCCATGAAATAAGATAACAGAGAACAATTCCAAATTAGAGGGAGCAAAGGATTATATTGAGCAATTTAGTCTTATCCACAGGAAAGATATGTTTCTCGCGATAGGTTTACCACATAAATAGCAACTATGATCAAACCACAAGTCCATAACTTTTATAGAGCCATACTAACCAAATGTGAATTTGCTACAAGTGTCTAACTGAAAATCTAGGTAACAGCACACAAGAAGAAGCTGGGCCATTGTATCATCATGTCAAACGCATGTAAGTCCCCGCCTGCCCAACTGGGGCATCTGAAACAACTAGTACCATGCTTTTGTTGCCCAGAACATTAATTGCAAGGCTTAGGATCGTAATGGTTACTCGGAAAAAAATATCATGATTGTATGGCATTGTAGGTGCGTTGTATTTTCTTACTGCACAATGAAGAATTGTACAATTCAATGATAAAATACATTATGAGACAAGAATGTTTACCTTATAGGTTTGTAGTCTCTATAAACTTGGACATTAGAATACAATTTCATCATATGCCTCACGGGTAATCTAATCATCTGGTTAACATTGTTACTCTTGCAAATGGGGATTTTCAGTCACACATGCCTTACAAACCAGGTAGGTTAATTTGCTTACATTAGCAAATACACGTTTCATGTACTTATCAATTGCAGTGACAAGACCGAATTTCAATACTTGACAAGAAAATATAAGCACATAAGTTGAAATTTTACTCTAATTCAATCAGGATAGTTTAATCCTGCAGCCAGATAAGAAAATATATTGGTTTCTCAAGGGATTGGCCCACAAACGAACGAACAAACATGCCACAGTTACCAAGCGGAAGGAGCAACCAACTACATAAATTATCTACCAATTCCTAGGTTCTCCATCATCTGTATTGCAGCTCAACGTCAATGCAATTTTTTCTTTACCATCTGCCCCAAACAATCTCCAAATGCTTTTTGTATATTGCTGAATATGCAGTACCCGACAATCCGTGAATTAGATGTAATAACATCAGCCCTCTCAATTATGTGGATAACCAAGTCAAAGATATCATGTGAATAAATACCCTTTCCATCTTTCCATAGATTGCTTATCATTGAACTGAAGAACTCAATATGAGGACAAGAAATCCCTCCGTTGATCATTTGGAAAAAAAAACTGATAAACAGCTGTGCTCGGTTGTACTCCCGTAGCCAATATCTGACTGATTTTGTCCATAGAACCACAGCCTGACCATTTTGCAATTAAAGAAGAACAGTTGAATAGATCAGGACTCACTCCGTGCTCCGGCATTTCAGTAAATATGCACATAGATTCATCCATCATTCCACATTTAGAATATGCATCAATTAATATGTTGAGAACATGGCAACTGGCTGATTAAGGAGATTAATCATATCAACAAAGCCTCCTCTAGTGTCATACCCGCGAAGCAGAATATAGTACGTGAAGATATCAGGTTTGTGGCGCTTGTCAGTCATGGAATTAAATATTCCTACAGCTTCATTGCCTCATCCATGCTTGCAAATGGAAGTAACTAACTAGTTGAAGTACTAATATTTGGTATAAGACCACGGCTTATCATTTCTCCAGACATTTTGTGTGCCTCTTTCCACTGGCCCAAAGAGGAATATCCATGGATCATGGTATCATATGTCACTTTATTAGGTTGAACACCATTATGAACCATCTGCCGAAGCACTAACTCTGCCTTGTCCATTGTTCTAGCCTTGCACAGGGCGTCAATAATCGAGGTATACGTCACCACATCAGGCACAACCCCTTGCCGAATCATTTGATGGAATAGATTCCATGCCTTGCTTACTTTGCCTTGCGTGCAGAAGCCGTGGATGAGCGTGCTATATGTCACCACATCAGGCACAACCCCTTGCCGCATCATGTCATTGAAAAGATTGCATGCCTTGCTTACCTTGCCTTCCGAACAGAAGCTGTGGAGGACCGTGTTATATGCTACCACGTTGTGGGTGCAGCCAAGCTCGGACACCCTATGAAGCAGCAAGTTGACTGCCTCGTCTGTCCGATTTGCACAGCAGAGGCACTTGAGGAAGGTGTTGGCGGTGATCTGGTCTGCCTTTAGACCCGTCCTGAGAAGGCGGCCGAAGATGGCAAACCCTAGGTCTGGGTGACGGGCGCGACAACAGCAGTCCAGAATGATATTGTAGGTGTGGAGTGAGAGGGGTGCTACCCGCGGACCTTCTTCTTCTCGGTACACACGGTTGAAGAGAGACACGGCGAGCGCGGGGCCATCTCTGCAGGCGTCGGAGGGCGCACGGGCGAGCGCGGCAAGGAAGGCGTTCAGGAAGCGGACTGGGACGGGTTGGCCTGGCGCAGCAATTCGTCGAACAGGTGGTGTGCGTCTTCTGGGCCGAGCGTCCCGGCTCTGACGCGCTCCGTGGCCGCGGCAAAGGCGGCGATGGGGGACCAGAAGGCTGACGGCGGCGAGGTGGAGGAGCGGGAGAGATCGCAGCGGAGGCGCTGGAGGAGGAGCTGGGACAGCGGCGCGGTGGAGTCGACGCGAGGCATCAGGGGTGGCTCTCGTCTTCTCGAGTGGAGTGCAGGCGTGGTTCGTGCCCGTGGAGTGGAGTGGAGTGGTCGCCCATCTCCAGTTAAAGTTTTCCTGTCTTCTTTTTTAGCTGCATTTGGCAATACGCCCCTACGCTGAGTTTTTTGGTTTTGTTTTTTGAGATGGAGTAAGGATTTCTTGCATCCGAGCTCCAGTGCTCCTGCCACTTTAAAAATATTGAAAATACATTTAAAAGTTTCAAACAAATCTAAAAAAATGCATGTTCTTGATGATATATCCTATGGATGTGTGAAATTACAATATGAAATACTTTATTTTAACCTACATGGAAATGAAAAATTTACAGATCTGATTATAGTTAACATTGCACAGTTTCAGATCTACAATTTTTGTCATTTTTGTGTAAACTATAATATAAAAAAAAACTGCATTGAGATTTTGCACGCTTCTAGTATGCATCATTGAGAATATGAATGATTTTTTTTCAGATTGTTTTATAACTTTTAAATATATTTTTCGGATTTCTTCAAGTGGCAGGAGCACTAGAGATCGGGAGCAAAAACTATTTTCCGTTTGAGATGGCCCTATACTGAGTTGATTTGCATAAATAAAATTTCATTTCTTTTTAGTACGCAAATTTCGGTTACCATGTGTTACCATATTCATAGGTCTTTGTGGACTGAGTTGATATGCATACAAATCTGAAAAAGATGGGCGGCAATGTGTTAATTTTCATATTCAGCCAAGAGTGGAATTTCTAAGCATACAGTAAATGTTCTTGGGAAAAACATTACGGTAAATACCTATAACTCTGTCCAGACCGACCTTTCTTCAGTAGTTACTTTGGGCCGTTTGGGGCATGAACTCTGTCTTGTTTGTGTGTGCAGGTCATGTTTCGGGATATCCATGAGTTTGAACGAACTTTGGTAAGGAAGTCTCTGAATCAAATATTATGTATGGTTGGAGTGTTTTTACTAAAGAGGAAAAAATACCTAATTAGTCTAAATCAGCATGGTATTTAGAGCTCATTCTAAGTTCTAAGCAAATGCTGGTACAGTCGCTAGCCACTGGACTATGTGCAACCTTGTTGTTACATTTCTACTCCTACAATGGAGCACGAGGACCCTATCAAATTCAGAGATTAACAAACTCATGATATCTCTGATAAGCACCCCCGACGTCAGAGAGGTCATACTGACTGGGTGCCACCTTTAACACAGCAGAGACAAGCCAAACTACACCCAGCTGGGGCGGCAGTTAACGCCATATCCCTGTGTAGCTATCATGCTGCTAAGCTGATCGCACAAACCTTTTGTTGCATCAGTGCATGCCATGGGGGTCTTCGTGATCGCTTTGTGCCTCCCAGCATTTCTAAATCTCTCCTTCCATCTATTTGTTATCTTCCAACTCTTTTCCTTCCAACAAGGTGCACTAAGTCAGAGGAAATACGATGCAAATCTTTGCTTCTCATCCTAACATATGAAAAACAACAACATTCAGAATAAAGTATATACATTAAACACTGACTCGTTAAGCAGCATATAAACCGCACTGTGTAAATGGCATTGGAATTAGAATTGTAGGAAAATTCTGGTATTATGTACCAAGTACCAACCCACGGTATGATACTGTTAGCGACCCTTCTACCAGCAGATGGGCCGCCACTGTTGGGCTGGGCCCGCTCGGATACCAGACTAGGAGGAGGCAGATATATACGAGCAAAACATCTACGGAAGGAGGCGGCTTGAAACGGATGGCTTCGGCCTCCTCTGCTTTGGTTTCCTCCTCCTTCCTCTCGGTTCCTCTTCTACTTCCTCTGTAATTGCTGGTTGTAAATCGAATCATTGATCCAGTTGAGTGAATCTAATAGTTGGGTGTTAACATTTGGTATCAGAGCCAATCGATTCCTCCACGCAAAATCCCCAAAATTCCAGCCATTTTTTTCCTCACAATCCTCAAATTGGAGCAAACAAATTTGCTTCGATCCATCCTATCCAACCATGTTGCGTGGATCAGCTTGGGCCGCCCGTCGAGATCAAGCGTTCGCGCTGGTGGAGGACCCGCAGCAGCGGCACCTTGCCGATTGGAGGGAACAGAGAACTAGGCGTCGTGCAGAGTTGGAGGAGAAGACGGCGCGGCGTCAGGCCGAGTTCACCGCCCTCATCCCGGCCATCGCGGCGCAGGTGGCAGCCGAGGTGTCGGCCGCCGTCGCAGCAGCGCTACGGACTACGCGCGTGGGGCACCACGAGGGCCTCAACCATGCGCCGACAACCACGTCCGCTCCAACGATATTCGTGGCGGATGACCACGACCTCAACCGGGCGCCAGCGACTACGACCACCGGCGACGTCGTTTCCGAGCGCTGCCGATTCGACCACGAGCCAACGGCGGTGACCTCAACTCCGTCCTCCGCGTTGGACGTCTCAGGCGCCCGCTCTACAGCGGCGAACTCCCTCACACACGCCACCACAACTCCAACCACCGCATTCGACATCTACCACGATAGCAACACCGCAATTCCAGGGGCGTCCCCGATACTGAAGGACGTGGCCCTTGCTACTCCCACAGAGGTCACAGCCGCCCAAAAACTGTCGCCTCCCAAGTGTTCGATGGAAGGCTTGAACGACGACACCAGCTTGGGGACACCTGCATTTGCACTGGGCGCGTTTCCGCTGATCATGGTGCCTCGCGCCTACTTCAACTTCAGTCTTATGTCACCAATTGGCCCAGTTTGGAGGTGTGCTAATGTAGAGAAGGTCGTCATGTCCCAGTTGCTCTACATCAACAGTAGCACCAACATCACCAAGGAGCTGGACCAATCACCACTAGTACCTTGTTACGTTCAGGCCATTGCTTCAAGGGCTGCATCTCCGATCCAATTTCAGTATTGCTGTGAGCACTTAGGTATGTGTCTGCATCCTGAGTTTGAGTTTGACATGTGCGTACCCTCACCATGGGACCCAGGAAGGCTGACAACCAAAGTAGGAAACCTGATTACGAACAGAAACTCTGTGCCACTGGTCTTGTGGCCGTCGTGTCCACCTGATCGAGCAGAGCTTAGTGGCATGATCCCAAGTTTGTTGTTGCCTATGGATGTGTCTCAAATGCAGAGCAATTTGTTCCACAAGGAGTCTCCATGTTATCTTCAGGCTGGGAAGTTACAGAAATTAATAGAGGCATTATTTGAACTAAAGCCATGGCCTTCTTTTGCGTCACATCCAGATGGATGGCAGTTCAGACTTACATGGTCATCAACTCAAGATATGATGCAATGGAATAATTCTTTGCTGCTCAGTCATGCTTTCTTCTTGGAGGTTGGTACTTCTTTTGCACTAGAGATGCTATTGCAAATGCTTTCAAGTGTTTCTGTACCCACTTTTCCTATGAAAAAAAATTCCGAAGGTGCCCATCAGTGGAAATATGAATGGAGATCAGAGTCTTCGTTGGGAGATATTCTTGTACAGATTGCGATTCGCCAAACTGTTGGAGTTGGTTGTTGTTGGGGGACATCTGACCATGGAGAGAAGCTGTCTTGCTACTTTTGGGAGTCTGACAATGAGCAAACTTCTTGCACTGGAGCCGTAGTCGATGAAGCTACGAGATGGTGCCATGTGAACCTGAAAGCTTGGATTCACCAACGAAGCTTGAGTGTTTTGATAGTATGGCCACACTTCACAATGATTCAGATTGCGGATTTATGTTCAGAAGATATGAACTCTTGGAATTATCCAATGCCTTATGTGAGCTCCATGATGCTGACGAATGGACAGAATATACAGTGTTGTTTTGAGGCTATCCAATGGAAAATTGCATGGGTGCTAGTGGGATTCTCTTGTGGTTGTTCAGATCATGAAGGCGGTGGGAACCTTACTGGCAAGTGTCGACAAGATTGTGGAGTTGAGTCACGACCACTACCGTGGCCGTCGTTCGAGCATGATCAGGATGGATGGCAGCAGGGACTGCCACCACACCGAGCACCATCAACATTGTTAATCAATTTTGACTACTCCCTAGAAGCTTGGTTTGGCTGCTACATCGGTGTAACTTGTGTGAGCGAGTTTGGAGGGCTAATTCATGGAGATGCTACAAGTTATGTGCACAGCCGTGAGATGATAAATGGGTTTCATCATGCGAAGCTATGGGATCCTGGAGGTATTTATACTTGTGCTTGGATTTCCCCATGGCGGGTGGTACTTGTTAACTGCAGGAGTGTGCCGCAATGGTCACCACCCCCAGTTAATTGCCATTTTGCAAGGATGCATATTATGTTATCTCGAAGAGCTCAAATGACTGAGGAATTCAATTCTGGGACATCTCTGGATTTGGTTGTCTATGGTGGATACCCTGCTCTGACTCTGGCCTATACAAGTTCTTGGAGACTAATGCTTGACTGGTTTCTTTTGCAATATGGTCCTGCGGCTGATGTTATTTTGTTGCTAATCTATCGGCATCAGGTAACCATACTTTGTGCAGTACAAAGGTATATCAGCTCCAGTACGTTCCTTGCCATTCTGAATGGGCGAGCAAAAGTAAGGAAGCGTTATACATGTATGTGGGCCGGAATTGAATCTGTTCAGTTACTCAACAAGCAGAGCTCATCGCATTATGCCATAGTGTGGAGGAAGAGAACAGCCTGGTGTCATCACAGTGCTTCTGCGGCAATGGTATGGTCAATTCAGCTCCTGGAACTCTTTAGAATCATTGACCAAGGTGGTAATTTCAATCCAACCGGCTTGGGTGGCCACTGCCTCGACCATGCTTATTACTTCGACAAGGTCTGTGCCAACCAATTCTGCTACCTCGACGTCTTCCGTGACCAATTACACATCGGCCACGACTACTACCTTGACGTCTTCCGTGAGCAAGTTTGCATCATCTGCTACCTCAACCTCGTGAAGGTCTGCCGCGACTACGGCACTCGCCTCGACCTTGTTGAAGTCATGAACCTTCAAGTTCCGTGGGATCCGGGTGGTTCGACAAGGCATCGGCTTGAGGTCAAGCCAGAATTTAAGGAGGGGGGAATGTTAGCGACCCTTCTACCAGCAGATGGGCCGCCACTGTTGGGCTGGGCCCGCTCGGATACCAGACTAGGAGGAGGCAGATATATACGAGCAAAACATCTACGGAAGGAGGCGGCTTGAAACGGATGGCTTCGGCCTCCTCTGCTTTGGTTTCCTCCTCCTTCCTCTCGGTTCCTCTTCTACTTCCTCTGTAATTGCTGGTTGTAAATCGAATCCTTGATCCAGTTGAGTGAATCTAGTAGTTGGGTGTTAACAGATACTGAACCAAGAAAAAGCACTGGATGACAGCAAACACGTTATTATCTTCTCTTCACCAAACCATGTGCATTGCATTAATAATGGTAATGAGTATTGCAATATTGCACTTCACATTCACTTCACCTAATTTCTCGAACATGGAGATTTGTTTGCCGTGTGCGATTATTCCTACCAAGTCCTCGAAGAATTATTTTGTATGTGGAAATGCTCATTGCTATCCACTTTGGATCATCTCGTGGGACAATTTCTTTCCAGCAAAAGGTCAGTCAGCACGGAATAACCCATCCAGCCTCATGTTATCATAACAGTTGTAGGTTCAAATATTTCTTTTTTGAAGTTTAAAGCGGTCGTATCCGCCGTTCGATTAAGCTACTACCTAGGGAACAACATGGGTGTGGGCATAAGCCCTTTGTTGTATCTCTTCCCGCACAAGGTAAGCCACCGCGTCGGGCAAAAGCGCGGTGTTCCGAAACACCCGCCGATTCCGCTCCTTCCACACACCCCACATGGTGTAGATGAAAGCACCACTCGCTTGCCGCCTCTTCTCTTTCGGAATACCCGCTATCATCCCATCCCACCAAGAGTTCAAGGTGCAGCCCAACACCGGGGGCATGGCGCCAAACTCCCCGCTCCACTCAAAGATTTTCTCACGGACAGCCTTGGCGAAACTGCAGTCGAGGAGGAGATGCTGCACAGTTTCTTGGTGAATATTGCAAAGCTTGCAAACCGGGTCATTGGGCCAACCCCTGAGTGCCAAATTATCCGCTGTTAAGATTTTTCCATGAAGAGCCAAGCAAGCAAAAATCCGACACTTCAGCTCCGCCTGCGCGCCTTCCATATTTTCGTCGTCTTGAAAGGCGGGCAGGCCCCGGTAAACTGACAGCGATATGCCGAGGCCGTGGTGTAGACGCCAAACGACGTCCAACGCCAAGTGATCGCATCCGGGCGTGGCAGGAGAACAACGTCCTGCAAAACGCCCCAAAGCTTGACCAATTGAGCTAACTGGGCAGCGGTCGAAAGCCGGAAAAGGGAGCGCAACCAATTTCTGTCTTGTTCTTTTTGCACAGTTCTGAATTTTCTTGTAGCAATCTTGTACAGCTCTGGGAACTGAAGCTTGAGAGGCCCCCCAGGCAGCCACCGGTTCTGCCAAAACAAGCACTTGGCGCCGTCCCCAACGGAGACGTCCGTGGACGCTCGGAACAGCTGCATGTCCACTGAGTCGCAGGGAAGGGCCATGCCATGCCACGGCCTAGAGGGGTCAGTCCACGCGTACCACGGCCATCACAATCTCAGAGCTCTGCCAAATTTTTCAATGTCCAAAACTCCCAAGCCGCCAAGGTCTTTTGGCCGGGAAACGGTGCTCCAGTTCACCAAGGGGTGCGGACGCGAGCCCGGTGCAGCACCCGGTTTCATCCAAAGGAAGCTCCTCTTAATCCTCTCAATCTTGCGAATGATCCACTTGGGAAGTTTTAGGACTGCCAAGTGATAGAGAACCATGGCTGTCAAAACTGATCTACAAAGGAGCACCCTTCCAGCCCTAGTAAAGTGTCTTCCCCACCAACTGGCAAGCCGGGATCCAAGCTTGTCAAGAAGCGGTTGAAAGTGGACAGCCTTGAGTCGACAGTGGTGCAGCGGGAGGCCGAGGTAGGTGCATGGGAAGGTGCCACGCTTGGCCGGGAAGATTGCAAGAGCCTCACAAATTTGCTCCTCCGTGCATCTGATCGAGAAAGCTTCCGATTTAGCAAGATTTGTTTTCAGTCAGCTTGCTTCGCCGAAGACGCGAAGAATCTGACACACAACCCTCATGTCTTGAGGGTCCGGACCAACAAAAATCCCGGCGTCGTCCGCATATAGAGAGACCATGAAGCGCACCAGCCTCTCGCGAATTGGCCGAAGAATGCCACCCTCCACAGCCAGTCGAAACAAATGGTGCAGCGGATCGATGGCCAAGATGAACAACATCGGCGAGATTGGGTCCCCTTGACGCAGCCCTCTAGCATGAAGGAACGACGGCCCCGGTTTTTCCGTTTAGCGTGACTTTGGAGGAGGCCGAGGAGACGTCTCCGTTGGGGACGGCGCCAAGTGCCTGTTTTGGCAGGACCGGTGGCTGCCTGGGGGCCCTCTCAACATTAGACTCAATGTGAGAATGACAACTCATACCATAGCATCAAGTACTCCAAATGTTGTTCAAAAAGAAAAGGTACTCCGAATGCTTTGTTTATATTGCCGAGTATGTCTATGCAGTACCCGTCTATCAGTGAATTAGGTGAAAAACATCAGGCCTCTCACATATGGGTATAACCAAGTCAAATATATCGTGTGCATCCATAACATTTCCTTCTTTCCGCACATCTTATATTATTGAACAGAAGAACACACCTTTAGGACAATGAATACCTCTGTACATCATTTGGAAAAACGATAAACAAATGTGTTTTTTTTATCTCCCGTAGAAAACATCTGACTGAATTTGTCCAGAGAACAAGCCAGCCTACCATTCTGCAAGCCATTACAGTAGAATAGTTGAATACATCAGGACTCACTCTGTGCTGCCGCATTTCAGTAAATATGATCATAGCTTCATCCATCATACCCTATTTAGAATATACATCAATTAATATGTCGAGAACATGGTAATTAGCTAACTGAAGAGATTAATCATATCAACATAGCATTCTTTAGTAGCATACCCACGAAGCAGAATACACAGAGTACGTGAAGATATCAGGTTTGTGGCGCTTCGCAATCATGGAAACAAAAAATCCTGCAGCTTCATTGCGTCTTGCAAAGGGAGGTAACTAACTAGTTGAAGCACCAATATTTGGTATAAGACCACGGCTTATCATTTCTCCAAACATTTTACCTGCCTCTTTCCGCAGGCCGAGAGAGGAATAAACATGGATCATGGCATTATATGTCACTTTATTTGGTTCAACGCCATTATCAACCATCTGACGAAGTACCATCTCTGCCTTGTCCATAGCTCTGGCTTTGCACAACGCATCAATAATCGAGGTATACGTCACCACATTGGGTAAAATCCCTTGCTGCATCATTTCATGGAATAGATTGCACGCCTTGCTTACTTCGTGTTCCTTAAAGAAGCCGTGGATGACCGTGCTATATGCCACCACATTGAGGGAGCAGGCACCTTTTTCTTTCACCACCATATGAAGAAGGTTAAGCGCCTGTTGGCTCCTGCCATCGTCACATAAGCCCTTCAGAACAATGGAGTATGAGAAGGCATTAGGTGCACAGCCAAGCTCGGACATCCTATGGAGCAGCATGTTCACGGCCTCATCTGTCCGATTTGCGTAGCAGAGGCACCTGAGGAAGGTGTTGGCAGTGATCTTGTTTGTCTTCAGACCTGTCCTGAGAAGGCGGCCGAAGATGGCAAGTCCTAGGTTTGGGCGATGTGTGCGACAGCAGCAGTCCATGAGGATATTGTAGGTGTGGACTGAGAGAGGCGCCACTTGCGGGCTGACTTCTTCTCGGTAGACGCGGTTGAAGAGTGCCACAGCGAGTGCGGGGCCATCTCCGCAGGCGCCGGAAGCCGGTGCACTGGTGAGCGCGGCAAAGAAGGCGTTCAGGAAGCGGCCTGGGACAGGGTTGGCCTGGCGCAGCAATTCGTCGAACATGTGGTGTGCGTCTTCTGGGCTGAGTGTCCCAGCTCGGGCACGCTCCGTGGCTTTAGAAAATGCGGCGATGGGAGACCAGAATTTTGATGGTGGCGAAGTGGATGGGGTGCAGGAGAGAGGGATCCAGCGGCGCAGGGTCTTGGCGCAGAATTCTGATGGTGGCGAGGTGGGGAGGCAGCGGCGGATGGTGTCGGCGACAACCTGGACTGAGCTCAAGCCAGTCTTGAGAAAGCGGCCGAAGAAGGCTGGCGCTAGGGCCGGGCGACCCGCCCGGCAGCAGCATTGTACGAGGATGCGGTAGGTGTGATCTGTGAAAGGTGCCACCTGCTGACCGGCGGCTTCTTGCCGGCAAACGCGCTTGAAGAGGGCGATGGCGAGGCCGGGGCCGTCTGTGCAGGCGGCTGAGGACGGAGCGCGGGCGAGCGCGTCCAGGAGGTCGTTCAGTGAGTGCTCGGCGACTGGGGTGGCCTGGAGCAGCAATTCGTCGAACAACCTGTGTGCGGCCACAGGACTGAGCGTCCCGGCTCTGGCGCGCTTCGTTGCGGCGGCGAAATCGGCGAGGTGGGACCAGAAGGCTGACGGTGGCGAGGTGGAGGAGCGGGGGAGATCGCAGCGGAGGCGTTGGAGGAGGAGGACGGAGAGCGGCGCGGTGGAGTCGATGCGAGGCATTTGTTGGAGTGGTGAAGTACAGGCGTGGTTCGTGCTCGCGCCTGTGTCATCTCCGGGTTTTCCTTGCTTTTTTTCGAGCTGCAGGTGTGCTGTGGTAGTGGTAGTACTATACGAGAATATCGTGGAACCAACTTTCAGTGGAAACCGAAACCACAAAAAAAACATGTTTAAAAGTTTTAAAAATTCTTAATAAAATTGTATTACGTTGAGAAGATAGAGTTCTATAGACGTACAAATTTGCAAGTTAAAACTCCAAAAAACTTTAGGAGTTATGGAAATGACAAAATCAGCAATAAATAGTATAGCAAATGTTACTATTCATTTCTGAACAACTATTCATACTAAAATTGTCATTTTCGTAGCTCCTAAAGAAATTTAAGTTTCAACTTGCAAATTTGTTTGTCTATAGAAATCTACCTTCTCAACGTACTGCATTTTTGTTGTGGATTTTTAAGAACTTTTAAACATGATTTTTTTCGTGATTTTCACCGGTTTCCACCGAAAATTGGTTTCCACCGGATACTTTCTTGTACTATACAGGTACAGAACTTGGCCATGGCCGTAGAAAGAGTTGATTAGCATAAATAATTTGTCGAGCCAAAATATTTGTTATTCTTTCTGTTTAGTGTGACAAAACTAACAGATGATCACAAAGAAACGGAACCTCCACCAATAAACCAAAACTAGTAATAATTTTGCACGTGCAATGCACGTCTTAACCAATATAAATGATTACTTTAAACGTGTCGAAGCTTACAAAATTAATTATACCTTAAACTACATTTAAAATGTTAAACCCATAAACATTTTTAGGGGCGAGACACACATACGCTGTCCCAGTAAGATCGTATACTCATACATTAATTGTATGGAACAATAGAATTAATATTGTACAATTTAGTTTTAACTTGATACAACAAATATATGACAAGAACAGTGAGTTCTCTTGTAGATGGGCTCCGCCTACATGTAAAGGTGGCATTAATTCATAGATTGCACTTACATAATTACATTGCACATGATCTTGTGAGATGCACCCGCTGCGGGAGAGTGAAGGACATGTGTGTTGCAAACGCGTACCACATTCCCTAACTGATGGGAACGAGTAACTAGTGGATTTAATTGGAGAAATTAACGAGACGCTAATGATATTACCAATTATGTGGATGTTAATTATAGCAATCAGCTGGATTTTTTTTAGAAAAACGAGATGTTGCATTAGTTATATGTTCATTTTGGGATGGCAGATGCTAAACGAGTTTCGTGCTCGAAATTAGAGCGACCTGAACCATTCGATCGATGTCGTTGGATGGCCAAGATCATTTGATTCTCCGCATTTTGCTCTTTTTATATTATTACAGATATAGATGTGATAGAATGTTCTCCTCATTCTTTTGATGTCGAGAAATTAGGGGTTCATCTTCTGAAGTACGATAGAAGCAACATGCGGGGAAATCTAGGAAATTCACACCAGGTACCATGGCCGGTGCCTGCAGAACATGTGGATCTCATACCAAATTTTACCAACGCTAAGCGCTAACTCGATCGGCCTGTGCAAGTTTTCATAGTTTATGAATTCTTACAAATTGCATCCCACAAGGCTTGTTGCTGCTGTTACGTTTGCCACGAAATTGATATATGATGCACAGGGATACAGCCAGACAGGGAAAACAGCTTGCTGCTGTTGTAATAGCATCTCTAGCAGTCCCCTCAAAACGCGCAAACCCTCAAAATAACCGCCGGATAAGGTTTCGGAATTTCAAAAACGCAAAGAACAGAAACCTTAAAACGCGCCGATCCGTAAACGGTTTTGAGGGGGCCCGTGAATTCGGCCCTCGGAACCGTGAAAGCTAGGTTTACATCCCCGACCCGTAGACGGAACCTTATCCTCCTCTATCGTTGGCGCGAGGGAAGATTCAGCCCACGAACCGCCGCCGCCGCCGCCACCGCTTTCTATTCCCCCACTCCGGTCATCGCGCGCCCTGCCCCATCGTTGCCATGAGCTCCTCCGACCCGTCGCTGGTGACCATCCCGGTCGGGGCGGCGCCATCGACAGATCCAGCTGGCCGGGCAGAGCTCGGCACCGCCACCGCCGCTGCTCCATTGGCGCCGACGAAGCGAAGAAGACTGGGGACCGCCGGCGCGGCCCAAATCTTAGTTGCGGCTACCGCCGCCGCCGCCGCGGCCACCCCCTCCCCCACGGCTCCGAAGAAGAGGTCGTGCGTGCAGAAGGTCAGGGCCGCCGCCGCCGCTGCTGCAGCCAACGCGCCCGTGCCCGGCGCGCAACCTCCGCCCGCGAACGTCGTCGGGACCGAAAGGTATGAACTAAACCACCCTCCGCCGCCTATTTGTCAAATTGTGCTTGCTATTATAGAAATTGTTGTTCCAAATTGTAGCACACAATTTCCAAATTGGACTTACTAGGGTCGGTTAAGATCAACAACCCTCCGCTCGGCAATTTTGGCTACAACGAGGCCGATGGTGGCGTTGATGGTGGTGCGGGCGAAGAAGACATGGTCGAGGAGGTGGACGGGGCAACAATTATTAGGAGAGGTATGAATTACACCGTTTTGGAGGACCAAACATTGATCCGTGCTTGGGAGATTGTTTCACTCGATGCAACTTATGGCAATGATCAAACCAAGGATCGGTATTGGCAAAGAGTGGAGGACAAGTTCTTCCAACTCATGCCACGCAATGGTCGAACGGTGCCTCGGACCTTTCGATCACTCCAAGGGCGTTGGGAAGTGATCAAAACAACATGTTCCCGGTGGAGTGGATGTTTGCAACAAGTGATGAATGCTCCTCCGAGTGGTACCGTAGAGGGCGATTGGTGAGTTAAATTCTACCATTGTTCATCATTGGTATATATAACCATTGCTATTGTTCACCATTGGTACATATAACCATTGTAGGAGCGCATTGCAAGAGAAAGGTTCAAGGACATGCCCGCATCCAAGAAGAAGCCATTTGTCCTTGATCATTGTTGGAAAATTCTCCAATATAGCGAGAAATGGAAGTTGAGGGACCAAGAGCCAAAAAGAGGGGAAATACGTATTGAGGATGACTCCGATGATGATCAAGGAGGGAGGAACATGAACAAGCCCGAACGCAACAAGAAAGCCAAGGAAAGGGTGAAAAAGCAAGTTGAGGCACAAAGCTTGAGAGAGAAGCTTGAAGAAATGGTGAAATCCAATGAGACCATGGTGGCCAAGACATTAGAGGCAAAGCATCAATTGGCCGAGAAGAAAGCTCAAGAGAAGAAATAAAAGTGGGAACTACTCCGTGAAGAAGGGAAGCGCAAGGCCGAGATTGAGGATAGAAGAGCCTTGTCGGAGGAGAACAAGTCCGTGGGCAAGCTCCTGGCTGAGGAGAACAAGATCATGATGATGATCTGAAATGAAATGGATGAAGTCACCTTGGAGTGGCATGACATCGCAAGGAGGGAGATATTGCATCGAAGGAAACAAGCGATGCTAAAAGCTAGCAGTGGTGGTGGTGGTGCCAGCTGTGGTGGTGGTGTTGACGCAGCGGGCAATGGTGGTGGTGGTGCCGGCGGTGGTGGTGCTGCTGTGGCAGCCGGCGGTGGTGGTGGTGATGCAGCCGGTGGTGGTGGTGGTGATGGTGATGTCTTGGTGTAAGGTCTTTCGATGATGCGGATGGGCTTTTGGATGCAATTTTTTGGTCATACGGATTGGAAACTATGTTAATTGCCGTCTTTAGATTCAAGAAACTATATTATTTGCTAGATTAATGTCAAATTTGTGAACAATTTGACATACTTATGATATTCATGCCTACTTCATGTTTTGCATATACAGTTTCTGAACGAGGCGCGGCGGAATAGAAACCGTAAAGCCGAACCTCAAAACAGAATATGTTTTGAGGTTCGGCTTTACGGTTTCTGTTCTGCCGCGCCTCGTTTCGAGCCAAAAAAAACGCGCGTTCCGCGACCCTCAAAACTGTTTTGAGGTTCCGCATTTTGAGGGGTCTGCTAGAGATGCTCTAAGAGATATTTGTCAAAGTTCAGGCACCATGT
The DNA here is from genome assembly GCA_947311845.1 of Poa pratensis. NCBI lineage: Eukaryota > Viridiplantae > Streptophyta > Magnoliopsida > Poales > Poaceae > Poa > Poa pratensis. The sequence goes on along the minus strand of CAMZMU010000036.1, from coordinate 13,000,937 downwards.
ACACGGTGCAGTTGAAAAACAACATCCGACAATCCAACTAATGTACTTATTGTTTGGTTAGATGCACTGATTCATATCTTCTGTACAATAAATTCTCTTCTTGTCAAATTATGCATGCCTTATTTGCTAGATCGGTGATGTGGCGCACCTAGCGTAGCACTCTCACTCACCTTTGCAATCACGTCATCAATTCTCTCATATTCAATGTCCATCCCCATACTTATGTCATTCAACTCCTTCATGACACTTGTAAGTATGTGTCGATCCTAAATTTTTCTAGCTACCCTTCTCCTCTTGTCAAACTTAACCGTTATCTTTCTCCTAATCTTGTCCACGAGCTGAAACAACATTAGACATTTGTGCTTGTGGATCCACTTGTTGAAACACTAAACCAAATTATTTGTCACATAATCCACTTTTTAGGAGGTTGAATATTTTCTCCTTGACCATAGCCTGCTGTGGTACTTGTTTAAGTATGCTTCAGCAGCCTTTTTCTCTTGTATGGATGCCATGTGATAGTCAAAAGCTAGAGAAGTCCATGAATAAGTAGCTGGCCACAAATGATCATCAAAAACTTTACCATGAAATTTTGGTTGTGTTTATAAGCTGGGTAAAGATTCAAGAGTAAGTCCATGAATAAGGAGCTAGCCATAAATGATCATTTGAACCCAGCATCCAAAGTTCAAAAGCTGCCATGTGATGGTCACAATCTTGGATTTTTAAAACAGAAACATGATATTCTTATATCTTCTAAAAACAAAACTCAGATCTCAGATGAAAACAACGTAAAATTTTATCCAAATAACATATCAAGAAAGTTCTGATTGCTATTACATCAAACTAATATGAGTACCAAAAACTAGTCGACTAAAGCATACTAGTTAAATTTCAAAAGATGCCCTGAGTGAAATGCAAATAGTGTGAGCATGAAATTATATACACCGGAGAAATCATTTGACAACCTAATAAGATCATAATAAGGACAAGGGCCCGCTTCCAAACCAGGGACATGCCACTTGCACATTGATTTACACTTGGACAGGCGAGCAGAAGAACTTCATCGACAGTCTCAATGGGCAAGGCCAAGTTCGTGACCGTGGGGTTGAACACCATTTCAACCTCATCTGGCTCTCCTAGCGTTGTCCTCCCACGTTTCCACACGCCTTCTCGAGTGGAGGTGTTCATATGGGGGAGTTTGGCTATTTAGGTGTTTTCCATGGCGCTGCGAGCACATGCCACGATTTTGCATAAAATCGGTCAGAATCAAACCTCCTCATCGAGAATCGAAGATTGACGCTGAAATCGAGTCTCCTCATCGTGGGATCGAGCTAGGGAGTAGAGCGTTGACTCGTTTCAGTTTTCCCGGTTTGGGACCTTTATACCGAATCCGAAACTAGAGGTGTGGGGCACGGAGGTGATAATATCCGGGGAGCTGGAAAAAAATCCGGATTGAACTGTTTTCTGGATATGACAACCGATACTGTAAATATTTTACGGATCAGCTAGAGATGCTCTAAAAATATCTTGGATGTCCTTGCCTCTATCTACTTCAGAAGACGAACTCTGTAATTTCTCCACATCACAAAATCAGGAGAACATTCTGTTACATTTGGCTTGTTAGTTTTGTCACAATAAACAAAAAGAACAACAATTTGATTTTACTTGACGAAAAGAAAACCAATTATTTCCTTATTTCTGCTAATCAACCTGTTCTAGAGCCGTGGGTCCCAGCATAGTACCACAGTACACCTGCAGCTCGAGAAAAAGAAAGGAATCCCCGGAGATGGGCGACCACTGCACAGCCGGCACGAACCACGCCTGTACTCCACCTCTCCACCGGCCGTCCACGAGAGCCATGCCCGAATGCCTCGCATCGACTCCACCGCGCCGCTCTCCGTCCTCCTCCTCCGCCACCTCCACCGCAATCGCACCAGCTCCTCCCTCGCCGCTGATTTCGCGGCCGCAACGAAGCGCGCGAGAGCCGGGAGGCTCAGCCCTGTGGACGCACACAGGCTGTTCGACGAATTGCTGCGCCAGGCCAACCCTGTCCCCGAGCACTCCCTGAACGACCTCCTGGCCGCGCTCGCCCGCGCTCCGTCCTCCGCCGCCTGCACAGACGGCCCCGCCCTCTCCATCGCCCTCTTCAAGCGCGTCTGCCGGGAAGAAGCCGCCGGTCAGCAGGTGGCGCCTTTCACAGATCACACCTACCGCATCCTCGTGGAATGCTGCTGCCTGGCGCGTCGCCCGGACCTAGCGCCAGCCTTCTTCGGCCGCTTTCTCAAGACGGGCTTGAGCTTGGACGAGGTTGTCGCCGACACCCTCCGCCGCTGCCTCCCCGCCTCATCCACCTCGCCACCATCAGAATTCTGGTCTCCCATCGCCGTGTTTTCTAAAGCCACGGAGCGTGTCCGAGCTGGGACACTCGCCCAGAAGACGCACACCACATGTTCGACGAATTGCTACGGCAGGCCAACCCTGTCCCAGGCCGCTTCCTGAACGCCTTTGCGGCGCTCGCCCGTGCTTCCGGCGCCTGCAGAGATGGCCCAGCGCTTGCCGTGGCACTCTTCAACCGCGTCTGCCGAGAAGAAGAAGGCCCGCAAGTGGCGCCTCTCTCAGTCCACACCTACAGTATCCTTATGGACTGCTGTTGTCGCACACATCGACCGGAACTAGGATTTGCCATCTTCGGCCGCCTCCTCAGGATGGGTCTGAAGACAGACCAGATCACCGCCAGTGCCTTCCTCAAGTGCCTCTGCTACGCGAAACGGACAGATGAGGCCATGAACGTGCTGCTTCATAGGGTGTCCGAGCTTGGCTACTCCGACAACGTGGTCGCATATAACACGGTCCTCCACGGCTTCTGTTTAGAAGGCAAAGTAAGCAAGGCATACAGTCTTTTCAGCGAAATGATGCGGCAAGGGGTTATGCCTAACGTGATGACATATAACACGGTCATCCACGGCTTCTGTATGCAAGGCAATGTAAGCAAGGCATGCAATCTTTTCAATGAAATGATGCGACAAGGGTTTGTGCCTAATGTGAGGACATATACCTCGATTATTGTCGCCCTGTGCAAGACCAGAACAATGGACAAGGCAGAGTTAGTCCTTCGGCAGATGGTTGATAATGGCGTTCAACCCGATAAAGTGACATATGATACCATGATCCATGGATATTCCTCTTTGGGGCAGTGGAAAGAGGCACGCAAAATGTCTGGAGAAATGATAAGCCGTGGTCTTATACCAAATATTGGTACTTCAACTAGTTAGTTACTTCCCTTTGCAAGCATGGATGACGCAATGAAGCTGCAGGAATATTTAATTCCATGACTGACATGTGCCACAAACCTGATATGTTCACGTACTATTTTCTGCTTCGTGGATATCCCAAGGCTTTGTCGATATGATTAACTCTTTAATCAACAGGTGCCATTTTCTGAACATATTAGGAGCACGAAGTGAGTCCTGATCTATTGAACTGTTCTACTGTAATTGCAAAATGGTTAGGCTGTGGTTCTATTGACAAATTCAGTCAGATGTTGGCTACGGGAGTACAACCGAACACAGCTGTTTATCAGTTTTTCCAAATGATCAATGGTGGTATTTCTTGCCTCATATTGTGTTCTTCAGTTCAAGGATAAGCAATCTATGGAAGTATGTTTATTATTTTTTCACATGATATCTTTGACTTGGTTATACACATAGTTGAGAGGTCTGATGTTATTACATCTAATTCACTGATTGTCGGGTACTGCACTGTCAGCAATATAGAGAATGCTTTTAGAGATTGTTAGGGCAGATGGTAAAGAAAAATTTGCAATGACGCTGAGCTGTGATACAGATAATGGTGAACCTAGGAATTGGTCCATAATTTATGAAGTTGGTTGCTCCTTCCGCTTGCTAACCATGGCCTGTTTGTTTGTTCGTTCGTTTGTGGGCCAATCCCTTGAGAAACCAATATAATTTCTTGTCAGACTGCATGATGAGAACTTTCCTGATTGAATTAGAGTAACAACATATGTGCTTATCTTTTCCATGTCAATTATCGAAATTCAGTCTTGTCACTGCAATTGATAAGTAAAGAAAAAATGAATTTTCATGGCGTAGGAACTAATGTAAGCAAATGAACCTACCTGGTTTGTAAGGCATGGGTGACTGAAAATCCCCATATGCATGCTTAAGAATATCAACCAGATGATAAGAATACTCTTGAGGCATATGATGGAATTGTATTCCTGTATAATGTCAAAGTTTTTTAGATTAGAAGCCTATAAGGTGAACATTCTTGTCTCCAAATGAATTTTATTATCGAATTGTACAATTCTTCATTGTGCAATAAGAAAGTACAACGCATCCGGCATGCTATACAATCTTGATATTTTTTAGAGTAACCATTACAATCCTAATAATTATCTTGCTGTCTTGGAATTAATGTTCTGAGCAACAAAAGCATGGTACTAGTTGTTTCAGATGCTCCAGTTCGGCAGGCGGAGACTTACATGCGTTTGACATGATTATACAATGTCCCAGCTTCTGTTCTTGTGTGCTGTTACCTGGATTTTCAGTTAGACACTTGTAACAAATTCACATTTTTGTTTAGTATGGCTCAACTATAAAAGTCATGGACTTGTGGTTTGATCATACTGATCACGAGAAGCAATATCTTTTCCTGTGGATAAGACTTAAGACTAAAATTGCTCAATATAATCCTTTGCTCCCTCTAATTTGGATTGTTCTCTCTCAACTGATTTCACGGGAAGTTATGTGTTATTGATATTATTAGTCCATCTTGACCGTACTTGTAACTCCAAAAGGAGAAGGTAAGTGTAAAACACTAAAACTCTCACTTGTCGTACCATTCTACTTTACGACCTAAAATAGTGTCATTTAAAAGTAGTTTTCCTCTGTGCAGTGTCCAATACTTTTTTATGTATGCTTCTTAGAAAGAATTGAAGAACCCAAATCACATGGGACATTTGTACAGGCAAATGGGAATGCAGTTACAGCTCGAGGAGGAAACATGGGTATGATATCTTCGTACGCCATGTTTGTGAAACGTTGAAGCATTGCTCCTACTGCAGAATTGCAGATGATCAGATAGAAACGGAACCTGGGCTTCAGTGTTACAGAAGGTGTAAAATTCTCCTGAAATTCGTACAGAAGATGTGACGTTTCCCCTAGTTTGGAAAATTTCATTCTCATATTTGCAGTCAACCCTTTTGAATTTGAAAATAGATACTCCCTCCGTTCACAAAAGGATGTCTCAACCTAACTCAAATTTGTATGAATCTAGACATGATTTTAGTTTGTAGATACAAGCAAATTTTGGCTAGGTTGAGACGTCCTTTTATGGACGGAGGGAGTATGTATTTTTTCATTCTAAAAAAATGGCGGAGTTTGAACTAGACAGATGCAGCATAAGTGGAAACCAGGTTTGACCAGGTACCACGACCGGCGTCTGCATCTTGCTCCCGTACCAAAATTTACCAAGATAGAAACGGAACCTGGGGTCAGTGTTTCAGAAGGTGCAAAATTTTCCTGAAATTTGTATATAAAATGTGACCATGTTGTAGTTTCCCCGTCGTTTGGAAAATGGATTTTGGGCATTTTCATATTGGTGTTCATTCAACATTTTCGAATTTGAAATATAGATATGAAACTAAATCCTGGATGCAGAAACTAACCACATGGAATTAAAGAAAATAGGAACTAAAGGGAGCTCATCTCTAGTGTCACCCTTTTTTCTTATTGAGGGATCAATCTCAGAATAGTCACCTTAATGTTGAGGTATCACATTTTCCGTCTGAACTAGCCGGAAGAGCGGAAAATGGAAACTGGCAGTCGAGGGGTTGGAAGTAGGGGTGTAAACGGATATGATCGGATTGGATTTGGCCTCTACCATATCCTTTAACATATTTTTTTCGGATTCGGATCGGATCGGATAATAAACGGTTGCGGATTTGGTAACGGATATATTTGTTCAAGTATTCGGAACGGAAACATAACAGATTCGGGACGGAAATGAAACTAATCGGATCGGTACGCGCATTTGTACATCGTCAACCAAAAGAACAAAAAAATAGTCACTCAACAACCTAATAACCTAACAAAGTTGTACTCCATAGTCTGTACAATAACCATGTAAGTGAGTTTTTGTTCAACGGATGAACTCCACAGCTCACCACCTACAAATTGTGCTCTATTAGTTTAGACACTTTGATAGAAAATCGGATTATTCGGATTATAACCATCGGATAATCCTAATTAATTTTCGAATAATTTATATTCAGATGCTATTTTATATACCATATCCTATACCGTATCCGGGTGTTCAGTTCGGAATCGGATATCCTTATCCGTCGGATTCTCTGAAACTGAATATGGATTCTTTAAAACGGATACGGAGACGGATTCGGTGCGGAAATTATCCTATCAGTGTACATCCCTAGTTGGAAGCAGCTATCTAGCTTGGGGTTCCTTTGGGACCGTGAAGAGAGAAATCATCAGCACCGCTCAGGTTTCGCCCCATTTTGAGCACCACATATGAAATCCTGAGCACGGTTTCGGCCCATTTTGCCATTCTGCATGTTTCGTTGGAGTAAACTAACATGTTTGGTCTATGTGGTGCGACAAGATATGAATACATCGGAGGACATCATCGATGATCATGTCAAATTTTGAAGACGGTTTTACCCCTATTTTACTCTATTTTCTATTTAAGGAACACTCCTTGTTTAACTTCTAAAACATCATTTCTGAAATGTTTCTATGCATCAAATGATTTTTAATGAAGCCAAATTATATACCTTTTTGTCAATGAACTGTATTTTTCGCACTAACTAAAATCAATTCATAGAAGATTACCATTGTGTGTGACGGTTTCGAGTAAGGAATACTGCGAGCTAGTTTCTCAAGAGAGGAAAATAAAATAAAAGAATCTTAAGCTGCTGAATGCAGCGAACCGTTCCAGTACAAGTACAACAGAGACCGAGCTGCAGACCAGACCACCAGGGCGAACACGAATGCGCCTCATGTCCCGCCTCTGCTCCACCACGCCGATGCCCCGCCTCCGCCTCCGCCTCCGGCGCCGTCTTTCCTCCGCCGCCACATCGCCTCCCTCACGCCGCTGGTCTCCTGATGAAGCTTTTGCCGTGACCACGGAGCGCGTCCGCTCCGGGATGCTTAGCCCGGCGGACGCACACCACCTGTTCGACGAATTACTACGGCAGGCCAACCCCGTCCCCAAGCGCACCATCAACAATTTCCTGGCCGCGCTCGCCCGTGCTCCGTCCTACACCGCTCTCAGAGATGGACCTGCCCTCGCGATAGCCCTCTTCAACCGCGTCTGCCGAGAAGAAGCTGGCCTGCAGGTGGCGGCGCCCTCAATCTGCACCTACAACATCCTCATGGACTGCTGCTGCCGCGCGCGTCGCCCGACCTAGGGCTTGCCTTCTTCGCCCGCATCCTCAGGATGGGCCTCAAGACAAACGAGTTCGTCACCACCACCTCCTCAAGTGCCTGTGCGACGCAAAACGACAGATGAGGCTGTCAACCTTCTGCTTCATAAGATGTCCGAGCTTGGCTTATGCCTAGTGCCTCCTCATACAACACAGTTCTCAAGGGATTATGTCAAGATAGCAGGAGCCAGCAGGCGCTTGACCTGCTCCAGGCGATGACGAAAGAAGGTGGCTGCTCCCCAATGTGGTGGCATATAGCACCGTCATACACGGCTTCTTTAAGGAAGGGAAAGTAAGCAAGGCATGCGATCTATTCCATGCAATGGTACAGCAAGGGGTTGTGCCTAATGTGGTGACATACAGCTCGATTATTGATGCACTGTGCAAGGCCAGAGCAATGGACAAGGCAGAGTTGTTCCTCCGGCAGATGGTTGATAACGGTGTTCGACCAATAATGTGACATATACAAGTATGATACATGGATATTCCACTTTGGGCAGGTGGAAAGAGGCAACAAAAATGTTCAGAGAAATGATAAGGCAGGGTCTTATACCAAATATTGTTACTGGAGCACGATTATGGCCTCCCTTTGCAAGCATGGCAGAAGCAAAGAAGCCACAAATGTTTTTGATTCCATGATAGCCAAGGGCCACAAACCTGATATAAGCTTGTACTCTATTCTGCTTCACGGGTATGCTACTGAAGGATGCTTTGCTGATATGACAAACCTCTTTAATTCAATGGCAGGCAATGGTATTGTAGCCAACCGTCGTATTTTCAACATATCGATTGATGCATATGCTAAATGTGGAATGATGGATGAAGCTATGCTCATATTTACCAAAATGCGGGAACAAGGAATGAGTCCAGATGTATACACCTATTCAACTATAATAGCTGCACTTTGCAGAATTGGTAGGATGAATGATGCTATGGACAAACTAAATGAGATGATTGCTATGGGAGTACAACCGAACACAGCTGTTTATCGCACCCTAATTCAGGGTTTTTGTACACATGGTGATTTGGGGAAAGCAAAGGAGTTGGTTTCTGAAATGATGAACAAAGGTATTCCTCGTCCTAACATTGCTTTCTTCAGTTCAGTAATGAACAGTCTGTGCAAAGAAGGAAGGGTTGTGGATGCACACAATATTTTGACTCATTATAGACATAGGTGAGAGGCCTGGCGTTATACGTTTACTTCACTAATAGACGGATATTGCTTAGTCGGCAGATAGAGAAAGCATTTGGAGTACTTGATGCCATGGTATCATTTGGCATTGAGCCTAATGTTGTCACATATACGACACTTATTAAGGGCTATTCTAGAAATGGAAGGATCGATGATGGCGTGACTCTGTTCAGGAAAATGATGCGTAACGGAGTTAAACCTACAACTGTTACATATAACATCATACTGGATGGGTTATTTCATTCTGAGAAGAGAACTGTTGCTGCAAAGAAAATGTTCCATGAGATGATCGAAACTGGAACACCAGTGAACATTTCCACATACGCTACAATTCTTAGAGGACTTTGTGAAAATAATTGCACTGATGAAGCAATCGACCTGTTCCAGAAATTATGTGCAATGAATGTGAAGTTCAATATTACGATATTAATACCATGATTAATGCAATGTACGACGTTCATAGAAGAGAAGAAGCTCAAGATTTGTTTGCTGCAATACCAGCCAATGGATTGGTACCTAATGTTTCTACTTATGGAGTAATGATACAAATCTTATAAAAGAAGGATCAGTGGAAGAAGCTGATCATGTTTTCATCAATGGAGAAGAATGGTTGTGCTCCAAGCTCTATTCTGGTAAATGATATCATCAACGTTGCTGAAAAAAGGTGAGATGTCAAGGCCGGAAATTATTTGTCTAAATTGACGGAAAGAACATCTCCTTGAAGCTTCAACTACTTCGTTGATGATGTCTCTATTTTCAAAGAAAGGGAGTATCGGGAAGACATGAAATTGCTCCCTGCAAAGTTTCATTTTTTTTCAATGGATTCACTTGAGTAGTTGATGACACATCGCATATGAGCTTAACACTTATATGCCATAAGACCCTGCTGCCGGTATAAGAAATCCAGTTCGCCTGCTTGTAGAAAGTAGGTCCATTTTTGATCAAGTTGGTTTTGATTTGCGTCGAAATCACAAGAATGTGGAATATCTTGGATCTTGTGATCTTCGACAGCGAGGAATGGGAGACCAAGTCATGACTTGAGTTCATTTGTTGCCCTTCTTGATCCCAATTAAGCTCAACCCCTGACCAGGTTGGTGGTGAAAAAGTGTACACCAAAACAAGGAAGGGTGGAATGATAAACTTTCACCAAAATGTATATTAGTATGCCAGTGGCTTGGCCCCAGTTCGGAAGCTAACCCTTGTACTTATTATGATCTTATTGGAAATAATTTCTCCAGTTGATGTAATTTCATGCTCAGACTATTTGCAACGCCACTAGACCTGGAGCAGTTTTTAATAATTTAGCTACTATACTTAAGTTGACTAGTTTCTGGTACTCGTTTGAATTTGGTGTAATATCACTTCCTTGATGTTTTATTTCGATAATTTTTTTATTGTTTTCATCTGAGATCAGAGATATTTTTATAAAATTATCTGAGATTATCATGTTACAGTTTTAAAGATCTCAGAGTAAACCTGGTGTTCTCCTTTTCATATGAGTTTTTTTCATCTGAGATCTGAGATGTTTTTACGAAAATATCTGAGACTGCCATGTTTTCGTTTTAAGGATCTGAGAGTAAACCTGGTGTGTTTCTTTTTCTTCTTTTCGTTTTTGTTATTGTCCCTCGCTCCATCTCTTATGTGCTTGTACATTGTACTGACTTATCGGTTGTATCCAGTTGCCTGCAGCTGTGCTCATTTAACAGGCCTGTGAAGAGAACCATTTTGGTACTTGTAGCTATGCTCGTTTGGTAAACTTTTTACACCTCCTTGGATTAAAGGAACTGGTAATTCTGTGTAGTGAATGACCTTTCCACTTTTATGTTATGCAATATTGCAATGCATGCATACTTGAAATTAGCCCGTATGGAGCAATTTTTATGCTTAGATTATCAAATTTGATCAAAGAAAGTGATTTATACTTCCCTTTTTGCTTAGTCTGCGTTTTCTTTCTTGTATTGTGTATATTTTTGTGCAGGACAAGACAAGTGGTAAGTATGAAAAAGTCAAAGAACTGGCTTGTCCTGAGGTATAGACTTGAAGATTAGCTTGAAGGCTTTTAAGATTGAGTATTCAGATATCCAAGACTGTTAGTGTACATGATCTGGACGCCAGGCTAAGCAGGAGTGCCACATCACTCTGCACTTCCATAGTCCTGATTAGCTCTAGTTATTAACTGCTTAAAGGCAATGTTCGTCACATCACTATCAGCTTTATGAAGTCAGATTCTGCGCAACCTCTTCTCGAGGTCCTACCTTGATGTATATAGCATGCTGTACACCAGGTGTCACTCATATTGGGCAGATAACAGTGAGAAATTTTATAACATGGCCCGCCCTTGTGCATCATACGTCGTACCCTAATTCAATCGGTAATCAAGAAGAGGAAACAAGGGTATCTTCTGACCTCATGTATTTAAACAGAACCTGCACTTGAGGGCTACAGAATGGGCTTATCTCTGACAAACCAAAATGTAACAGAAGGTGCAATGTTCTGCTGAACTTCTGTTCAGAAGATATGAATCGGTGTCTCTAAAACAGTAACTTAGTTCGAGTTAGACGCCTTTTTTGAACTGCATTGTAAAAGGACCGCAAACTTTGTGGGTTATTTCTACGAGGTTTTTCCGGCCTCACTGTGCCGCAGTTTGGCAGTTGTGCACGTTAAAAACAGCAGCAATGCGATATTGTTAGCTTCCTTCTAGCTTGGAAAACGGAGCTTTGTGCATTTCATATTTTACGTTCAACCTTCTCGAATTCGAAAATACGTATGACAGAAACTAACCCATGTACCGGCATGCTTCTTAAATTCTACTTTGGAAATAGGGGTATATTCACACGGCATGTTTTTGAAATGTTAAAGCAATGCTCGTACTGCAGATAGTCAGATAGAAGCGGAACCTGGGCTTCAGTGTTGCAGAAGGTGCAAAATTCTCCTGACAGATGCAGAGTACAGCTTCTGAACTAGACCAACCCCATCCTCCTAGAGTTCGGGGCTTCGAACTTGGAAGCACCTAGCTAGAAATCGTCACCAACCGGCCGTCCGGTACCGAATTTTGCCAATAGAAAGTCTGCTTGCTCGATCGGCCTGTGCGAGTTTTCTGTTCCTTTATTACATGGAACCCGTGCGAGTTTTCATAGTTAATACGTATATTATATTGAAATTTATCACATACAACTAAGAGCATTTCCACCAGGCTGTTAACAGGGCCGGTCCACACTTATTCGAGGCCCCGGGGCGAGACAATAAAAATGGGCCCTTGATACCAAAAAAATTTAGAATGTATTCTACTTAAAAAATAATCCAGTACACAACATAGATATATATAGTCTTGGAACTACAAAACTCATGGTACTAACTAGTAAGGATTACCAGTTATTTTTTTCAGTTTAATCTTTCTGGGATTCTATTTTTCTCTTCCTTTTCTCACTACCAGATAAACATCTTCTCAAAGACATGTCACCAAATAATTTGTAGAAAAACAGTCAATATAGGGAACAAAGCACCTGGATATGGGTGCAACACTCATCGCGAAGACATGGGATAAGATCGCTCGCTCAATCCACTTCCCCTATTCTTTTCTCCTTATCTCCCATGAAGAACAGACCTAAAGAAGCACAGGCAGAGCAGATTTGGAGATTTGGAGCAGTCAGAGACAAGGAGCCGGGCTAGTTAGCAACGAATCAAGATTAGAAACTAGATTAGGTGAAGGAGGGAGACGTGCCATCATCTCTGACTTCTCATGCCTCAAAGGTATAATTTGATGGGGAATGAGTAGAACGTTGGGATGGAAAGACACCTGAGCAGTGGCGTTGTTCTCTGTTGGTTTGGAAATTTGGGGGAGAAGAGGAGTCGACGACTATCAGAACAGAGGAGACGATGGGGTGTTGGGTCTAGCAGGCAGCAGTCTAACTAGCGATCGATCTTTTTGGTCTATGACCGTGAGTTCTATCTGCGTGGAAGCCTCGTGGGCTTGGGCCATTTTTTATATGTTTTTCTTTTTTTCCTGGACCAAATGCTGAATTATCCTTGTATTGATACAGTAGGCTACTACCAGGGCCGGGGCCCCTTGCTTCCAGGGGCCTGGGGCGCCCCGTTGCCCCGACCTATGGGCCGGCCCTGCCTGTTAAAAAATGTGTCCGCTCACCCAGTGCCGAACACATGTCCAACCCATAGAAAGCTGCCCCTAGAGGTGGTGTCCCAATTTTTTGGCCAGCGCTAAGCGTCCCGGAGATTGGAAGCCTCGATCCCCTGCCTCCAAAACCGTCCGATGTAGATTGCATCATCGTCAGATTAAAAAGCAACGAAATTGTTTCCCTGCATATTCGCTCCCCGCACATAGCTCTCCGCACTGGGTCTAAAGTCTAAAAAAATGATTTTTGTACAATTGATATCTTTTGTTTCCATGCGACATCCAAACATAAATATTGGAATTGGAGTTAAATCAATTCTACTTAAATTCAATATGGGCTCAAGTTGAACTAATTTAATTCAATTCTTGGGAGACAAATGAGGTGTTAGGTTTTTGGTCCTAGGAAAAATAATAAAGATAAATAGGAAGAAGATGAACCAAAATTGGTTTTAGACCTATAAATACAACAACAAAACACATTTCCTCCAAATCTTGCCAGGCGCCATGTCTGCTCTCCGATGTGATTGATTAGGGTATGTTACACTCATCCTTTCTCAAGTTTAACTTTGATTCTGGGTCAAAGTTAAAATTTTACAAAGTTTGATTAAGCATATATAAGAATATAAAAAATATCTACAATATCAAATGCACATAATATGAAGTTTTATTTCACGGTACTTCTAATAATGATGATTCGATATTATACATGCATGTTGATATATTTTTATATATTGGTCAAACTTTGTAAATTTTACTTTGACTAAAAATTATTGGAAGCCAGTAGAGTGTATTTTTGAAAGGAGTGCGAGGAATCTCGATGCAAACGAAGAATCAAATTTGCGGGGACCTGACGTCCTGACGAGCGACGTACGTGGCCGGGACTAGAAGGCAGCAACACGTGCGGCCTGGCCCACCGTCCCTACGCTCAAACAATGGAGCTCTCTGACGTTGAAGAAAACAGAAATTGAACAATGATGTAAAAACTCTGTCATCTGCCGCGTCCACCGCGTACTGTTGCAAATATTTTTGGCAACTGGTTAAATGGCGTGAATCTTAGGTTTAAACTCTTCTATAAGATGGGAGCGATTGCAATTATTTGGTCGCTGTGGCTATGTAGAAATGACAAGATTTTTAACGATAAAAATGCTTCTGTTATGCAGGTTATCTATCGGTGTACAGCTACGCTACGAGCGTGGTCGGCCCTGCAGCGTGTGGAGCACCGAGACTTATTTTTGGAGGTGGCGTCGAGGCTGGAGGCTGCGGCCAGGGAGTTATTCTCCAGGCATGGATGGCAACATAGACTCCGAATAGACCTACCAGCTTCTTAGGCGGATCTACAATTTCTCATTATGATATGTAATTCTCCATTTTACTTTTTGTTCTGAATTGGTTACTGGTGAACTGGTGGCTGTGTGCATCTTAGCTATGCAGAGGCCGGGCGTAATGCTTAAAACTCTTAAGTAATAAAATCCCTTTATCTAAAAAAAACTCTGTCATCATCGGTTTGCAAACACGGTGTGTGCCCCCATCCTCGTGGCCCATGCCTCATCGAAAACGATACTAAACAAATCAGGTTGCTTGACAGTGTGCCTTCGGTCAATTCCACTCGAGCTGTCTACTTTCCACCGTCGTTTCTCAAGATACACACTACTCAGATTTTTTTTAAAATACTATCACATTTCAGTACTAGCACACGATTTGAATCAATTCCAAAATCTAGCGCGCCGTCGCCACGGATAGAGCCGAATCTCCTTGTTTCGGCTTAGGTAGCGTTGAAAGCCCGCTTTTGTACTGGGCTGCAAGGTGCTAATCGGCTTTACCTTTATGCGAAACTCTATCTTCTACCTAGAGCAGCAAACTTTCGTCGCTCGCTAGAACAAAACTCTAACTTTCGTTTCTACCCTAGCGGAAACAAGGGCTTCGGTGCTAAGCCGGAATGAAACATGCACTTTCGGCCTTACTAGTGTTGACGGCGCGCTAGATTTGAAATTGACTCAGATCGTGTGCTAGTAATGAAATATGTTGTGTTTGTGTCGAATATTATGTACGAGTTGGGTTACGGTAGGACCTGGAGTTGTATTAGGTGTGGATAGGATACAAATAGTGTTAGAGTCAGACTCTTGTATCCTTGGTCTCCTATATAATGTGTGTGTGTGGGGGGAGGGGGGGTGCCACACGATGTTACATATGACGATTTGATAGCGATTGGCATGTGAGGAGGGGGGAGGCTGCTTGTGCCGGCGCCTAGGGCGGCCATTGCGATATCTTGAGGAGGAGTGCCCGTAGAGTCATGCCCCGCAGATATATACATTGAGCATTGAACTATGTTAACAAATATTGTGCCTCGTCTATGATCTTGCATAGCGTAATTATCGTAACACTTGTTCAAGAAATAATATTTTAAAAGATTCCAACTACTCAAGCCCACAAGATTGTATCGAATCTCTAAACTCAAGCACCCAATGTTCTATGCACATCGTTTTATTTCTCACACCAGATTTTAGAAGAAGCCAGACTCCACTGTCAAAGAATAATACAATAGTTTTTTCGTGTGCTATGAGCTGGAATATGTGACTTCATTGACTTGCAGAAATACACCTCCCACATAGTCATCCAATCAGTATGCGCCTTGACCTGACATCTAATTCGACTTGGCAGAAAAGATATATGATGTTAAAGGAGGGCAAATTTTCTGAAATGTAGTGATCATGATAATCTTATAGAGTAATTGGTATTGACAGTGTACATCATAGCAGTATAAAGTGAAATTCACTATTGTTTTAGAGAAGTCTATGCCCCTTCTTGTCAGATTCTCATATCAACTTGCCCTACAGATGTCACCATTAAATAAGGGAAAACAAAAGCCCGTTAACCTGATCGAGGCATTGACGTAATTAAAGTCATGGACACGGTTCTTTCAAACCAAATGAAAGTCCTGCATCGAAGATTGAAAATAAATGTAGATAGCCGACACTACCATTATTTCGAACTTGATATGGCTAAGGCCAAATAAAATACAGAAGCATCTCATGCGCCGATGTGGTATATACATTTCCCCCCATTGTAGCATCACATTTACCTTAGAAAACATTGGTAAAAAATACATAAAGAATTACAACAATAGAAATACGCCTCGTAACATAGCTATTGGGTCAGCTTTGCACTTCGGTCCGGCATGAAGGATGGACTAATAAAAAATATACATACTACATAATGATAAAGAGAGACAAAGCTTCTGATACAGAGCGAGAGTGCAGAATTTTCACTAAGCAGTAGCACAAGGTGAAATGGAAGATTCACAATGTCCAAGAGTAGACTTGCCACGACAAAACGTGCCACCGCGAGATAAGGGGGAAAAGAAATCCCGACCGCCAATCTGAGGCATTGACTTATCTCAAGTCATGGACGCAAGTGTTCCAAACAATACGCAAGTCTGTGGGCCTGAAACTAATTTTTATATGGCGAAATCCTGGTATACCAACACTTTGAATTCTTTTCTGCAATTCTTTTTTGCATTTTGGAACATTGGTTATTCTTTCCTTCTTCTTAGTAATTATTCTACTTATTTTTTGTTGAATAAAGTAGAGTTATGTTTCGTTCCTCTATCAACTGCTTAGCACGTAGCAGAGCATAGCACTCACATGTCGTCATGGTTGTTGTTGACCTAATATGTAGGCCCGACTCATCCCAACAGATATATGACATTACATGAGGGCAAATTTTCCGAAATTGAGTGAACACAACACAGCATGGATAATCTCCAGTTCTAATAGATCGAGTACCTCGTATTGTTAGTGCACATCTAAGCAGTAAAAATGAAATCCACTAGTGTTGGAGACAATACTTTTTCATTTTGTAAGATTGTCTTGCTATCAACTTAATTGCCGTGACACATGTCACCATGAGATAAGGGAAAATAAAACCCATCAACTCGATCGAGGCATTGACTTAATTAAAGTCATGAACATGGTTCTCTTTCAAACAAGATGGAAGTCATGTACGGGAAACAAAAAATAAAATTAGATACCTTACACCATTTATTTTGAAATCTTTGTATGTCTAAGGTCAAATAGATACATAGGTTTGATCATGATGGACAAAGACACAACCACCCTTTTAACCATCTAACCGTATGTATGTTATAATAATACAAACGTATCAAACCCATAATCACATGCAAACCCATAATCACATGCGCCGATGTGGCATGTACATATTTTTTCACCGTAACATCATATATTTACATAAGAAAACTTAGGTAAGAAATACGCAAAGTATGACAACTAACGGTGTCGTAAACATCCGGTGTAAATACGCCTCCCGCATAGTTGTTGAGACAGCTTTGGACCCCGACCTAACATGAAAGCTGGAATATGTAGTATATGAGGTTAACGTGGGGGAAAATTTCTGAAACAAAGTGAGCATGGAGAATTTTCACTAAACAGTCGTGGAATGGATGATTTACAATGTCAAATAGAAGACTTTCCCGGGTTCTTGCACGATCCCCATATGGACAAAAAGTGCCACCGCCACCACGAGAAAACTGGAAAAAAAATAGACGTCAACCAAACCGAGTCATTGACTTCTCTAAAGTCATGGCTGTGGATCTTCCAGACAATACGAAAGTCGTGGGCGTGAAACTAAAACTAATTTCGAAGAATACCAATATTTTGAACCCTGAATATACATGTCCAAGCTAGTGCCTTCTTCATTCTCGATTTCTTTTTCTTGTCAAACCTCTGATTCGTCTTCCCTTCTTCTTTCTTAGTAATTTTAATACTGATTTTGTTGTTGAATAAAGTGGAGTTCCTCTGTCGACTGCTTAGCACGTAGCAGAAGATGACTAAATGAGAGTAAGATCGATGACGGGCACATCGACGCGCGCAGCACTCAGGCGTAAGGCGTCGCAATCGCGGTAGCTTTCCGACCAGCTGGCGGACATGTCGACCTCGATCGATCCATCGAGCTCCTCCCTTTCCATATGTCCCCGCAAGACTCGACCCTGTGAAGATGGGTCACAGCTTGAGGGTATGGCCTACAGTAGCTAGTACTTATCTGTTGGGGCTCTCGAGATCGTTAACTACTCATCCGTTCCCTCTTGTTTATTTTCTTGTGCCAGTTGCGGTTGGAGCTGCCGGCTAACACGTGTGGAGGTTAGATAGGGAGCCGATTGCTTGCTTGCTTGTCGATTGTGGTGGAGCTTCTTGTTGGGACAGGCTAAACGTGGGGTTTAGCCAAGAACTGCTGCCTTGTCGGTGGGTGCAAGGTGGGCTTGTAAGTGGGGATTCTATGTGTACTAAACTCTGGGCTCAGTTGTTGAACAAACAATGCTTTTTACACAATATCCTCTACTTGACAAAATTTCTACAATATACATCAATTCTTGATAACAATCAAGATCTCTGAAGAATTAACCATATAAGAAACGGTACGGAGTCGACCGTAAAAACCCATTTAGGGTTCCGTCCCCCTCGCCGGCGACGTTGCTGGCCCGCTCCGCCTCCGGCGGCCTTCGGCCATTGGAGACGTGGCGGATCACTGCCTCTCATCAGCGGGAGGGTTCTAGCCCTTTTTTAGTTTTTTTAGTGTCTTCTTCGAAATTGTGAGGCGACGACTACTTCTAGAAGCCAGAATAAGTTCTCCTCGTCCTATTCTCGCTCCGCGTGGAGGCGTGTGTCCGGTGGATCCCTTGAGAAACCATTATGTTTTTGTGTTCATCAGTGTGGTTACATGTCTGGCTGTTTCGATATACGAGTTTAATGCTCCGTTGCGCTGTTCCATCGGGACTTAGCACGACGATTTCCTGTCTATTTACTACGACAAGCTTTACATGGCTATGATGAGAGAGGGGTGAGGAAATTCATATAAAGATAGATAGAGGCTAACTTCGAAGCGAAGCGGAAGCCCGTCGCCGGAGGCTTGGGCCGTGCGGGGGCGACAGCCCTGTGGTACGGTTAGCCGGTTAGCCGACTTAGGATTTTACAACCATATATACCTCTTGTAAGCCGCCGGTTGGGATAAGTCGCAACTTGTAAATCACCGACGTTTGTAACCTCACCCGATCATAGTGAAGACTTGCTGGCTGACGTTTTTTCTCTCCCATTGTTGGGAGGGGTTTCCACGTTAAATCTTGTGTCCCCGTTGGGTTGATCTTGCTTTTCTTTGTCGTTTATTTGCCTATCGTTTATAACAGCGCGACTTCTGCTCGATTCAGTGTTTGTAGTCGTCGCTAGGTGGTCCGAATATCTGTTTACAATTTTCACCAGTTTTGAAATTCTCTGTGCCGTCGTGGATGATCAATAGATTGGTTGACATTTCGCAAAATCTCTGAAGAATTTTTTTTATTGAATCTCTGAAGAATTCTTGATACCAAGTTAATGCAGGCACGTACATACTTGACACACAGACACAGGATAGGAGCAAATCCAAGGACCGATAGACCGGTCGTTTAAAACACTATGAAATTGTCGAACTGTTCGCACGATCGAGAAATCTACGCACGAAAGAGACGAAGAGGAGGACACGACGATTAGCGAATATTCCTTCCCGGCACCAACGGAAAGAAAATCCGGTTTTCCGCTCCCCGTTTCCGTCGGCCGCCCTAAATTTAGCCGTCTCTCCTTCCATGATCCGACGGCTCACATCTCGTCCCTACTAACTCTAGCACTCCGAAAGAAAAATATTTTTTTAGGGGAAAAGAAAAATAATTAAGAAATGGTGGATGCATAAAGCGAATCCGAGAGAGAGAGGAAATAAAAGCAGAACGGGCGCGTGATTTCCGAGGTAAATCCGGATGCTTCCAAAGCTCCATCCAACCCATACCCTCCACCCGACCAGACCACTGCCCCCCCCTCCTCGATCCCTCCTCCCTCCGCGCCGCGTGGGCTTGCGAGCTGGACCTCCTCTGGATTGCGGAGTTCTCGATTCGCCGGGGACAGATCGCCCGCCGGCGCCATTCGCCCGTGCTGGATAATAAGGTGGGTCACTCATGCCTCGCTTCTGCTGCCTTTTCTTCCTCTGATGATGATGATTTGTCCGTTGGGGGTTTCTTGGTGCGGGGGAGGAAAAAGGGGCTTGGATTTTTGGTGGATTTCTCCCCGTTCTGGGGCGCGATTTCGGACCCCGGAAAGCTGGGCTTCTCGCTGGGTCGTTTATTCGTCCGGCGGAGTAAAGTGGCGTTTTTTTAATACTTTTGTTGGATTTCAGTGGTGGTGTTCATCCAGGATTAGGGATTGTGCCTCCCTTCAGTCTAGTTTTCCCCCGATTTTTTCCTGTTCGTGCATTGCGTCTGAGTATTTGTCCCCTCCCCCGTCCGATTTGCTAGGCAGAGCGGCGTTCCCTTGGATCGTTCGCTTCCGCGCCGCTGTTCCCCTCCCCATTTCCGCCCCTTCTCCAGCGGTTGGCACCGAAAAATCGAAATTAGTTTCGCAGTTTAGGCGCCGGATTAGTTTATGCCCAGCTTTCGGGTGCTCCGATTTGGGCGGATTTGCTGCCCCGATTTGGGGCGGAAATCAGTGGTTTCCGCCGACCCCCCTCTCCCGCACCGGTTTCGGCGGATGGTTGGGCGGTCTGCCTCCATTTCCCCGATGTACTCGTACAGTAGCTTGAAATGCGGCCGCCTTCTCGCCAGATTTCTTGTTTGGGGAAAAGCTAAAAATAGCCATCGATGTGCGCTACCAGACGGTGGTTCCGAATCGTAGACCTGCTCTAGACCCAAAGCAACCGAAAACAATGGGCGGATCGTGCGCAGGTTTGCCATGTCTAAAGCTAAGCGATGCTGATGCTTTGCTTTGTTTTGGCGGCGCGTTTAGCGTCTGAGCAGGATAAAGAGCTGGGAGCTTTGCGTGCTCCTCTCCTGTGACTCTGCTTAATTCGGGTATACGTTGTTTTTTAGTTAGCACGGTATCATCTTTTCCTCTGGACCGGCTGTTCTTAGAATGCAAGGAAGTTTCTTTCCTCCTCCTGTTTTCTACCCCGGGTTGGTGTCTCCTACCATTGTTATCCTTGTGTGTTTGTTTGTTACATGGGATTAGGCGCGTTGCGTTGTGGGGTGCTGGTCTGTTTGGTGGTTTGGCAATTCGGGTTGAGAAAAGGCTTGACTTTTGTTTCCCTTGTTTGAAATCTGTGGTAACAACTCTCTGGAATGTGGACTTTTAACTAACTCGTGGCCAAACTTATCTGTGTATGCAGGTAGGCAGTTTTCTTCAGGGGATTGGTCTTGTGATTTAGGGAGGAGGACATCTGATCCGAGTATCGATCCTCGGTTAAGAAGGGAGCCGTAGTTTTGTCACTTCATGCTTTAGAGAGGCATTGTTCTTCCAGTTCTGATGGAGGCTAAGGGCATGAGCGACCGGGATACTTTGATCGATTTGGAGAGTGGGAACAGTCTTGTTATTAGCGAGCATAGCTATGGAACGGATGCTAACTTTGCAGTAGGCCTAGCAAGAACAGCGCCAAATGGTGCGCTGAATGGTGTGGTATGCACCAGGGATGACAGAAATCAGCACATGGATTGCTCCCAGCACTCCACGGAAGCTGCTGCCAAGAATGGAGATGACAGGAAGTCCGAAGGGGAGGAGAAGCTGGGCCTTTTGGATAGTTCTGGAGGTGAGAAGGCAAAGAAGAAGCGGTCCAAGAAACCACCACGGCCACCGAGGCCACCAACTCATTTGCCGTTGGACGCTTCTGACCAGAAGCTCCTCAATGAGTTGAATGAGCTTGCTTTGTTGAAGCGGGCAAGGATTGAGCGGATGAAGGCTTTGAAGAAGATGAAGAATGCCAAACATTCCTCAAGTAGCAGTTTTTGTCCCATGATCGTCACCATTATCTTCTGCCTCGTCATACTCTGGCAAGGTAAATTAGTAACCCAAGTAGGGACAATAGCATCTCATATATGTCATCTTTGTATGGTAGGACAAAAATATGTACAGAAATTAAGTAAAAACTTTTTTAGTCCTGAGACTAACCTTGTCAAATGCAAGTTCCTCGGTGATGCAGTCACACTGATAGCTGCCGTTGCAAGTTAACTTTGCGCACTTTACAGTTCATCTAATCAAATCATTGGAACATAGTCACCGTTAATAACCTAGACAATATTGTTATTCCTTCATTAGGATTCTTTAACACTCTGACGAATTGTTATTGAGCAATTCATTTTCTTATCAAGGTTTACATTATAGTGTCTTAGCATGTCCTTGTAGAATTACTGGAACTTGTCAAACTGTTTCTCCATGGCAAATATGGAGTATAGTTAATGTTTAATTTAGACGTAGCTGGAAATGACACATTTCTTCGGGCAATGCAAAGATCCATTAGTGTGGTATATATTGAGTAAAAAAGTATATACTTTTAGGCCATGTTGTTGAAAACTTGGTCTTCACTATTAAGAAATACTATGCACAGCGTCATGTAAGATATGAGTTCTTCCAAATTTATTGGTCTATACAAAACAATTGCCTTGAGCTTCCTTATTTCTTACACCACAGGATTTTTCTCAAAGCAAGCGTCCGGAGTAAGCTTCCACGGATCACCTGAATCTTCGGTTAGAGCACAAAGCAGTCTGATCTCAATTCGGTTCTACCAGAACCGTTCTAGCATCAGACCTCAGAGTTCGACCTCTGCTGCTCCCAAGTATGTGAACTTTTTTTCTCCAAAAACAAAATATCATACTTGAATAAAAACCTCAGGATCTGGAGCTTCCTGTTACATCCTATTACGTATCATGGTTGATGTGCTGTTGATATCTCTACTTCCTTCTGCCTTTTGCAGCAACGTAGAGGTGCGCCACCGGAGCTGGAGATCTGTAGCGAAGGGAGAAATGCTGCGGCACGAACATGCCAGCCAAGCATGACCCCTGGGCGGCACCAAGCTAGCTGTCGCCCCCCTCCTCGCCATTTTGAAGCTCACCACGACCGACAGGCCGATGTAAATTGAGGCGGCTCGCTGTAAATGAACCATTAGTTTGTGTTCTGCGTGCGTGCGTGTGTGTTCCCCCGGGTTCCATGCTGCTAACCAGTGAACTTTCCTGTGGTCATGGCACCTGGTTAGTCTCTTGAGAGCAAGCTGTATGATGATGATTACAATAATAAGGCTTGCGAGCAATAATAGTCTAATCTGATCTGGTCCTGTGCTGAAGCAAAGTGCGGTGCATGATGCTCAGTTTATATTCTTCTCGACCGTCCTCAGCTCAAGAGTGTTGACTGCTGAGAGTTGAGACTGTCACTCCTCTGGCCGGTGGTACAGCTTGACAGTTGCGTTTGTCATGCGTACAATAATGAATTGTCAAAATGGCTAAGCAAATCATAAGCCATGATTCAAATTCATGTTATTTTTTGTTTCTTTCCATTTGCTTCTCTCGTGGGCGTGGCATTACTTCTCGTGTAGCCACTAGCCAGCCAATATTGTCAACTGAACATTAAACGCGCTCTCTTAACATAGGATGGCTTCGTACCTTGTCACCATAACCTCTTGCTGTCACATTACTGGCACCTCGAAATCACAAGTTGACTGGTGTTAATGCGAGGCGGGCTTTCTTTTTGTTAGAGGAATGTGTAGAAGAACAGAATAGGGTAGGATAGGTCACAATCGTGCCTTCCTGCTATCTCGTATATATATGCAAATACAAGGTAACATCAGATTTACAAACCACAACCATAATAGCCTCGATCTCCTATAAACGGGAGGCTAAGATATGGTTTAAATGCACACCGATATCCTAGAGATATTCGGTGCCTAACACTCCCCCGCAGTCGCAGCGGGAGACTGACGGACGTTGAGACTGGACCGAAAATCCAGAAAAAATGGCGATGTTAATCCCTTGGTAAAGATATCAGCAAACTGGCGCGATGACGATACGTGAAGGACACGCACTTGACCAAGAGCCACTCGATCTCGAACGAAGTGTAGATCAATTTCGATGTGCTTGGTGCACTGATGCTGAACCGGATTCGTAGACATGTAGACGGCGCTAACATTGTCACAGAATACAACGGTGGCCCGAGGGAGAGGGCGATGAAGCTCCTCCAAGAGTTGACGCAGCTAGGTGGACTCGGCAACAGCATTGGCGACGGCGCGGTACTCTGCTTCCGCGCTGGAGCGGGACACGGTGTGTTGGCGTTTGGAGGACCAAGACACCAGGTTATCGCCGAGGAAGACGCAGTAGCCGGAGGTGGAGCGTCGCGTGTCAGGGCAACCTGCCCAATCTGTGTCAGTGTACGTGATCAAGGTGTCGGCGGCTGACGGCGTGAGCTGAAGACCGTGGCCGAGGGTGCCCTTGACGTAGCGAAGAACACGCTTGATCAACGCGAGATGTTGTTCTCGTGGATCGTGCATGTGGAGGCAGATTTGTTGAACAGCGTACATAATATCCGGGCGTGTAAACGTCAGGTACTGGAGTGCTTCGGCGATGCTGCGGTACTCTGTGGGATCGGCCACAGGTGAACCAGCAGAGGAGGCAAGCTTCGGCGCGGTGTCGATGGGAGTGGAGGAGGATGCACACCCTGTCATGCCCGCACGGTCCAAAATCTCGGCAGCATACTTCTCCTGGGAGAGAAACATCCCTGAGGCCGTGCGAGAAACGGCGATGCCGAGAAAATAGTGAAGATCACCCATGTCTGTCATGGCAAACTCAGAGTGAAGGGCCTTGACGGCGCGCTCGAGAAGAATAGTCGAAGAAGCCGTGAGAACAATGTCGTCGACGTAGAGAAGCAGGTAGGCCGTGCCCATGGTGCTATGTAGCACGAAGAGGCTGGTATCGGACTTGGAGCAGGTGAAACCAACAGTGGCGACGAAGGAGGCAAACCGTTGGTACCATGCTCGTGGAGCCTGCTTCAAACCATAGAGGGAACGGTTGAGGCGACAAACGTGATCCGGCCGCGTGGTGTCGACGAAACCCGTGGGTTGGCGACAGTAGACCACCTCGGACAGTGTCCCATGGAGAAAAGCGTTCTTGATGTCGAGCTGGCGAACATGCCAGTTGAGGGAGAGAGCGATGGAGAGGATGACACGGATCGTGGCCGGTTTGACAACAGGGCTGAACGTCTCACCGAAGTCAATGCCAGGAGCTTGAGAGAAGCCACGAAGGACCCAACGTGCCTTGTATCGATCAAGCGAGCCGTCGGGGTTGAGCTTGTGGCGGAAGACCCACTTGCCGGTGACGATGTTGGCCTTGGAAGGAGGATGCACGAGGTCCCACGTGTTGTTGGACATGAGGGCACCGTACTCGGTCTTCATGGCGTCGAGCCAATTGGGATCCTTGAGAGCAGTCCGAACCATTTTAGGGATCGGAGAGAGGACACCCGTGGCGACGGCATGGAGGTTGAGGCGGTCCGGTGGGCCGATGATCTTGCCGGCTTGCCGTCGGGTCACCATCTGGCAAACAGGCGGTGAAGGAGGCCGAGGGGCAGGCGAAGAGCTTGGCGGCGAGGGGGCGGAGAGCTCGGTGGAGAGGACACCGATGGAGGCGTCGAGGCTGTCGGTGAGGCAGGCAGCGAGGCAGCGGCCGATCCAGCCGAGGGCGTGGAAGACGGAGCGGTGGACGAAGACGCCGCTGCAGGGGAACCGAGCGCCGGGGACAGCTGGACTGCAGCGGACGAAGCAGCAGGCGTCCCAGAACGCTGCCGCGACACTGAGCGCGGAGCAGCAGGCGGCCCAAAAAGCGGAGAACGCTGCCGCGGCCCAGCGCGTGGGGCTGGTGGGTTGGGGATGAGCGTGTCGACGTCGTCATCCGAGGAAGGTGCCGCATGAGGTTCCTGTAGGAAATCATAGGAGTGTGTAACGTTCGTTTTAGCGAACGGGAAGTTAGTCTCATAAAAAACGACGTGCCGAGAGATGATTATGCGGCGAGTCGCGATGTCCATGCATCGATAGCCTTTATGATTAGGAGCGTATCCAAGAAAAATACACGGAGTGGAGCGAGTAGACAACTTATGCGGCATGTTGGATGCGAGGTTGGGATAGCAAAGACATCCGAAGACACGTAGGTGGGAATAAGAGGGAGAAGTGGTGTATAAGGCAGAGAAGGGGCAGGAAGCCGAGATTGCTGTAGTAGGGAGGCGATTAAGAAGATATGTGGCAGCGTGTAAAGACTCAACCCAAAACTTAGGCGGCATAGATGCTTGAAATAAGAGGGTGTGAGCGATGTCATTGACCGTGCGAATGATGCGTTCGGCTTTGCCGTTTTGTTGGGAGGTGTAGGGGCAGGAAAAACGCACGTGTATGCCGTGAGTGGACGCAAGATCATGGAGAGATCGATTGTCAAATTCCTTGCCATTGTCGCATTGTATTTGTTGTAGTGTTAGTGCGAACTGAGTCTGAACAAAAGTGCGAAAATTAGAGAGAACACCATAGGTTTCAGATTTACGTCGTAAAGGAAAAGTCCACAAGAAATGAGTAAAATCATCCAAAATTACTAGAAAGTATTTATAACCAGACATACTTTCAACCGGAGAGGTCCAGAGATCACAGTGTACAAGTTCAAATGGATGTAAGGTACGACTAGAAGAATCTGAAAAAGGTAAACGTACGTGCCGACCAAGTTGACACGCATGACATAAACTAGACCCATTTATTTCTTTGTGACATGGAACGGATGAAGACGACGCGAGACGACGAAGCGAGGCGTGACCGGGATGACCGAGGCGGCGATGCCAAAGGGTGGGTGCGTCGATGGAGGCGACCAAAGCATGGAGAGCAACACCAGGAGCGGAGTATGGGTATAGATCACCCCGTACTATTGCACCGGAGGAGTACCGCCTTAGTATGGAGATCCTTCACAGAGAAACCAGTAGGGTCAAACTCAACGGAAACACAATTATCACATGTAAATTTTCTAACGGAGATTAGATTTTTAATGATACTAGGAGTAACTAGAACATTTTGTAGATGAAGTGGGCGAGTAGAAGAAAGAGAGCGAAGAGAGGACGAGCCGGAAGCAGTGACGGGAAGAAAAGAACCATCACCAACGACTACGTTAGAAAAAGGAGTGCGAGAGTTTAGAGAATGAAGGATACCAGCATCAGAGGACATGTGGGCGGATGCACCGCTGTCCATGACCCACTCCTGGGAAGGGGGCTGAAGGCTCATGGCATTGAGCTGGTTGATGAGCGCCGCGGTGTCCCAAGACGGAGTGGCGGCGCACGGCGCGAGCAGGGCCGGAGCAAAACCATAGGGCGAGGTCGGGGCGTGCGCGGCGTGGTTGTAGTAACCGAGCAGGGGCGGCGCCGGTGGTGTAGATGCCATGAAGCCATGCGCCGCGGGGCGAGGTGCAGGGCCATGTCCGAGGATGCTCGAGGCACCCGAGCCCATGGGGTACATGTGGATGGACCCCGTCCATGGGTTGTACGGCGTGGGGCGGGGAGAGCGGCCACGGTCCCGGCAGGAGCAGAGCCGGTGACCTTCCTCTTCTTGCCCTTGTAGCGGCCGGCGTTCGGGTTGAACGGAGCCAGGTTCCCGCACCCGACGGTGGCGGGAGGGCTGTAGCCCGGAGGCGGCGGGCGAGGGGGTGGAGGACCGCGACACCCGGGAGCAGGGCCGCCGGGGGCAGGGCCGCCACTCGTGTTGGAGTAGAGAGCGGCAGCGTTGGAGGTACGGCCGCCATGGTGCGGCTTGAGCTCTTGGAGGAGGAGCATGTTCCGCAGCTGGAGGAAGGAAGGGAACGGGTGAGCAGAGGGACGAGCGCGGCGACGTGATCGAACTGCTCGTCAAGGCCTTTGAGGACGTTCCAGACGAGGGCGTCGTCGGTGATGGGGGCGCCGACGTCGGCGAGGGCGTCGGCCACGGTTTTCTGCTCGAGGCAGTAGGCCGTGATGGACTTGCCCTCCTGCTCGAGGTTGCGGAACTTCAGGCCGAGGTAGCCAGCCCTCGCCTGCTGGTTGTCGCGGAAGAGAGCGCCGATGCGCGTCCAGACGGAGTAGGCGGTGGTGGTCTCCTCCATCACCATGTCGGTGATGTCCGGCATGACAGAGCCATAGAGCCAGTGCAGGACGGTGGCGTCCAGGCACAGCCACTCCTCGTCATCGGGCGGCAGGGCCGTGTCGAGGTGATCGGCGAGGCCGTAGGTGGTGACGGCGATCTGCACCATGTTGCGCCAGCGGGAGATGTTGGACGCCTTCAGGTCGAGGGTGACGGGGATCAGCGCCTTGACGCTTTGGATGGCGGTGGCCTACGCCCAGAGGTCGGCAAGAGGGTGGGCGTCGGTGGACATGGCAGGAGAGAGGGCACGGTGGCGGCGCGGGGTAGGAACCCTAGCGCGGCGGCGGTACACGAGAGCTGGGGCGGAAGCGGAGGAAGTTTTGGCTGATACCATGTAGAAGAACAGAATAGGGTAGGATAGGTCACAATCGTGCCTTCCTGCTATCTCGTATATATATGCAAATACAAGGTAACATCAGATTTACAAATCACAACCATAATAGCCTCGATCTCCTATAAACGGGAGCCAAGATATGGTTTAAATGCACACCGATATCCTAGAGATATTCGGTGCCTAACAGAATGGAAGGCGCCGCGTGACACGCCATCAAGCGGTTCACCGAGGCAGGTGGAGCTCAGGATGCAGGATTCCGCCTGTCCGCTCTGTGCGCGCCGCTTCAGGGCCGAAAAAGGCTAAGCGGATGGGCCACAGAAATTTGGCGGCCCTGGCGGAAAGCGTTTGCTTGTCCACTGCAGTGCGTGGCTGTCTCCTAGCCAGCACCTAAGATCGCCGCCGCCTGGCACCTCGACGTATGGCAGCGATGCCCCCGGCCCCCAGCACCACTTAGGGCTCGGCTCCCTCCCGTAACCCAGCACCACCTAGGGCTCGACGCCCTTCCCGTCGCCCAACTCCGGGGAGATGTCGAGCGTGGTGGAGACGGCGGCGGAACACGCAGCGGTGGACCACGCAGCGGAGGAGAAGCTGCCTGAAGAAGAGGAGAAGAAGCCGCCGGAGGAAGAGGAGAAGAATTCGGGGGAGGAGGACAAGAAGGAGCCACAGGTACGGTCTTGTTCTCCCGCTCCTGATCGATTTCTTCCTTAATCAAAATTCAGTTGGTTGGTTCTCTGTTCTCGTTCTCCTATCCAACAGCGAACCGTTACTTCCATGAAATATGGAGTGTTAGACAGTTGTTAGAAAAACAAGCAAGTAATAAGGAACCAATAATTGCATCCATGGTGATCCAAATGCAAAAGAAATTCGACAAATACTTGAAGGAGTCATATTTGGCGAACTGCATACCTGTGATCCTCGATCCGAGATACAAGAGGAGTTTCATTGAATTTCGCCTCGGGCAAGCTTTTGGACATAATGCAGGAGAACACCTTAAAAAGGTAGAAATGATCATCAAGAGTCTCTTTGAAGATTACTCCCATGAAAAAGGTGGACGTGAATCACTTGCTACCAATCCATCAGAAGAAGAAGAAGTTTGGGATGGGGTTGCAGAATTTGATGATTCGTTGTCTGATTGGCAAGCTCATTTGAGGGTGCAGAAAAAACAAGTACCAAATGAGCTTGAGAGATACATGGCTGAAGAACTCTTCCCCCAGCAAAGATTTCGACATCTTGGGATGGTGGGAACTCCACGGTCCAAAGTACCCAGTTCTATCATGCATCGCCCGTGATGTGCTAGCTATTCAAGCATCAACCGTGGCATCATAGTCTTCTTTTAGCACCGGTGGAAGAATAATCATTGATCATAGGAGCAGGTTAAAGAGTGAGATGGTCGAGGCGTTGATAGGCGTTGATATGCCTCGAAGATTGGCTAAAGGCTGCTGGTAAGTGGTTTTTGAATACTGAGTAGTAGAATAATAATTTCAACTTTTGTTACTAACTTGATAATCTTTCAATTCTTCAGACCCTAAACCAATCAGTAAAGATGCTAGTAAAGATGCTGAGGAGAAAGAATGCTTGGACAAAGATACCAAGTGAGTCTGTGAGTGGCATGAAGAAACCAGAGCCCATCAAGCCAAAGGTGTGTACATGGTCTTGTAGAAGAGATTGTTCGAATATGGTTTCTTGGACTTAGCTGTTTGAGTAAACACACACATAGTTTAGCTTATTAATTTGCAAATTGTCATGATTCATAAAGATTATTTTTTCTCAAACAATTGATTTTAATTGCCTTTGTCATAAATTGTAGGGAACCCAGATGCTAATTCAGAAAACCAACTGACATGATGGAGCATGGAAGATCTAAAAAAGGTGCGGGTCTGTAAGGTAAGCTTTTCAACTCGATGGATGTAAAAACTGTAGTAAACTGGGAAATGAAGAAGAGGTTGCTCTGTTTGAGAGCAGAGCCCGTAGAATGATATATCTGTATGTTTCTGTTCTGATTGTGGAGTATTGTTCTTGATTCTGCGGTTGTGAAGAAAACTGAGACTGAGAGGCTGAGAGCTGATGCATTCTGGTCTCACTGAAAACAAGTTGAAATGCTAGCTAAACTTGATTCTGTAACTGAAGTAGTATGGTCATCTTGAACTGAATGTTACATTGCATAGCAGTTGGAGTTTCGGCAAGCAAGTTTCTGTATCTACTACTTGCTTGACAGCTACTTTACTGTTCAGTTTTTGTAATAATGAGAGATAGGGTGTTACTGATACATAAAGGTAATAACATGTGTGCTGTGTGTATTTCTGCTTGCACTTGTAACTAATTATTCGTTTGTGCATAGCAGCTGAATCTAGCATGGTCATGTTGAACTGAATCTTGCGTGTGCGCTGTGTGCATATCCAGACAAGCATTACGTTTTTATCTTTGTGTTTAGCCTCCCTTGTTTCAGCTAGTTTGCAACTAGCAGCAGATCCATCAGAACAAGGATCGATCAAGGAAAATGCCGATGGCACTTTCTCTCCTAGGGATGATTATGGAGGTGGGGGCGTGGTTTACGTGATCACCATGGAAGCTTCGTGGCGGGAGCTTGGCAGCTTGCCATTTTTCTCCTCTGTGTCCGATCCAGAGCGGAGC
Organism: Poa pratensis; assembly: GCA_947311845.1. Classification (NCBI taxonomy): domain Eukaryota; kingdom Viridiplantae; phylum Streptophyta; class Magnoliopsida; order Poales; family Poaceae; genus Poa; species Poa pratensis. The sequence continues at coordinate 12,970,225 of CAMZMU010000036.1, read as the reverse complement.
TGCTGGCCTGTCGGCGTGCTTTGGTGCTTGCCAAGGATATAGGCAGTGCCCGCGTGGAGCTGGAATCTGATTGCTTGACTGCGGTGATGAAGCAAAAGAGCATTGGCAAAGATCTTTCGACAAATGGTTCTTTGGTTGAAGAGATAAAAGAGTTGTTCCATCTTTTCGTTAGTGTGTCGGTTAACCATGTGTGAAGATCTTGTAATGAGATAGCGCATAAACTAGCTAGTGATGGCTGCCGCAATAAGCTCTGTAATACTTGGGTATGTTGTGAACCTTTCGGCATCTGAGTGTGCCGGTATCTAATATGAAGGCAGCATGTTGATCTAAAAGAAACTTAGTAGTCATGAAAAACTAACAATAAGATAATTTTGTAAATGTATTCCGAGAAAATATGTGGAATTTCGTGCGTCCTAAGTAAGTGGACTCCAAATGTCACAAAAATCTGAAAATTGTAACACATGTTCATGACTTCATATCCTATGTTCACACATAAAAGTTTAGGGAAAAATATTGTTGCGACCTCTGTAAAAAGCAAAAATGCGGTTGCTTTTTGCAACACTGTATTTTTGTTTTTTTAGGACACTAAATATGTCTTTTCTTCATTAGACTTTTTGCAGACATGTAAAGACACAGATTTGTCACTTTTTTCTGATTTTTTTTCTTTTTATATGGACGTAATGTTCATCTAGATATGCTCAGTCCTCTAAAATATTGTCGAACTGATCTATCTTGCAACCTTTTTGGACTTAAATACACCTACTTAACATGAGATGGCTTAGTACTTTGTCGCCATACTCTCAGTGGCGGAGGCAGAGCGCACGTAGTGAGCCTGGGCAAGGATCGTTCGCGGCGACGCTACATAGCTTTTGCCCAACAGTTATCACTGCTTAATTCCTACATAACACTAACGTGCAATGGAGTCTCGCCGGACGAGCCACGGCACCTGCCCAGGGTCGCTGGGAGGTAGCTCTGCCCCTGCGGGAAGCTATCCTGTGAAACCGACGAATTGGTACACACGATGCACCCGATTTTATTTAAGCACCCAAAATGTTTTCAAAAATTTCGAGACAATGTTTGGACATTGATAATACTCATATTTAACACATATCAAGAAACAAAATAGACAAATCTGACAATGAATAGTGTTGAAATGCAAGTTGGGCTTTAAATTTGGCCCATTGTCACTGTTGTTAAAATTTGTCATTTTCATTGTCGATGTTGTGTTTCAACTTTAGACTTAAATTTTTGCGACGATGTATAATGCTCAAACTTTTAAGATTTTTTGAAAACTTTTTAGGTGGTTAACCGGAGACGGTGCACCATTTGTCCACTTTCATAGGGCTTCCGCCCTGCTCTCTTGTCGTGACAGTGTTGGCATAAGATCGTAATGTGATGTACTTTGTGAGAAAAATTTTATACTGAGTTTCATGAGTCCTAATAAGTAAGAAAATTTTATACTGAGTTTCATGAGTCCTAATAAGTAAGCAGACTCCATATACTTGTAGGACAATATATCGAACAAATACATTCCTCTATTGTTCCTCGGATTTTGATGACTTTTATACCGTTGTTGTTTTTAGCCACGCATTGAGCACCCTACCACCCTTTGAAGGTCTTTAGCCTAAAGGACCAAATCATACCCTTGATCAGCGACTCAACATATTTGGTGATGACTAGCATAGCTGGAAAGAGAACCACGATGTCTGAACACTATCAATGAAGTGACAGGCCTGCAGAGCGGCTTTGCCCTCTCTCTCTCTCTCTCTCTCTCTCTCTCTCTCTCTCTCTCATACATCTCCCCCTTTCAGGTTGACATCATTGCCTTATTTCATCATCAGAATTATACCCTCGAGACCGGAAGGACCAAGAGGAAACTGAGGTGAACCAAGTCCCTCTTTGAAATTCCTACATGATTGCCTTACATCAAACACACTAGACATCATCTGCCTAGAAATAAAAATCGGCAAACCTAAATGTAGCATTATCAGTAAAAAATCCCCACTCCAAACCAAAATCAAGCATCCTTTCATAGAAATCTGCAACCTAAACTCGTGCATGCAAAATGGATTTGGATGAAACCCCGCTGATAAACCCAAACCCAAATATATATTCATCTTAAAAGGCTGAGTTTAGCAGGACTATGCTCTCCACCTTTCTGATCATGCTACATTTTATCATGGGTGTTGACTTGTACTCCCTCAGTTTTTTTATATAAGGTGGATAGTTTTTTGCACGAATATTAATTAACAGACTTAGAGAAAAAATCCGTTACATTTGGACGTAAATTCCCCTAGAGGAACAACATTCGAGTAGAGTGAAAATAGGGAAATCAGTATACTCTCTTTCCCAATATGATTACTTTCTAAATTATCGTAACAACCCAGTGGTGGAACCGCAATACACCATATATTTGTAAATTTCATTAAAAAGAACTATACACCTTACATAAAATGAACCAAGGGAGTAATAAACTATCAATGCAGAGCCGGAGTAGTAAAACCTTCCATTTTCTATTTGAAAAAAGCTGAATATCAATTTTCACAAGGAAGAACCCTTTTTGGGCAACGCATTCTGTGGAGTGCATATCCAGTGATAGCACACCTCATATGATATGATACCATTTCTCAAAATTTAAAATTTGAAGTTTCAAAAAAATCAAACAAAATTGTGAGCGTTCACAAGTTGTGTGTTTACGATTCTAAGAATTTGCATAACCAAATTCAAAATATACACATAGAAACGAAAAACACAAAATTTTCAAAAAAGACAAAACCACAAAATGACACTATTCACATAGCATTTTGTCCTTTTAGTTTGTCCGTGTGTTTTCCGAATTTGGTTCTTCAAACTTTGTGGAATGTTAGCACACATCTTGTGAACACTCACCATTTTTGGATTCACAAGATTTGGATTCTTATTTTTTTTTCAAAAAAGTCTGCCGTAGGTGCTTCCCCTACCGTATTCCTTATAAAGAACACCCATCATTTTTTCCCGAAGTTTCTATATTTGTAAATTTGAATTTTAATAACGAGTGGTATCATGGTATCATTTGAAATATGGTATCACTAGATATTTTTCCCGCATTCTGCGCATTGTGTTTGTTTCAGTTTGCTTCGGCTGGGCTTCAAAAACCTGCCTCAGATTGGTCCCCGGTCCAAGTTGCGCGCAATGTGTTCGAGCAAATGTCGCCTCCTCCTCAGGCGGCTCCACCGCCGCCACTTCTCCACCGCCCCCGCATATACCCACCGGAGGAGCAACCCGCAAGTCACCATCCGGTGGCCGGAGCAGTCCAACCCCTCTCCCGACCCCGGAGACACGGAGAAGCGGGCCCATGAGGCCACCGTCAGGAGGCTCGCGGCGGCGGGCGACGTGGACGGCGTCCAGTACGCGCTGCAGAGATGCGGCTGCGCGGGGTCCCCTGCCCCGAGGGCGCCCTCGTCGCCGCCATCTGCGCCTTCGCGCGCGCCGGCGCCGTCGACCGCGCGCTCAACACCTTCTACCACGCGCACGACCTCGGCTGCGCGCCGCCCACCGTGCGTGTCTACAACCACCTGCTCCACGCGCTGCTCCGGGACAACCTCCTCGCCGCGGTCGTCCCACTCTACGACAACATGAGGAGCGCCGGCGTGGAGCCCAACGTGGTCACCTACAACCTCCTCATCAAGGCGCTGTGCCAGAACGACCGGGTCGACGCCGCGCGCAGGATGCTCGACGAAATGGCTACCAAGGGCTGCCGCCCGGACGAGGTCAGCCATACCACGATTGTTTCTTCCCTGTGCAATCTGGGCAGGTTGGACGAGGCCAGGGGTGTCCTGGCAGAGACGACGACGCCCGTGTGCGCCTCGTACGACGCCGTCGTTCACGCGCTCGGTGGAGAGTTCAGGATATGGGAGGCGTTCTCTGTTGTCGACGAGATGGTGAAGAGGGGGTTGCAGCCAGGTCCCGTCACCTACACGAGCATAGTCCACGCGTTTTGCAAGACCGGGGAGCTGAGAATGGCTTGCGCCATTTTGGCTAGGATGGTGATCAAAGGCTGTGCTCCAAACGTTCATACGTTCACTGTGCTCATCAAAGGGTTCTTCGATGATGGAAAGGTGCATGATGCGCTTGCCATGTGGAATTGGATGGTGGATGAAGGATGGGCGCCGTCTATGATCTCTTACAACGTCCTCATCCGTGGCCTTTGCCATACGGGTGATCTGAAGAGGGCAGTATCTGTTTTCAGTGGCATGGAGCAGAACGGATGCTCTCCTTGTGTGAGGACCTACTCTGTTCTCATCGACGGATTGTCCAAAGCTGGGGACCTAGATGGTGCCATGTCAGTATGGAATGACATGACGCATGCTGGTTGCAAGCCCAACGTTGTCGTCTATACGAATATCGTGGATGTGCTTTGCAAGAAGGTGATGTTTGATGAGGCAGAAAATCTCATCGATAAGATGTCATTGGAAAATTGTCCTCCCAACACATTGACATTCAACACGTTGATCAGAAGCCTCTGTGACTGCGGAAGAGTGGGGAGAGCTTTCAGTGTGCTCCGTGGGATGGCAAGATATGGATGCTCTCCTAATGGCAGGACATACAATGAGTTACTTCATGGTTTTTTCAGGGTAGGAAACTGCGAGGACGCCCTTCAAATTTTGGTCGAGATGCTAAACAATGGGATTGAGTTGAGTTTAATATCTTACAACACTACGATTAGTGGTCTGTGTCAGATGGGAAGGCGCAAAGAAGCTATGATTCTTCTGGGGAGGATGATACTCCAACCAATTCGACCCGATGCATTCACTTTCAACGCAATAATTCATGCTTATTGTAAGGAAGGGGATGTCAGAGCTGCTGCTTGGATGTTAGGTCGAATGGATGCAGTTAACTGTCCACGCAACATAGTTGCATACACAAGTCTGATATCGGGACTTTGCAATCAGCATAGGCTGGATGATGCCATGGTTTACTTCTTGAAGATGTTATATGAAGGTATCTATCCAAATGAAGCGACATGGAATGTGTTGGTCCGTGGATTATCTACGCTCGTGGGCGCCATCAGACCAGTTCACTTGATTGATCATATCGGTGAAGATTCAAAACCTTAGTCCTAGAGAACTTCTACAAACCCGGGCGCCATCAAACCAACTTAGTTGATTGAGTATATTGGTGACGATTTATAAGCATAGACTTGAAGTCCGGTGGTGCTACCATTTGAACTTGTTAGTCAAGGGCAAAGCTGTGACAAGCAGCATTTTCTCTGATAATTATTGCTACGAGGTATGCTATTTTTATGATAATACTAATGCTATTTTGATATTAGAGATTAAAAGGTTTTCATTGTATGTATGTTACTACAAAAGTGATAATATGACTTAAATTTATGAAGATATTCTCGATGATTCATCAGAACTCAGTAGTAGTACCATTCAAATTACTAGTGCATCTTCTGTTTGTTCAGTATGTAATATGCGCAATATGAATATGTTTTAGGACACCTCGTTATATAATTAGAGTCCTTCATGTACTCCCTCGCATTCTGCCTGCCTAAGTCATTTGATCCCTACATAGTGAACTTTTATATGTGAAAGCATTTGTGAGTAGTCTCACATTAATGATAAACCCCTTCACGAGCTTGTATGTTTCAGAAAATTCATAGCACTGCAAAGTGTTAAGCTAAACACATGTACTACAAACTCACAAAGGGGTGCATATGGTTCAGATTAAACTTCCCAAACTCCCCTAGAAATTTTAACTACTAGATTTGCACTATAATCTCCCTTGTTTATGGACAGAAAAACTCTTTCTTGGTCGAAACACTCGTGTTCAGAAACATCCGCTGTTCCTGTGTGGCTGTGTCTGCACCACACATGTAACTTCAGAGACAGGATACATACACCGTGCACTGATATGCATTTTATTGCTTTTATGTAATGTTCATACCAAAGTTCAATAGGAAATTTACAACGGTATTTCGGTCTTTCGGCATATGACATGGGTATACATGTCTTTACTTTGCTTTGTTGGCAGCCCTCTGATCCTCCAATTTTTTGTATGCTTTGTCAACCTCAGGCTGCACGTGAAGGAGAATGAATTAGACTTACTCAAAAGAAGCGAGAGAGGACAATTATGGGAAAAGGTAGAATGAAGACCATATGTCCATATGAGTCAGCTGTACAGTATTAGGATTCGCCATGTCAGCTTTACTATGCTATTAGTTATCTCTTCATAGATCGATAGTGATTTTGTACGGGTTTACCAATTTTTTGTTGGGTTCAATCGAACCCAATGCAAATACACTGTCTCCGATCCTGACAATTAGTGCAAACAACAAATATCACACTTCAGCGGTTCAACAAATATTACCTGATAATATTTTAGCATGTAGTTTCTTCTCTTCTTCATCGTTGCAGTGACCAGGTCTCTTTCAATGTCAAAAGGTACAGGATCCAACACTATGCCTTTGATGTACTCGAAACCTCGTAGCTGATTTGTAACATGCAAAGAGGGTTACCATATAGATGTTTAGAGTCGCGGTGAAGAGTAAGCATCAACGAGTCCATACTATACAAACTTCTGAGTTCGTTTTAAATTCTAATGCAAAATGCAGTGAAAACTATGTTGACCATAATGTTAGGATAATTTGATGGGTGACATGATGAACCATCTGATATGTTCGGTGTTCAATATGTAAGTGAATAAATGACCTTACCTTGTTCTTCTCTGCAGCAGTTGCGAGCTCTTTAAGGATATATTCTTTAAGGCTTTCTAATTTGCATATTTCATCAAAAGAACCTTTGTATCCTTTTGACGCTGCCCACTTCATGGTGTTTTCTTCATGTGGATTAACTACTGCGACTAACATTGATCTGTAGCTGTCCCCGTACACCCAGATCTACAAAAAAGTGACAGTATTACATTGAATGCAGGGCCATGCACTCTATAATATAAGAATATGATTCACTGGAGGTTTTCCTTACATCTTCAATAATTTGAGGGAAGACATAAACTTTCTCCAGATACTCAACTGCAAGATACTCCCCTTGCGACAGCTTAAATATGTTCTTCTTTCGGTCAATTACCTTCAGGATTCCATCTGGGGTCATCTCTCCAATGTCTCCTGAGAACAACATTGTGTTAGAACGAAAGCGAATTATTTGCAACTAGTTGCACCCGCAACTAGTTTTCAAAATTCGTACTTCCGAGTTTCCAAAAATCACGAAAAAAATCATGGACGCTACTATTCAAACTTTCATTTCTCTTTTTTGCACAGGCCACATATGAGCATATTTTTGGATGAAATTTTATGGGTGTCGAAGATTCAACATGGTGCATGTCCATGATTTTTTTCACGATTTTTGGAAACTCGGAAGTATGATTTTTGAAAACTAGTTGCGGGTGCAACTAGTTGCAAATTTGAGTTTCCCGTGTTAGAACATGCTATGTGAAACTTCATCTTGATCTTCTGTTTAAATTAAAATGTCATTCTTCACCTGTATGAAACCATCCATCAACTATGACCTCGTTTGTGAGCTCAGGATTTTTGTAGTACCCAGTGAAGACAGTGTTCCCTCGGATGAGGATTTCGCCACGAGAAGGAACACCAAGTGGATCATAACCCATCTCAGGTACTTCTTCCAATCGCAGATCAGTGTAGGTAGCGGCGACACCAACAGTTCCAACCAGGGACATGTCATCAGGGTAACCCACCGTGCTAGGTCCCAGTGTTTCTGTTAAACCTGAGCCAAGGCCACAAAATCTAACATTATACTGGTTCCTTAACGAAGGGATTGCTAACTAAGCCATTCATCATTGAAATTTACATGGAGAAAGAAATTTATGTGGCTCGTCATTATCTTTGTGAAATTGGAAAATAGATGCCCACATTCTTTTACTTGTTGCAAATAGTGATGTGCAATAAAGTTTAATAGCTTAACACAATAAGTTGTCTGGAAATACTCTTTTATTTTTTGCAGTAAAAATAATTATGGGCTTAGGATAGAGAAAGGTAAATATGGACCCAACCTACATAAGGAACCAGCTAAGTATTCAGTTCTCTTATGATTATTGCTAAAACAGGTCAATTAATTCCAGTTCCAAATAGATCTTGAACTCATGCTTGAACTAGAATTGTACCCTCCAAGTTTGGTGGCATATCTCATCTATGATTTGTTTGCCTCTACTGTGATGATAGAAGTTTGCAGGAGGAAGTTTGAACCATGTAAAAGGTCTACATGAATTACCATAGCCTTGGATAAAGTATGCACAGCTGGTCACCCTTAAGAACTCTTCTATTTCAGTACTTAATGGTGCACCACCGGAGATTAGTAGACGAAGACGACCACCAAGCCTTGCCTTGACCTGGAGCAAGCAAATGCAACAAACAAATCAGCTAGGATGCCCGGATACTGCGATACGGATACGGATACGGATATGGGGATACCGCGATACGATGATTTTTCGAAAACACGGATACGGGGATACGTTTATATATGTATAATATAAATTAATAATATATAACAATTACTAATTTCTAATTTTCCTCGGTTGATATCTCTTGATCAACATGTGGATCTTCACGGACAGCAACCTCAGCGAGCCATGCTTCAAATCGCCCAGCAATTTCAGCAAGCCATGCTTCAAGTCTCCCAGCGATCTCAGCGAGCCATGCCTTCAAATCGCCTGATACGGCTGGATACGTATCCGGCGACGTATCCCCGTATCCGCGTATCCGGACGTATCCGACCCCTGATACGTGAGTTTTGTGCCGTATCCGTGCAACGTAGCAAATCAGATACAGAAGTCATGACTCGTGAGTACAACCTCTGCTGATCTTTCATTATTTTTCTGAAAGTAATTTAGCTCTAGGGACTCTTTCTTAGTTATGAACTCAATACCTTGCGAAAAGCCAGCATGTCAGCAAAAGGCGAAGCAGTTTTGTGTGTGTACCCTGCTTTCATGCCTGCTAATTTCCTGGATTGCAAAAGCTATGGTGAGCCGACGTGATTTATTTGCTGCAAGAAATAATTCATGATGCTAAGCATCTTACCGGTTGTACAAGGCATTAAAAATCACTCTCCTGAGGGGTCTCAGATCTGCTAAGGCCTTCAAAATACCTAAATCAATCATATAAACATTGTCTGAGTTAGCAGATATGGAGGCTCATTTACTATCACTATGTTCATTTTACCACCTTCATAGATCTTTTCATACACTCTGGGCACCCCAACTAGCAGAGTTGGCTTTAACTCCATGAGATCATCTCTCAAAGCATTCAAATCCTGACCAAAGAGAACATTGTGGTCATGTTAAAGAAAAAATGACCACAATTCACCAGTAAATTAAAAGTGGAAGCCTAATATGTAAATTTTCTCACTCCATGGTAATAGCCAACTGAGGCTCCTTTGTGAAAGAAATACTCTTCGATCATGCGGTCCAGAATGTGAGCAAGTGGGAGAAAAGAAAGAAACACATCTTCTGTTGACATCTGCATGCAGCAAATATAATTGGATTATGATTAAACATGACCATCTATTCAATCAGAATTAGGCTTATTCACATCATTATAGCTGATAGAAAGGAGTAACCTTATCATCAAACTGGTCCATGAAGAGATCCACCCCTTTTACATACATTCCATGGCTCTCATGGCTCAGCATAACACCTTTCGGTTGCCCGCTTGTTCCACTTGTGTACATGATGGTGCATGTGTCATTTGGTTGTGGAGGACGAGGTTTGGCTGGTTTATCCTTGCCCTGAAATGCCATTCCAGAATTGATGGTTTGATCAGCACATACATGACATCACAAACATTGCTACCAATGTTTCAGTCTGAATGGTTAATGGGTATTGTAAATTCAGTTTACCCACCACTTTTAAGAAATCATTCCAGGAGTACACTTTCATCCCAATCTGCTCGGCTTCTTTGATTTGTTCGCTATTTGCTGAAGTGAATGCCACCAATGCTGCAAGCATGTTTTGGAGAATAAACATTTGGGCTATTTTATCATTCCTGAACAAGAAAGAGGCCCTAATCACTTTATAATTCTTACCTTTTAGCCTCGTCGCAGATTTGCAATTTGGGGACACTATCTGCAAATAAGAAATACTATAAAATCCAAATTCAGACAAGATTCTAAATGTATTCAACTTAGCTAGTAATAGATTTGGTTGTACTTCTTTTATTTTCTTGTCTTGTATGAAGACAACATCAATCTCAGCATGATCAATAATGTAATCAACAGCTCCTGCACCTGCAATCTCATGGAACGGTTATTAGTTATGATAGATACAGTATATTTTTTCTGACCAAAAGCCCACATGCTGTGTTTCATATGTTTGCATTAGTTATCCGAAACATATCCTGACGAGGTTCTATTATTTATCAGTTTCCTCCTTACCTAAAGTATCATACAGTGGGACACATATTAGGCTGTAACCATTGCAAGCCTGCAAAGTTGTGGGATTATCATTGTTTATCCTGGTCAAAGGAGATTAATGAAATTGTCATTCAGATGGGTTTCAAGTGGTTACCTGCATTGCTACCACCCACTGAGGGCAGTTTGCTCCGTAAATTCCAACCGTGGAACCCTGCATAGATCAAGCATATGAGCATCATTGTCTCTAATTAATTTGAATTTACAAGAAATCTTGAAAATACAAAGATGCCAATTATAGAAAAAGATCTATTTTTATATAGATGATAAAGTTAACTACGTTTCGGTTCTTACCGGTTTCACCCCCAGGTTCTGCAATGCAGAGCCAATTTGCAGGACTTCCTCATAGACCTCGTTGTATGATTTCCATAAATAGGGCCCAGGCTAGAAGATGAAATGGAGAAGGTTCCCATCAAGAACAAATTAATAAAAAATGGACATGTAGAAGATACATAAGCTCTTCATTATTCTTGGGGTTAGTTGTGCACGTGCATACCACTCCATCTTTAAATGGACGCCATCCGAGCATCCGGTTGTTTGGATACTTGCCTGCTGCTGTTCTGCAGGGACGTAAGCAAAAGAGATCAAAGCCAATATTTTGCGAGTTCTGTAAGATTCTTTTCTACTATGGTATTTTGCATGTGGATGGCTTTCCATTTTGTGATTAAAACGACATTCTGTCGTTTACACATGGAATCTAAAGATTCAAAGGTTTATCATGCACGGTATGCTGAATAACGCCCTAGATGAGCTCTCAACAATCTTATGTTTTCTCTTTACAGGTTCTTTGTGAAGAAGCCAAGTTGCGACTCATGTACTCTTTTGACACCGGTGAGGTATGTTCTTAGTTCTGCTTTTAGCTATGTTCTACCGTTTGGATCCAACTACTGCCTTTAAAAAAAGTTCTGAAAAGACAACTTTGAGAAAAAAAAGGAGGGAGCAGGAAAAAATCTTCAGAGTACACATTCAACTTAAACTTTCAGACCTTTAGTAGTTCAGCGCACAGTTTTTCCGGTAAGCAGTGAGTGCAAACAAGACATGACATGTGCATGTACTTTTTTCTGTTAGGGAAAATCACATGCCTGTCCTTATATGAAGATCCCGAAGCTGCTTTCGGTAAAATCAGAAATGAGATTCTACTCAATACCATCTATTTTTTGCAAACACTCGGGTACCATCTTGGAACAAATATGCGCATGCAGAGTAGTGTTTTTTCTGTTGTAGAGGAAAAAACCCACATGTGGGGTGGGGTTCAGACCTCTCATTTACTTTCTTCAGTGCACACTAGCTACCAGTTCTCTCTGTCTTTGTTTATGGATCCAAGGGGGAAAAAACATAGTAGTACTACAACAGTGGAAGCTACCTAGACGAAACTTTTTGGAGACAAATCTAGTAAAAACTTTAGGAGAAAAGGGATGAAGTTGTTTCTTGTGTTTACCTGAACACATCCCATGAGGTTCTCATGTCAGGCTCAAGCGGCGGGTACCCATCCTTGGCTAGTATGTTCCGGAACACCGGCCCTACCGCCGGCCGGCCATCCTTCCCAGGCTTCCCATCCTCCACCTGAATCGTGAACACCTGCTTCTTTGTCCCCTCCATGGATCCTCCAAACCGTGACCCCTTGTATGTATCAGAAACCAAAGTTAGCAGCTGGTTCTATCAGGAGTTCACACACTCTCTTGCCAAACAGAAAAAAAAACTCTTGCTGCACTGGATAGATCAATGCCTACCATCGAACAAGATGATTCAACAAAAATATACTAGTTCTGAACTCTGTAGTCCAAAATAAGAGAAATGAAAAACAGGAGCAGGTGGTTCCTTATGTGCCAAGAAAAAACAGAAGTTTCTGCCCAAGAAGTAGCTGCACAGTGCGACTGGGCGCTGTTTCAGATTTCTAATGGGTGCAGTCAGGAAGAAGCATTGTCTCTTATTTATTATTTTCTGAAAGAGGCGACCTCTGAGTTTTCAAGATCTATTGTTTTTTTGGTTGCAGTCAGCAAGCAAGACTCGTTCCAGTGACAAAAAACAACATTATCGGCTTTCATCAAGAAATGTTCTTGTGTGTGTGTGTGTGTGTGAGAGAGAGAGAGAGAGAGAGAGAGAACACATAGCTCGAAAGAGAGTACAGAAAACATAGGCTGCAGAGAGGAACTTGGAGAGAGAGAAAGAGAAGAGCTTACAAAAGAAGTGAGGTTGGAGAAGGCAGAGATGAGTCCTCAGGATCGAGCCGAGAAGAAGCCGGGCATGCAGTAGCTAGCGCTGCTGCTTGTGGGAAGAGGAGAGCTTTCTTCCTATATATGCCAGGGCAGGGCGCGGGGGGGATGGCCGATGAAGGTTGAGTCTTGTGTGCGTACAAGGAAGGAGAACCGCCAAGTGGGCCCCACCAGGTTAACAAGGCGACTGGGCGCTGTTTCAGACTTCTAATGGGTGCAGTCAGGAAGAAGCATTGTCTCTTATTTATTGTTTTCTGAAAGAGACGACCTCTGAGTTTTCAAAATCTGTTGTTTTCTTGGTTGCAGTCAGCAAGCAAGACTCGTTCCAGTGACAAAAAACAACATTATCTGCTTTCATCAAGAAATGTTCGTGTGTGTGTGTGTGTGTGAGAGAGAGAGAGGTTTTATGGTTGTCCAACCTTGATCCAAAATCGATCCACTATAAAAAAATCTATGAAATTGTATGATATTAAGAGGGTCAAACATCCAAGAGTCACATAAAAAAATAGCATTGACAATAATATATCACTAGTTGTGAGAAATTAACCGTTATAATCGTGCACCATATCTGCACAACATATTGGACAAATTTACATTTGGACCAAATGTATTTCAAAAAACATTAATCTTTATCACAAAAGATCGTGATGCTGCGACTCACCCATCGACTAAAACTTGGACATAAAACTCTCGTTGTCGTACTTATGTTTTTCTTAACTTCCAACGGCTATTTGATGGTTATCTTTCATTGTTTGCAGTATCAATCCTTAGTATACAGTTTTATGGTTGTCCAACCTTGGTCCCAAATTCAAAATTTCATTGGAGAAGTTATACGAAATTCCTACGATATAAATAGGGTCGATACTTCGAAGAGGCACAAGAAAATAGTAGCACTGACAATATTTTTATCATTAGTTGTGAGAAATAAATTATCTTATCTCTGCTATATATGTTATAATCGTGCATGGCCGATGAAGGTTGAGTCTTGTGTGCGTACAAGGAAGGAGAACCGCCAAGTGGGCCCCACCAGGTTAACAAGGCGACTGGGCGCTGTTTCAGACTTCTAATGGGTGCAGTCAGGAAGAAGCATTGTCTCTTATTTATTGTTTTCTGAAAGAGACGACCTCTGAGTTTTCAAAATCTGTTGTTTTCTTGGTTGCAGTCAGCAAGCAAGACTCGTTCCAGTGACAAAAAACAACATTATCTGCTTTCATCAAGAAATGTTGTGTGTGTGTGTGTGTGAGAGAGAGAGAGAGAGAGGTTTTATGGTTGTCCAACCTTGATCCAAAATCGATCCACTATAAAAAAAATCTATGAAATTGCATGATATTAAGAGGGTCGAAACATCCAAGAGTCACATAAAAAAATAGCATTGACAATAATATATCACTAGTTGTGAGAAATTAACCGTTATAATCGTGCACCATATCTGCACAACATATTGGACAAATTTACATTTGGACCAAATGTATTTCAAAAAACATTAATCTTTATCACAAAAGATCGTGATGCTGCGACTCACCCATCGACTAAAACTTGGACATAAAACTCTCGTTGTCGTACTTATGTTTTTCTTAACTTCCAATGGCTATTTGATGGTTATCTTTCATTGTTTGCAGTATCAATCCTTAGTATACAGTTTTATGGTTGTTCAACCTTGGTCCCAAATTCAAAATTTCATTGGAGAAGTTATACGAAATTCCTACGATATAAATAGGGTCGATACTTCGAAGAGGCACAAGAAAATAGTAGCACCGACAATATTTTTATCATTAGTTGTGAGAAATAAATTATCTTATCTCTGCTATATATGTTATAATCGTGCATGGCCGATGAAGGTTGAGTCGTGTGCGTACAAGGAAGGAGAACCGCCAAGTGGCCCCACCAGGTTAACAAGGCGACTGGGCGCTGTTTCAGACTTCTAATGGGTGCAGTCAGGAAGAAGCATTGTCTCTTATTTATTGTTTTCTGAAAGAGACGACCTCTGAGTTTTCAAAATCTGTTGTTTTCTTGGTTGCAGTCAGCAAGCAAGACTCGTTCCAGTGACAAAAAACAACATTATCTGCTTTCATCAAGAAATGTTCGTGTGTGTGTGTGTGTGAGAGAGAGAGAGAGAGGTTTAATGGTTGTCCAACCTTGATCCAAAATCGATCCACTATAAAAAAAAATCTATGAAATTGTATGATATTAAGAGGGTCGAAACATCCAAGAGTCACATAAAAAAATAGCATTGACAATAATATATCACTAGTTGTGAGAAATTAACCGTTATAATCGTGCACCATATCTGCACAACATATTGGACAAATTTACATTTGGACCAAATGTATTTCAAAAAACATTAATCTTTATCACAAAAGATCGTGATGCTGCGACTCACCCATCGACTAAAACTTGGACATAAAACTCTCGTTGTCGTACTTATGTTTTTCTTAACTTCCAACGGCTATTTGATGGTTATCTTTCATTGTTTGCAGTATCAATCCTTAGTATACAGTTTTATGGTTGTCCAACCTTGGTCCCAAATTCAAAATTTCATTGGAGAAGTTATACGAAATTCCTACGATATAAATAGGGTCGATACTTCGAAGAGGCACAAGAAAATAGTAGCACTGACAATATTTTTATCATTAGTTGTGAGAAATAAATTATCTTATCTCTGCTATATATGTTATAATCGTGCATGGCCGATGAAGGTTGAGTCTTGTGTGCGTACAAGGAAGGAGAACCGCCAAGTGGGCCCCACCAGGTTAACAAGGCGACTGGGCGCTGTTTCAGACTTCTAATGGGTGCAGTCAGGAAGAAGCATTGTCTCTTATTTATTGTTTTCTGAAAGAGACGACCTCTGAGTTTTCAAAATCTGTTGTTTTCTTGGTTGCAGTCAGCAAGCAAGACTCGTTCCAGTGACAAAAAACAACATTATCTGCTTTCATCAAGAAATGTCGTGTTTGTGTTGTGTGAGAGAGAGAGGTTTTATGGTTGTCCAACCTTGATCCAAAATCGCTCCACTATAAAAAAAATCTATGAAATTGTATGATATTAAGAGGGTCGAAACATCCAAGAGTCACATAAAAAAATAGCATTGACAATAATATATCACTAGTTGTGAGAAATTAACCGTTATAATCGTGCACCATATCTGCACAACATATTGGACAAATTTACATTTGGACCAAATGTATTTCAAAAAACATTAATCTTTATCACAAAAGATCGTGATGCTGCGACTCACCCATCGACTAAAACTTGGACATAAAACTCTCGTTGTCGTACTTATGTTTTTCTTAACTTCCAACGGCTATTTGATGGTTATCTTTCATTGTTTGCAGTATCAATCCTTAGTATACAGTTTTATGGTTGTCCAACCTTGGTCCCAAATTCAAAATTTCATTGGAGAAGTTATACGAAATTCCTACGATATAAATAGGGTCGATACTTCGAAGAGGCACAAGAAAATAGTAGCACTGACAATATTTTTATCATTAGTTGTGAGAAATAAATTATCTTATCTCTGCTATATATGTTATAATCGTGCATTGTATCTGCACAACATTTTGAACAATTTTATATTTTGACCGGATCCATTGACTAAAACTTTGACAGAAAACTCTCGTTTGCAAAAACAAAGAACTGTAATAGATAGAAAAACTGCCAGAAATGATCATTTGGATTGAAAACATGGAAAATGTTTTGATCCTACCCGATCAAGAATCTTAAAAAGAATTTTGAGTGGATATTTGAAGTCCTCTGCAATTGAGGCATAAGAACCCATTCGTTTTATCCAAAGTCAGACCATAGAAAATATATCCTATCAAATTCCTACGATATAAAGAGGGTTGAAACTTCCACGAGACGCATAAGTGAGTAGCATTGACAATGCATCATTAGTCCGCAGAAATAAGTTAGTATGATGTACCTGCACTTTATTTTTGCCATATCTATAGTTTGACCGGATGTATTTGCAACATTAATGTTTATCGATAATAGAAAATCGAGATGCAGCGGCTCATCCATCAACCAACTCGGACGGGCAGCTCTCATTGTCAAAACAGACCTTTTTAGTTGAATGGTAGCAACATTAATTTCCCTGTGCCTTTTTAGACAATTAGTTTGCCGTTACATGTTCCTTTTCAGGAAGTTATCTGTCACTGCTGCATGGAAGTTTTCCGTCTACTATTGCAGACTTGTTATTATCAGTGTGGCAGCAGTAACCTTTTTTTCTAACAAAGCTTCTTGTATTGAACGGAGTAGGAAAAACCTGATTTGCGCTCAACAGATTATTCCCGTTCTGTCTTCAACAGTGATAGCTAACCTATCTACTGCTGCAGGCTGCAGCTGACAGAGTCCACATTTGATGTTCCCAGGCAGGCAGCAGGGCACCCATTGATCACACTAACCTACCACCTAATTTGGTAGCTACTGGTGCCATTACTACTATGAAATGATGTTTCTGGCCCTGTAAAAAATGATATTTTTGTGAAGGTTAGCCAGTAAGACTGATTACATTGCTCAAATCAAGTGGATAATGTAGAAGAATGATAGTGCTGTTGGTAGAAAATGTATGTTCTTGGATCCTAATGATCGAGAAAGGGTATAGTTGACCAAGGACGTCTCCTCTCTCCCTCCACTGTTGCAGGAGAGGCGATTTTTAGATCAACCCGTCCGATCCACCTCTTCCTCGTCGATTCGCCGGATCTCTCGCCCCCGCCGGCCGCTTCGGCGGCGGGGGGGGGGGGGGGGGGGGGGGATCCACGTCTCACGGGTGTATATATGGTTGGGTTTGCTGGGTTTGGCGCTGGCGGCGGTGTGGAGGAGCTTCGGGCGCCGGCGTGTTTTTCTGTTGCAGGTGTGCGGCTCCCTCGACGGCGGTGCTCGGTGGAGCTCCGCGGTGGTGCACCTGCTTCCTCCACGCTCGCGAATCAGCGGATTCGTGTTGCGTGGCTTCTCCCGGCCAGATTCCGTGCGGTGGCGGATCTGGATGTTGATGGTTCGGAAGACGACGACGGGATGCTGCGCGGCGGAGCGGAAGATCCACGGCGTTACCCCTTCGGGGGCGGTGAGTGGAGACTTCCCGGTTGCCAGGGAGCTGGTTCGTCAATCCTTGGAGTGTGTGCGAGCAGCGGCAGCGGCGCGTCTCTCTCTCGCCATGGATGCAGGCGAGGTCGGAGTCCAGAAGGTGCTTTGTGTAATTTCTTTCGTTTCTGGGCTTTTCTGTAAGATCGCTGCATCTTTGTAGTCGTCCTCTTCCTCGCAAAAAAAAAGAGAAAGGGTATAGTTGACTGACTGACAGAGGCCATGCCACCAGATACTGAAACCGTCAACAAGCTTGACCTGAACCTTGACTTCCTCTTATTAGACGGCTAGGTCTGGCTTGACTATTTCATCAACCAGTTGCCGTTTTTGCTATATATTAGTTCCGTAGTCTTACACGTCTAATATGATGAGGTAATTTCATTTCCTTTCAAAAAATAAATAATATGATGAGGTAATTAAGTGAACGACTAAGATTATACAGGAAACAATGTACATATAAGAACATGGATACATGCTCTGAGCCTGACAGTGTCCATGCTCATTGCTCCACACACGTGCACTGTCATACAATGGAGTATAAGCTAGCAATGAGAGGGATGTCAACTAACAGATGTGCAATTGGTGGCCAGTTCGAGCTTGCAGCTTGATCTACAAGTTAAAAGGAGGCGAACCTTATCCTCTCCTCTCCCTCGCTGCTCTTGAGAGTCCACCGTCTGCATCGCCCGATTCTGGCCGCTCTCGCCGTCGACACTCACGCCGGCTGGTGCAGAGATGAGCTAGGGTGCCGGCCCGCCTTGTATATATATAGCTTTAGGTTTTGTTTTCCCTGTCGTGGTGTCTGGCGTATGCCGTCTTTCTCCCTCTTTCTCGACTGCTCTCCGGCGACTCGCAGCGGCGTCGGAAGCGGAGCTTCTCCAATCTGTAGGTCGGATCCAAGGTGGATCGCTTGCAGGGCTGGCGAAGATCAAGGTCGATTCAATAAATCCGCGCGCCGTATCACCCGCTTCGCGTCGATGTGGAGCTGCGTTCCTCTGGCCGGCCGCGGAGGCGAGGGGAGGAAGAAGCGCTGCTGCGTTGCGAAGTGGTCCGTGCTGCAGAAAGGAGCTCCTCACGCGGTGGACAAGCTCGCCATCACGTTCTTTGGCCAAAATGGTGGCCGATCTTCTACCTCCAAGACGGAGGCCTCTCGATCCGGCGCCGGAGCTCGGCGTCTCGAAGCAGTCAAGTGGTTCGTCCCCGACTGCGGCGAGGTTGTCGGCGTCTGCGATCGTTCGCCGGCAGGGAGAGACCGAGTGCCTCACCGTGCTCCGATCTCGGCGCTCTGCGCGCCTGGAGATCGCCGGCGATTGGCGGCGGAGAAGACCTAGGACCTGTTTGCAGTTCTTTTTTTAGTTCTAGGGTCTATAATGTAAATGCGCTGGGCCTTTCTTCGAATTTTAGGTCCGCAGCACCGGGGTCCTTGGACCCCAACCCTTGTAAAAAAAAAAACTTGCAGCTTGGGACACCATTGATGGCAGTATGGGTTGCCTAGGGTTCTTGGATGTCCTGATTCATAGGTCGTACTATAGCTTAGCATGAATGGCATGTCGGTGCATGTGAGGTCATTCATTTGTCCCTTCACGTACAGGGATACTCATATGAGTCCACTGAATCCGGTATGTGGAACTTGGGGCTCAGATCAACCCACAGATCATTCTTCTATACCGGTCGGTTGTTACCGTGCACGTATGTGGTGACTGGCATTTTTATTGAGAAACACAAAAGGGGTGAATGACATATTACTAACTAGGAAAATACCCCGTGCACGTATGTATAAGACATATGAAATATGAAGTTGTTGTCAGAAATATGCAAAAATAGCACAATAGTCGAGAGATTATATTTAACGTGGACGTATGGCTAAAAAAAAAGGTGACGTGGATAGATTGCATATACAATATACTATATAATTAATAAATATTAGTGGGAGATGGCATTGACAATTGATTGGATACAATAATAAATGGTGTGGATAGCTTGCATGTTGAGACGGAAAAATAATTAATACATGTTAGTGGGGTTTTCTTTATAAAAAGTATAGATGCCTTCACAGAAATTCACTTTGCCTCACCGGTGCATATGCTACTTAACCCAAAAACACATTTTAAAATATCAAAAAATTCTGATTTTTTTGCTCATACATATGTGCGCACGTCAAGCTTCGCGAAAAACTGAACTTTTTTGTGTCGCGTGTAAACTAAGAAGACAAAAAAAATCTGCACTAAATTTTGTCTTTTTACACAAGACACAAAAAATGTCGTTTCATGAAACATCTTTTTGCGAGAAACATAATTACTGGCCGAGTAAATGACATTAGCACTGAACAAAATTACTACTATAAAATGATATTTCTGGCCTGGTATAGAAAATTTTGATATTTCTGGTAAGGCTAGCGAGTAAGACTGAATTAATTGATCAAATCAAGTGGCTAATGTACAATAATAGTGTTGTTGGTAGAAAAATTGTATTCTTGACCTCTAGTGTTCGAGAAAGGGTAGTTGACTAGCTGACAGAGGCCATACCACCAGATACTGACGCTGTCAACCAAGTTGACTTGAACCTTCACGTCCTCTTATTAGACGGCTACGTCATAAACTCTGGTTTTGACTATTGCATCAACTAGTTGTCCTTTTGCTCTATAGAGAACCAACTTGTATTTTCCGATCGAGAGGAGGCATGACGAGGCCAATAGTCTTCCAGGTCTAGATGTGGAAAACATGCAAGAAATCCTAAAATGATGAGGGTGTAAACGACTAAGATTGTACAAGAACAATATACATAAGAAACATGGACACATTCTCTGAACCTGACAGTGTCCATGCTCGTTCCTCCACATAAACGTGCTCTACCGATCAGATATAGGCTAACAACGTGAAGATGTCAATTAACAACCGGTGGACAGTTTGAGCTTGCAGCTTGGGACGCCATTGATGGCGGTATGGGTGACCTACCTGAGTGAGCCGTTTTGGCTCCCGAGCTACATGTAGCTCATCTTTTGAAAAAAAAAAAAATCAAAATTCACATTTTTAAGTTTCAGTAAATCGGGAAAAAAACCCAGATATAAATAGTGATATGATCTACAGGTGTGCAAAATTTCAACTCGAAATTTGTTTCATTATGGGCTGGACAAAAATGACAAATGGTTGGATCTGTGGGTGAACAATACATAGTTTAAAAAACATGAAATTTTGCCAATTTGTCTTTTTTTCGTAGCACAAAATACTACGCATTTTGAGTTGAAAATCTGCACTCTTATAGGTCTCGACTCTATCTACATCTGCATTTTTTTTCACGATTTTATGAAACTAAAAAGTGCATATATCAAAAAAAAAAAATTTAAGCGAGCTACATGTAGCTCGAGCTCCGTTTGAACTTTTCGTGACCTACCTAGGGTTCTTGCGTGTCTTGATTCATATGCTCCAGGTCTAGCTCGGAGAGAATGGCACGTCGATGCATGCATGTGTTATCATTTATTTGGCTCGTCATGCATGGTACGTGCTGGGATATATAGGATGTGGTGGATTTGTATGAGTCTATTGAATGCACTGATAAATTGAGGACCAACACATGAGGTGTAGTATGTGGAACTTAATTGGGGCTCAGATCGACCCACAGACAATTCCTTTTTTTTTTTTTGCATGGAGACAATTCCTTTATTACCGATTGGTTGTTACAGTGATGTATTGAGGTATCAGATAAAGTAAATTAACCAATTTCAGATACTAAATTTGATACTTTTAACATTCTAAGATGTGATTGTTATGTGCGACAAAGTCATGATCAAGTGGATACTCAACACGTGGCAAGATGAAAATCATCACCTTGAATGGAATGAAATTTGAAGTTTTTGTCCATCAATTTTAACATAAATGCTTTAGCAAGTGTTGTCAAAATTGACTTCGAAAAGGCTTTCGACAAGGTTGAATACAGTGCTATTCTACTTATGCTGAAACATCTTGGATTTGGCGAGAAATGGACAGGATGGGTTAACAGTATCCTCAGCACAGCATCAGCTTCAGTCTTGCTAAATGGAGTACTTGGGAAAGTGATAAAATGCAAACGAGGTGTCAGACAAGGCGATCCCTTAGGCTGGTGCCAGTGGGGGCGATAGCGCGGGCGGTACCGCCCGGCGCCGGGCGAGAGAGAGGCGAGAGGGAGGCGAGACGGTAGCGGCGGGCGACGGATCCGTCGCCCGGCGGTAGCGGGCGCTACCGCCCCACTACAGCCCGCATTGGCACCATGGCGCGGGCGAGAGGGAGGCGAGAGGCGGGCGAGAGCGGGGCGACGCGCTGGCGGCTGCAGGCGAGAGGGAGGCGAGAGGCGGGCGTGAGAGGCTGACGTGTGGGTCCGCCTGGAAGAAAAGGGAAAAAGAATTAAAAGGTGAAGGAAAAAAGGGAAGAAAAAAGGTGATGTGGCTATAGCCTGGGACTACAGCCCATGCACTGGCACCGTGAGGTGAGAGTGGGGTGAGTGTGGGGTGAGAGTGGGGGTAAAAGCTGACGTGGCGGGGCGATAGTGAGGCGGTGCACTGGCACCAGCCTTATCTCCTCTGCTTTTCATCTCTGCATCTGAATTGCTACAGTGTGCTATAAATCACGCTTGGAGAAATGGTGAACTTCAGACTCCTCTTGATAATGATTTCAGTCTCGACTATCCAGTGATACAATATGCAGATGACACTCTTATTATAATGCCTGCCTGTGCCACTCAATTGATTTCACTCCAATCAATCATGCACAAGTTCTCTGCATCCACGGGAATGAAAGTAAATTATAACAAAACCTCTATGATCCCCATCAACACTAGTGCTGAGAGATGTGCAACTCTTGCTAATGTCATTGGATGCAAAGTCGAAAGCTTGCCATTCACCTACCTTGGGCTACCTATGGGAACCACCAAGCCGAGGATTGATGATCTTATTGGTATCCTAGAGAGAATTGATAGAAGGCTAGTGGGAATTGCAGATACTTTATCTTATGATGGGAGACTCACTGTGGTTAAATCAATTATTTCTGCCATTCCAAATTTTGCACTATGTACCATCAAACTCCCACTGGGTTTCCTTGATCATGTGGAAGGATCCTCCAGAGGATTTCTATGGAGAGGAAAAGATATTGAAAAAAAAGGGCAACCCGACTCTAGCTTCGGTTGTGTGTGGGCAGCTAGGATGATTGTGTGTGTCCTCGCGATGGTCGTGTTCCATGTCGAGGGTGTTGTGACGGTTTTCGGTTGGTTTCTCGCTAATAAACCGGCCAACTCTCAACTTTTTTTTATTAATGATTGGTTAAAAAAAATGTCGTTGGTTGTGTTATGCATGAGTTGTAGCTAGCTTAGTTATGTTCCGACGAAACTTAAATCGAGTATAATACAGAAATATCAGAAGGTATCAAGTACATTTGTCGTTGTCAGTGTCACTGCATCGTGTCGCTGTCGTTTGCACTGGTGCAGTTAATGTCAAAGCATTTCTGCTTGTGCTAGGATTAGTACCAGCAGGATAAGCCTCAGGTACTGCTGCGACTGTGGTACATGCAATAGATGCGTGCAACAACTGTCTACTGCATGGTCCTCTAGAAATTAAGAGCTACCGGCCAGGCTAGCCCGGCCCGTTCTGTTTGAGCTGCTACACTGCTTCCTTTTCCAGTCTTTAGTGGTTTTATAAGAGAGAAAGATTTCTACCAGCATAATAACAAGTTTTGGAGGAGCTGGTTACAAATCTCCTTATTTGGTTACTGTTGTTTACTGTGTATATATTTTAGTCTATTGCAGTGTGTCACTTTCTGAAATTTCGTATGTCAGCTAATGGAGCAATCTGTCTCAATCAATATGGATGCTACTACGAATTACTGAATCCGAGAAAACATGTGAGTATGTATTGTACGAGGAAAACTGGAAAAGAGAGAGGAGAGGAAGAGAGCCGGGTGACCCGGTGACCCCGGCGCTGTAATCTTCGAGGAGGCGCCCGGAGGACCGGCCAGCGCAGGTAACGCGTTGCGTTTCGTGCGTCAAACTTCGTGCGGACGCGGGGTAACCGGCTCTAGCGGGTGACTGGTAGCGCAGGGCGTGCACGCCAAATTTCGTGCCAGACAGGGGATGACCGGTTGCGTCCGAGCGGCCGGTCGCGCCCCGCGCTCTAAAAACCGTGCATGAACAGTAACACGCCGATTGTGAGGGTCGTGGTGCAATCTGAACCGTTCGTCGTGCAAATCGAACGGCCGTCGCTCGCGCGCGGCGTGGACGCGCTGATAGGCCGCGATTCTGTCCAGCTTTTATATATAGTAGTATGCGTTCGGTTTCACCATAAGAAAAACTCAAAAAAAAAATCATTAAGTTGGCCTCAATGGAAAATTTTCTTTCAAAGCTGGATGCAAAGTAGAATATAGAAGAAAAAAATATATGGTCTCAAATTGTAGAAAACAAACAAGCCCAATAGGAAAAAAAATCGAAGGAACTGAATCCCAAAAACATTTTATGGAGGTCTTTTGAAACCAAAGATGTGTAAGGTGCAAGCAAAGGGAAACTACAGTCTGCAACTAGTTGCGCCCACACCCCATTGGCGGATGCCCACTTTGGAGTTCCTTAAAATTCTGAAATAAATCATGGACATGGATTATGTTATGTCTTGTGCACCGACAAATTTTCATCAAAAAGATATGACCATGTGACTTATGCAAAAAAGATAAATAAACTGTGAATAGCACATGATACTATTCACTTAGGCCTTTCTCATTTTTGCATAGGTCACATATGGTCATATTTTGGGATAAAACTTCGTGGGTGCACAAGATACAACATAATCCGTGTCCATGATCTTATTTCTCCAAAGTGTGGCATCACTCGCAAGCAAATGCATTCCATGGAAAAGATATGGAACAAGAGGAGAGGAGAAAAGTAGAGAAACAAACATGTGCATGGATTTCGATTTGATGGACGGCATGGACCAGTGATAAAGAGTAAATAGGGTCGAACGATACGTCCAACGGCCGCACTAATATTGCCATAGTACGGTCAGACTTACTCTTGAGCAGTCGCATCGCTCGCAGTAGTAATTGAGTTCCTCTGCCACCCCGCCAAAAAGGTACTACTCCTTGAGCCAAGCACAGGTTGCACGACACAAGCGCAGGCAGAAAATGCAATTCTCATGATTGCATCCAATAAACCTGTCTTAGTTCTAGGCTCTAGCCTGGTACAATGCTGGGCAGTAGGTAATGCAATGTCACCATCAGAGAAGAGAAGAGATGATTCCTCAGCTGTAGCAAGGTAATCAATCGGCCATGTTCGCTCCTCGAGCCACATTGAATTCGTGGTTTCAAGGGCGCAGTGATGATTTGGTGGTCCTGAAGCTTAGCAGCGGTGCAATTAAATTTCGGGGCACATTACAAATTTAGCTAGGACGAACCGTTTGACAGTTAAACACTGGGTTCGAAAGCTTACATCGTAAAATGGAACTGGGAACTAGTTTCCATTCAGATCACATGGAGCGAAAGCAATCTACGGCAAACACACCCCAAATTTCAAAAGCAGAAAGGTCGCCGTCTACAGATAGTTAATAGCCGCATTACTGTCAGGCACAAGTTTTAGTAGATTCGCAGAATGTGCGATGAACCTTACTGGTGGCGGCGATGATATACAGCCGACAAACGTTCTGATCAACTGTTGTTGGAGTTGCAATCACAGAAAGGCGATCTCTAGTTCTCTACCGATTTGCTGGCCTTTCTATGCATGCAAGACAACTTCAGTGCAGTATCCATGATAATTAGTGAAGCCACTCTTGTAGACATTACCCCAGGCTTCTGTACAAAAAAAAATGCTCTCATCTCTTCAGCCTTCACATCTCCAATGCCTGTCAAGGGTTGTAAATCGTCAAAATCAAAAAATTGCATTTAACTTTGACAAAATCACATACAAGTGTAATTAACAGCAACAAATTGTAACAACTGGTCCTGAAGAGTGAAGACAGGAGGAGCATGGGGTAGGTATCCAGCTATACTAGCAATTGTAAGTAGATTATCACTTGCGATAATTTCAGTATCAACTGTAATCATATATGCAGAGGAAATGGATAGGTGGTAGAGAGTACCGGGGAAGTCCGCATCCACCTTCCACCCAGCCAATCACAGTGAAACCTTAGCTGTTCAAGCCCGATCTCATTCTGTTCATTGTAAGCCTTGAAGTAAACCATGAACCTCTGGTCGCTAATAATCATGCCAACCCACCATCCATCGTTGGTGAAGGCGTCCACTTCATCGAGCAACTTGAAACCACTGGTGACAGGGATAACCGGAGGAGGGGGCCTGATGTGCTCCTCTCCTATGACTTCTGTCAGAGGCGTGGTTTCATCGTCGGCCTTCAGTGTGTCGTACTCAACAAGAAACTTGTGGCCAACAGATTTAATAATAGTCCCCTGGAACCAAGCTCCACAAAAACCTTCGTCGTTACTGGTGACTTCCACCCTGCTGCCTTGTCTAAACTTTGCTTGCGGCAAATTCTGAAAGATAGCCAAAGGGCATAGAAAAGATGACATTTGTTAGCTATGTTAGCAGTTTAACGTGTTTCAAACATGTAAATTGTAATACACCACTACAAATAAAATCATCAGTGTGAATTTGCAACTCAATCTTCAATTTTCAGGATTCGACTGTAAGTCCCTTGGATTTTTCTCATTTACAAATCATGCAAATTGATTGTTCAAGTGATTGTCTGAGTGATGTAACTGCCATGGATGTGGCTCATAAAATATTTGAAATTTTTAGGGATTAGTACTACCCACCATTGAGACCCGAGAAACATCATTATACATATGAATAACTTCTTGAAAAAGGATATACATGTAATAACGTTATATGGAGGCTGTGCATTAATGAAACTGAAGCTTCATCTGGTAACTGGCAAAACACGGACACAAAAAGAAAAACAGAATACAATAAACTTTCCAGCATCAATGCCCCATGCAGAACATGAAAATAAACAGAGACATTGTAAGGAGCCTTGAAACAGAGATATTATAAGTTCCTATATTCGGTTCTCCTAACCACAGTTAAGTGTGATGCTTCTTTAGCAATGTCGAATATGGAGCCGATTCTTCCTCAATAACAGAGAAGGTTTCATTCTCTTTACTGTTGTTTTTAACATGTTCCTATCTGTGTATCTGCAAGAGGATGGTGTGAAACTGGTAGGCTGACTCCTGGTAAGAGAGGCCAAAGATGCATGGTTCATCCCTTGATCGAGAACGCTAGCACAAATTGGCACACTTTATGATGCGTGCTAAAGAGAAACAAGAGCAAAAAATGTGAACTGCATATTGCACCACTGGAGCAGATATTGTGGCCGCGGGAAATAAGAAGTTAGGGACTAAAAACTACTTCATCCAAGCCCGTATGTCGGACGTATTAGGTTTTGTTAAAGACTGCACTTTGAACAAGAATTACTCCATAATATGTGATTTATACAATACAAAATCACAATTATCAGTAGGTACTTTTGAAAACGAAGCTAGTGATACCAATTTTATGTCGTATAAACAACATATTAAGAAAGTAATTCTTCATCAAGAATTGACTAAGGGAAACTTTATACATGATAAATAGAGGAATGGAGGGATTAATAATTTAGCCAGGTTAATGCAAAAAAAAGATAAGACCGAAGTAAATATAATAAACATATCTAATATCTTATATTGTCAATAATGTCCCAGTTCCTTCTACATAAATGTTATGGTTGAGGGCAAGTAAATATCAATATGGAACGTAGCTCATGTGTGAAGTAGTACAATTTTAAACCTATCTAAAATGCAGGAATTTAAAAATCAAAGGAATAGGAGTCATGAGCTGTGTTGTTGTACCACAGCAAAAGAATTTTCTTCAGATACTGAATGCATGCCCTGGTTGCAATAGACAAGAAGGAAAAAAATACAAGAGGTATGATCGCATGCTAAACATACTATGGGGTCAGGGACATAGGAAAGCGATACATAAGAATTTGGTTCCCTATCACTGTGATCCAAAGGGCCCCTGTTGGCTGTAGCACAAATCCTATAGATAGAAATCCTCCTATCCAAAAGTTAAAGGAGGTTTCGCTACAAGGAATGCAGGTTCAAGAACGCTGCTTTTTACACATATGAATGGATTATAGTATTAAGAAGAAGCATGTAAAGCAACCCAGAAAGCATACACATGAAGTTCAAAACTTCACGTTTTAGAAACATTTCAAAGAAATGTAGCTTCTTGAAGATTATGTACACACCTGAGCAGCTTGCTTCCATTGACCATCGATCCAGTCACATCTAAGCCTCAGTGCCTTCTGGTCCAACTGAACCTCCTTTCCTGAATTTGCTAGCTTACATGCATACATTAATTTGGGATGGATCTCAGTAATTTGCCCTGGCCACCAGCCATCACCTTGGAAGCCTTCAACATCATCATTGATGCAGAAACTAATAGCTGACGCGCGTGGTGGGCAAGCTCTGATGTGCTTCACATCAACAATCTCCTTGCACAGTTCATTACCATCGCCCTTCCCAAAAGTCAGTAAGAGGTTATTCTTCCAGATAGTCTTTGCAACAACTGCAGGGAACCAAGCGACAACAGAATCATCTTCCAACTTGGAAACTTCTACTTGTTCTCCTTTAGCATATGGTGTTCTCATCAATGACTCCTGGCAGGTAAAAAGCAGTGCTTTAGCAACCAATGAATAAACTAAGGTGACAAAACTAAACAGGCAAAAACATACCTTGAAAATAAGCAACAGTAATCTAAACTACCATGATCTACAAAATGAGAGCAAAATATGGATGCTGAAGTCAATAATTCCAACTTTAGCAATCAAAGAACGAATCGAAATATAGTGACGAAACTGACAAAACTACACAAGTAAAAATCTTGAAAATAAGCAACACTAATCTAAACTACCATGATCTACACACCTGAGAGCAAAACATAGAAGCTGAAGTTTATATTCCACAAAGAACAATCCAAAATTTTGCGCATGTTCTACTATCACCGCTGATGCTATGCATGCACCTAAGACACGGCTACAAAGTAAAGCACAAGATATATCACAACATATGTAATATCCAGAGGAAATCAGAAACCAGTAAAGCATTAAAAGTTCAGTATAAAGCATTTAAGAAATCATGGATCTTTCAGGGCTGGTACTTCCACAACAATGTTGGCACGGCAACTTTTATCTAGGTTGAGGAAATATAATAAAAACATGTGAAGCTCAAGAGAAGTAAGAAGACCAGCAAACTAGACTCACTTCGTTTCAGTATGAACACATTCTGATAACTATAAGCCACCATTTGCTAACTAACAGATCGCAAGCCTTACAGCAGCCCAGAGAAATCCATTCAACAAATATGTTTTAATGGACATCTTTCAGGCAGTGGGACAGAAGCACTAGATTGATAAAATTGCACACTCCATCAGATACTAGTATACACATTCCTTCATCAGATAGACAGAAACTACACTGAACAACAATGCACAAGCAACAGCACTCATATTCAATTAGCGTTGCTAATGCAGAACAATCTAACGCATTGCAAACTTGCAAGATAAGCATCTTCTAAATTCTAACCCTAATCAAAATGGGCTCCCTGATTCCTTAACCCTAGCCACCAAATCACAGGGAGATAGATTGGTACTGTATTTCACGACAGTGCACAGAGAAACATCAATCGGATTGAATCCCTTCAAGATATTCATCTTCTAAGTTCTAACCCTAACCATGAAACAAAATGGGTCCCCCCAATGCAACTAAGCCGCGGCTAGAAAGTAAAGCACAAGCTATATCTCAACATATGTAATATCCAGAAGAAATCAGAAACCAGTACAGCATACAAAATTCAGTATAAAGCATTTAAAAAATCATGGATGTTTCAGGACTGGTACTTCCACAACAATCTTGGCACGCAACTTCTATCTAGGCTGAGGAACTATAATAAAAAGATGTGAAGCTTAAGAGAGGTAAGAAGACCAGCAATATCAACTATCAAGTAAGCTGTAGATGTACAGCAACTAGACTCGCTTTGTTTCCATATGAACACATTCTGACAACTATAAGCCACCATTTGCTAACTAACAGATCGCAATCCATACAGCAGCCCAGAGAAATCGATTCAACAAATCTGTTTTAATGGACATCTTTCAGGCAGTGGGACAGAAGCACTAGATCCATACAATTGCACTCCATCGGATACTAGTATACTATACATTCCTTCATCAGATAGACAGAAACTACACTGAGCAACAATGCACATGCAACAGCACTCATATCCAATTTGTGTTGCTAATGCAGAACAATCTAACGCATTGCAAACTTGCGCAAGGTCAGCATCTTCAAAATCCTAACCCTGATCAAAATGGGCTCCCTGACTCCTTAACCCTAGCCACCAAATCACACGGAGATAGATTGGTACTGCATTTCAGCACAGTGCACGGAGAAAAATCAATCCGATTGAAACCCTGCAAGATGTACATCTTCTAAGGTTCTAACCCTAACCATGGAACAAAAGGGGGCTCACCCAATTTGAATGGAGATAGAACGGTACAAAAAGACGGCATATTGCGAAGATGTGTTGGAGCGAGGTCGTACCATGTCCTCGGGTGAGCGCCACTCGCCGGCCACCCACTCGAGGTGGGGCCGGACGTCGGCGGCGTCGAACTCCAGCACCTCCCTCGTCTCCGGGAAGCAGACCTTGACCCTCCCGTCCGCGCGGTACCCGCCGAGGAGAGCGACCCCGAGCCACCACGCGCCGTCCCGAAGCGCGTCCACGGCGGCGTGCTCCGCGGGTGGCGAGGGCTGCGGCGCCGGCGCCGGCGGCGGGCGCGGGCGGACCCGCGACGCGGGCACGGACTCCGGGAGCGGGCGGCCGGAGGCCCCGGAGACGGCGAGGGCGTCGTACTCGACCGCGTAGCTGCGGAGGTCGGGGTCGAAGCGCGTGACGACGGCGGCCAGGTGGGCCCGGCGGTAGCCTCGCTCGTCGAGGATCACCTCTACTGGCTGGCTGACGAGGAACACCTCGGCGGGCTCCGCCGGATCCGCGGCCCGCGAAGGGGCCGGCGACGGCTGGCGGCGGAGTCGCGGCGACCGCATATTGGGTTGCGGTGGTAGCGTGGACTGTGGGAGTGAGAGAGTGTGAGTAGGCGGCGAAGAGAACCAGCAGACGGCGTGGGTTTGGTCTTCAAGGGCGTGTTTGATATGTTTTTTTTTCATGGTAAAGATCAAATCACCGACCTTACAAAACGAAAAGATAGGATAAACCTATCAAAAAAAACCAGCGTCTATCCTCTTCCTCGTTCGACACCACCGAAGCGGCCACCAAAAGACAGAAGACAAATCACCTTTTCATCTGAGCTCAACGCGGATTCATCGCTGATCACTTTTAAAATAGTTTGTCAGAAGCAAAACCATTGTCGTTGAAAGAATCAGACCGGGGCAACATGTCCTAGGACACGTCATCGAATTTCAGAACTGACACCCCTGAACGACTACGACGTCGAAAGAGAACCAGAATTGTCAGCCTCCAACCATAAACCCAACACATGATACACCATCTTCCAGCTTTCACCTGCGCAGAAAACCGTCGTCGCGTACTCCTGCGACACATCCTCCCTGCTACACCATAACGTCGGAGACAAGGCCGTAGCAACGGAGACAGAGCGGAAGGATAGATACACCTGATGGGTCGCTGTCACCGCCTCGCCAACACCATCCACTAACCCTAAAGCGTCGGCATACACACGATGCCACACACGCGGCACTTTCACATGCGTCCATCACTCTACTTGCGGCGCCTCGCTGCCCTTGCTTTCTTTTTTTCATTTTTTTTGACAAAGATAATTTCCGTGTTTGTTCCAGCGAACTAGTCAGACGTGTCGATCCAAAGATGGACGGACGTATGTGCTACCGAGTGAGACATAGATCGACCAAAGAGATTTGCCAACAAGTTGTTGGACAAAACGACCAAAGCGACCCATCAGATCACACAAAATCTCCTTCTCTGCTATCTACTAGCTAAATGCCCGTGCATTGCAACGGGATTGAAAAAAAAATATCGTTTTAGTGACATTATGTTAGAAAATGTAGTGTAACTTTTAATATGTGATATTACAGATTTATTTTGTACAGACTAATTACTTCACAATTGACTGCCCAAGAACCACATATTCCATTTAAAAAACCATAGTAATATCTCACGTTTTAGTAGATAGCTGAATGTAAGTGTGTTGCTACGTTATTGTTTTGTTGCTGAATGTTAACATAATACACATGGAAAAATCAAATGGTCATTCAGTTTACAAAATACAACCGAACTGACTATGTTTGCTATCGCTATTTTTTTAGAGAATCATAGCAACCACATTTTTTGTTCTTACTCGTTGTTGTATCTAAGATATTGCCATATCCCAACCCTTTTCAGTTTCGATCTCATAAGTCTCCCTCTAATTTCATTTTCGCATTTAATTTTTCTCCCCAAGATTTGTACATTAATAAATTCAACATCTTACAGCTAGGCATCGTCTCTACGATCAGCTCAGGTTATGTACGAGAGAGCTCCTCTGAAAATCTAGACACGGCCACCACCTCCTTTTCCACCAAAGACTGGTTCCCGCTCCTCTAGCCAGCCTTGCCGGCGTCGGGAGGGTGGGGAACCCAATCTATGAGTATCCAAGCCACGATACTTCTCCTCTCCGGTTCGGAATCGAGAAGCATATACATTGGATCAAGATGAACATCTTGGGTCAGCCCGGAATTTGAGGGTGGGAACATCTCTGTGTCAGATGTGCTCGTGTTTGGGTCGCAGGGTGGGTGGCAGGCGAGAACACATCATTTTCTGCAGAAAGGAAGCAAGGAAAGAGATTGATAGAGGTAGTAGCTGCTCACTGGTAATCGTGTGCCTCCCTTCTGGTCATGAAAAGGGAGTCTTCCCCTCTGTCTCCTTCTAGCTTTGCTATGAGATGGAAAAGGAAAATTAGATACTCCGTATTAGCTATGCTTGTCCTGGGCTCCTGGCGACCTGGCCTCTCCTTGCTTTGTTCCTGCCTTTGTCGTAAGAACAAAGCCTGTGGGGACCACCGACCACACCACTGGATGCTCACCGAACTAACCATATATTGATTTTTTATTTTAACTAGTTGTGTGCTGGGTATTATTGTAGTAAGTTTTGTCAACTTATTATGAGATATTTTATTTCTACAGAGATGTAACCGTTGCTCTTTTTTTTCCCTACTAAGATGTAACACTTGCTGATGTGACCATTCAGAGGTTTCTTATGTGAAGATGGTGAATCAGTCCTTGTTGGTTAGAGGGCCACTAAATTAATTGTTGGACACTAATCTTACAAGTGAATATGTGATGTCATTGCCAAGAGGGGGGTCAGGGCGGGTGCACTAATTGGAGACTTTTTTTTGTGACATGACTAATTGGAGACTCCAGAATATATAATTGTGTGGGGTCAATAATTTGTTATCACTACGCAATGCACGGGAAACCACAGGTTCCATATTTTTTTGTAAGAATGCTTGTGTACCAAGAAAGGGCTTAGATAGAAGCCGAGGAAAAAAAATGAGATACCATCGAAACAATATTTAGTCGATAGCGAGGAAACTTCGCAGATCCTATAGAGAATTCTAACTTGTAGGCTGTCTGGCACCAATTTACTTTAGAGCATCTCTACTCGGGGTGCCCAAAGTCCTTTGTGGCGTGCCTGACAAAAAATAGCTCCCACTCGCGGCGCCCAAACTCGTTTTTTGTCCGGCGATTCCTAGTGATGAGCCGTGTGAGCAAAGGCTGCACCCAGGCGACTCCCTCGTGCCTCCCGTGTCGCCTCCCCGAGCGAGGCGACCGGGCGGCCCCTGCTCTCTGCCCCGGCCAGAGTCAACCTTCTCCTCCTCCTTCTCGCTACCCGCCGCCGGTGGGTGCTGTCGGGCGTTGCCCGCGCGGTGCTGTGCGGGGCCGGCGGCGGCGGCTCTCGGTTCTACCCGCGGCGCAGGAGCCCGGCTCGAGAGGCGGCTCTCTGGCGGCGGTGCTGGTCGGCCGGCGGCGCTCCAGGCAGGAAGGATGGCGACGGGGTGATGGCGCTGCTCCCTGGTGACGGTGGTGGCTGCTGAGGGGCTCGGCCGGCGGCGCCCTACCGGCCCAGATCTGGGCCCTTTGGGCCCGATCTGGGTTTGGGCGGGCTGGTTCAGGCTCTGATGTGCCGCCTCCGGTTGGACTGAGAGGCAACTCGGGATGGGGATGGCGGCTACGGCACCGTGTCTGCTGCAGCGCGGCGGCAGGAGCTTTACGGGCCCAGAACGGGCCCGACCGGGCAGAGTGGCCCGGTGTGCTACCGCTGCTGCGTCCGGTCTGCTACTGCCTTCGGCGGTGGAGGTTGGTCCCTCCCACGCGGCTACGGTACTGCCGTCTCATATCTGCGGTTGTTTCTCCTCAATCCGGCCGGCCTCGCAGCGTTTGCCATGGTGAGACGTCGACGAGGACTCCAAGACCGTGGTGTCGCATGTAGGTGGGTGGCGAGCTTGGTGGAGCCAACGGTGTGTCCGGGGTTGTGCTTGGTTGGGGTCGGGAGAAATCCCTGTCGGCTCTTGCCGACATCGGCGCGGTGACGCCTGCGGGCAGTGGCGGAGCTACAACATCTAGGACCAGGGTGCCCAGAGGGTGTCACAACACATAAAAACCATTTTTAGGGGGTGCATACATGGTGGAAAAATGTTATTTTGCAAAGAAATTCGTTTTTACCCGGTGTCCTGTGCACCCGGGTAGCATGCTGTGGATCCGCCGGTGCCTGCGGGCGCCGCCGTCCTGAAAGGATCGTATGGCCACCTAGAGGGGGGGGGGGGTGAATAGGTGCTACTCCAATTTTTAATTCTTTTTCGATTAAGGCTTGACACAAAGGTAAATTCTCTAGATATGCAACTAAGATGAATTTACCTATATGACAAGTTAAGTCTAAACAAGATAAGATACAAGTAGTAAATAACTAGAAAGGAGTAACCGATCGGGAAGCACGCGGAGACAAGGATGTATTCCCGAGTTCCTCCTTTTTAGGGGAGTACGTCTCGTTGGAGGGGTGTGAGTTTCAAACTCAAGACGCCACAAATGGCCTCACCCTATTCTCCGATGAACCTCGCACAAAAGCTCGGTCCACCTTTCTATCGGACCTTCAAGGCGGAATCCGGAGCCCTTACAACAACTTGAGCACAACCCACAAAAGGATTGGGGCTCCAAGCACCACAGCTTCACTACACAAAAGTAGCAAGCAAGTAAGTACAACAAGATGCCTAGGTTTTCCTAGTGGAAACCCTAGGCTCAAATCCCTCAAGTGAATGAGGGGAAATGAAGAACTGCTTGGTGAAGATGTAGATCCGGGACTTCTCCTTCAATCCCCAAAGATCAACAAGTTTGGGTGGAGGGATTGGGAGATCTAATGATTCTTGAGCTTGCAACAATGGTGTACTTCAGATCTGGGCGAGCTAAGAGCTGGAGGTAGGTGGAGGGGTATTTATACCCCTCCAGAAAACTAGCCGTTTTTCTGTCCACTAAGTCCGGAGTCTCCGGACCTGGAGACCGGAAACTCCGGCCTGGGCCGGAAACTCCGGCCCCACTCCGGACCAGATACCGCAGCAGCCGTCGCGATGCTCTTCTTCTCTGCAGGCCGGAAACTCCGGACTGGGAGGCCGGAAACTCCGGACAGGCCGGAATCTCCGGGCCTACTCCGGGGCAACTCCGGACCCTATACCGCACGCGCCGTCCAGGGAAAGTCTTCGATTCAAACCACTGGTCGGGGCGGAGTCTCCGGACCGCGGGACCGGAAACTCCGGCCGGTGCGGAAACTCCGGTGTTACTCCGGGGTAACTCCGCACCACATCCCGCAGCTGCCGCCCAGTGGAGCTTTTGCTCCAGAAAATGACTTGGCCGGAGACTCCGGCCACAGAGACCGGAGACTCCGGACTGGACAGGCAAATGCAAGCTTCTTTTTCTTGTCAAGTGTTTCGATGCAAAGTGTAATTGTATCATTTCATTCCTGCACCACTTAACATCATATTAAATAATTCCTAGTGTTGTTGCCTAACACACAAAACATAGGGGACATAAAATATGTCCTTTCAATCTCCCCCTTTTTGGTGTTAGATGACAACACTCGGATTTGCAATAAAGCACACAACAATTATCGACATATACCACAATGGATTTGAGAGGCTCCCCCTACATGTGTGCATACAAGTAGTTTGCATTTGAATACAAATGCTCAACATGTAGAGGAGAGACAACTCACAAGAAATATATGGAACAATATAAATTACACCAACATGAGACAAATCATGATATAGGGTTGAGGTGAAAAAGGAACCATACCTTGTGCATAACTATGACATAGAGACCAATGCACAATAATAGACCATAAATAATATCATCTCAACCATAGGAATTATGAAATCCATAGTCTCATACCACACAGAGTACCACAAATAGGAACATAGTCTCACAACATAAAACCAAAGCAAATAGGTTCAAATGACATAAGATAAATGGACACAAGCGCAAATAAATGATAAACGCACGTGCTTGTGTCCGACCCATGCAAATCCCACGGTGAGAGAGCCTAATAGAACTACTTCTCCCCCTTTGGCATCGAAACACCAAAAA
This sequence comes from Poa pratensis, assembly GCA_947311845.1. Classification (NCBI taxonomy): domain Eukaryota; kingdom Viridiplantae; phylum Streptophyta; class Magnoliopsida; order Poales; family Poaceae; genus Poa; species Poa pratensis. The sequence goes on along the minus strand of CAMZMU010000036.1, from coordinate 12,933,870 downwards.
GGGAGAAGAGCGATGCTAACGGAACCCAAGGCGATCACTCGTCGACTTCATCACTGTCAGCATCACTGTCCTCATCATCACCACTCCCATCATCATCTTCAGCATCACTTGCTTCAACACTATCTTCTTCCTCATCACTTTCTTCTTCATAGCGCATAGGAGCCTTGCCGGTGTTGCGAGAAGAGGAGGGCATGGAGGACACCTCGGCATAATCAGACCAATGAAATGTATCCTCATTCCACTTGTCAAGAGAGATAGTTGAATCGGATGGCGGAGTTTCGGGATCACCCTCATTGCGAGGAGGAGTGGTACCACCATTGCTGATCTTGCGCATTTCCTTCATCATCTTGGCTTGGTTGGACAAGATCCTCTTGTTAGTGACATAAGTTTGATGATTTTCCTTGTGCAACCCAACACCCATACACATCATAGCCCTTTGCCACCAAGAAACTTTCTTCAACTCCTCGTTGACTCTTTGTTTGCCACCTTGATCCCAAGAGGGTGGAGTGGCATTTTTTCTTCTTGCCCTAGGAGCTTCTTGCTCCTCTATCTCTTCATAAGAGGCTTGAGTAAGGTGATGGCGGAGTACTTGAAGGGTGCCATATGTGTGTTTCTTGAAATGAGATTGATTGAGGTTGGGAATCTTCTTGAGAATGAGCTTCATGACATAGGGAGCATACATAGGATTCTTCCTCTCGTGAATAGCAATGTTGATCTCACACTTGATAAAATCCATGACATCAATCTCAAACCCTTGACAATTCGGACCTGCAAGGTATGTCTTGTGGCAATGGTACATGAGGTTGACAAGAGCTCCACGGATAGCATCCGTATTCCCGGCTTGAGGTGCAATGCTCCAACGAAACATGCGAATCAAGATGTTGTAGATGGGCTTGAGTCCTTTGGTGGTAGCAAGGGCACCCCCTCTAGCAGCAAGAGGGGCAAGGATCTTCTTATCATAGGCCACGCCTTCAACATGCATCCGGTGACCAACGGGTTCATTCACACCTTTGAACACATACCCCAAGGCTTCTCCAAATTCTGAGTAGTGTGCACTAACTTTGAGAGGCCCCGTCATCCATGTCATTTTGGTGTCCTCCTCATCTCCAAGCACAAGAGTGGCAAAGAACTGTTGGACCATGTCAATATCATAGTCTTGTTGGGTGGTGATAAGGGGCTCAAGACCAATCTTCCTAGCAACCCATAATGCATCCGCAAAGTATGTCTTCTTGGCCAACACGTCAAAGTTCAGCGGTTTTTGAGGACACACAAGAGCTTTTGGGTCCAAATTGGCATATATTTCCTTCATAATGAGCTCTTGCTCCTTTCTCCAAAAGTGACCATCGGTGGAGTTGTTTGGCATGTCATAGAAATTCTGCGCCCTCATTGTCCGAAATTCTTCCTTGTTCAACCCCTTCAAAGTGGTCAAGTTGTCAAACTTGGCCTTCTTGGCCCTTTCTTCTCGAAGGAAGGCAGCCTCTTGCCTAGCCCTTCTAGCATCAGCAGCCTGTTTCTGCTTAAGAGCACCACTCTGCACATGCTTGTCTTGTTCTTCATCATAGATCAAATAGTCTCGACCTTGGAGCTTGTTCTTCTTTGACTTCTTAATAGTCGAGGATGAGGATGAAGGACCGGGATACTTCTTGCTAGCTGTGAAACAGGATTAGAAAGGTAGCATTGAGGTAGCATACATGTCCATGGAATTTCAACGAAAGAAAAAATAGAGGAATTTCTTCTCAGGTTTGATCTAGACCGGAGTTTCCGGTCTCAGGGGGCGGAGATTCCGGCCATACCGGAGTCTCCGGCCAGGAAGGCCGGAGTTTCCGGCCCTGAGGCCAAAACTCGAACCTAGGTCAAAATGAGGGGAAAATCACACTAGCAATTTTCTAGATAGTGCATTGCCATCCTAAAGGTTCTACACCACGAGATTCTACAAGAACTACTCTCAAAACCAAATCTAGGATGAAACCCTAGAGGAAAGAGAGAGTGGTACCCGTTTCCTTCATGGTGAGATCCAAACGGAGAGGAGGAAGATCCCCAACGCTTGGGAGGTGGAGGAGCCGGTGGCACGGCGGATTCCGGCGGCGGGGAGCGGCCGGAGACGGTCTTGGAGCAGTGGCGGCGACTGGGGAGAGGTTGGGGAGCAGGGGTGTGTGAGAGTTATGAGAAAACTCCCCACCCCGATCCCCTTTTAGAATCCCAGGAAAAACGCCGCGTCCGGAGTCTCCGGCCTAAAGCACCGGAGTTCCGGTTGTACCGGAGTTTCCGGGCTTTAGGGCGGAGACTTTGGACAGACCGGAGTCTCCGGTGTTTCACACCGGAATCTCCGGACCCAAAACTCCAAAACTGCCAGTTTTAAATTGGGGACATGTATGTTGCAAGATGAGCACGGCTTTTAGATAAGATGGCTTAGGTTTAGAACAAGTCACTGATGGTGGGATACACACTAGGAATTGCAAGATGCAAATATAAAAGCCAATTCCAAGTTTTTCTCCCAAAAACACCATAAAGGTCTAGAAAACCCAAATAAGTCTATTAAACCCAAATAAAATCAACTCTTCACAAAGAAGAGGGCGGTGGCCTAGGCCACCATGTATGAGTGTGTGGTGTGACACCGCGAAGATATATCTTGGGTTCACGGCCACTACTCGTCATTTAAGCTCATAATTCATAAAATGAAAATATAGAGACAAAATGAGTTCTTGCTATCGGCATAATGGGGGGAGGGATAGACCAATGGATTAGGACCGCACTCCCCCTATGTCCATGCCTACATCCAAACCAAATAACTATTGTCTAATATGGGTAGGTATGCAAGAAGTCCACTAAGTCCAATTGCTTATGTCCACCACATTTAGTTCTCCTCTCAACTCCTTGAATCTTGCTTCACCAAGAGGCTTTGTGAACATATCGGCGAGTTGATGCTTGGTGTTGACATACTTGATTGTAATATCACCCTTCTCAACATGATCTCGAATAAAATGATACGGATCTCAATATGCTTGGTCTTCCCATGAAGTACCGGATTGTGAGCAATTTTGATGGCACTTTCATTGTCACATAAAAGAGGCACTTTGTCACAAATGACACCATAATCCTTTAAAGTTTGCCTCATCCATAATAATTGTGCACAACAACTTCCGGCGGCAATGTATTCGGCTTCGGTGGAGGACGAGGCCACACAATTTTGCTTCTTGGAAGACCAACTCACAAGAGACCTACCAAGGAATTGGCAAGTACCCGAAGTTGATTTTCTATCCATTTTGCAACCCGCCCAATCCGCATCCGAATAACCTACAAGATCAAAGCTTGTCCCATGGGGGTACCAAAGACCATAGTTAGGAGTATCTATCAAGTATCTTAGAATCCTTTTAACCGCGGTTTCATGACTTTCCTTAGGACTTGATTGGAATCTTGCACACATACCCACACTAAACATAATATCCGGTCTAGATGCACAAAGGTAAAGTAAAGATCCAATCATAGAACGATAAAGCTTGGGATCAACTTCCTTACCCTCGGATCTAAGTGTAGATCCGCCTTGGAGTCCATGGGAAACTTATATGGCTTGGCATTGTTCATATCAAATTTCTTGAGCATGTCTTGAATATACTTGGCTTGACATAAGAATGTTCCTTCTCTCCATTGGTGGATTTCAAAGCCAAGAAAATACTTCAATTCTCCCATCATGGACATCTCAAATTCCTTGGTCATTAGCTTAGAGAATTGATCACTAAATTCATGGTTAGTAGAACCAAAGATAATATCATCAACATATATTTGGCATACGAAAAACTCTCCATTTATCCTTTTTGTAAAAAGGGTGGGATCGATTACCCCAATTTCAAAACCACGGTCTACTAAGAACTCCTTGAGATGATCATACCAAGCACGTGGGCTTGCTTGAGCCCATAAAGAGCCTTATGTAGTAAGTAGACATGGTTAGGAAATTTAGGGTCTTCAAAACCCGGTGGTTGTTTACATACACCAACTCATTTAGTGGACCATTTAGAAAGCACTTTTAACATCCATTTGATATAAGACAATATTATGAGTAGATGCATAGCAATTAAACGAATAGATTCAAGTCTAGCAACGGGGGCATAGTTTCACCGTAGTCGACTCCTTCGATTTGGGTGTAGCCTTGTGCAACCAATCTTGCTTTGTTGCGAATGACTTGACCATGTGAGTCTTGCTTGTTCTTGAATATCCACTTGGTTCCAATGACATTATGTGATGTGTCTTTGGGTCTTTCAACTAATGACCATACTTTGTTGCGCTCGAAATTGTTCAATTCTTCATGCATGGCCGCAACCCAATCCATGTCTTCAAGAGCATCATATACCTTAGAGGTTCTAAGCTAGACAAACAAGAGACATGACCACAAAAGTTAGATAATTGATTACGTGTGGACACACCCTTATTAATACTCCCAAGGATATTCTCTTTGAAGTGTTGTAGATGATCCAATGTTGATGCACGCCGAATGACTCGGCGTTCTATAGCTTGACCAATTGTTTCACCAACACGAACATCTTCATCATTTCCTTCTTCTTGTTCATGGTCAACCCGAAGTGGAGTTCTTGGAGATGGGGGTTCATCATGTTCTTGTTCTCCACTAGAGTTGGGTGGGTCTTGACCATTATCTTGCTCATGTGGATGAATATCTTGATCTTGTTCTTGTATAGCTTGTTGATCAATTGTTGAGGTGGATGGTTCAACATGAGTAGAACTTGTTCCTTCTTCTTGAGTGTCAATAATAGGTTCTTCAATAGGAATAAGTTCCCCTATGCCCATAGTTCTTATGGCTTGAGATGGAGGTACATCACCTACATCATCATGATCAATATGCTCCGCTTGGGAGCCATTATCCTCGACAAACTCCACATTCATAGATTCTTCAACACATCCGGTGGATATGTTGTAGACCCTATAAGTATGGGAGTTTGCGGCATATCCAACAAAATACCATCAAAAGTTCTAGATCAAATTTAGCAATTGGGCAACCTTTAATGTAAACATGGCATTTGCATCCAAATACGCGAAAGTAAGAGACATTTGGCTTTTTACCGATAAGGAGTTCATATGGTGTCTTTTTCATGAGAGGACGAAAGAAGAGCCGGTTGAGTAGTGGCAAGCGGTATTGATGGCTTCGGCCCAAAAGTTGTATGGGGAATGAAATTCGGCCAACATAGTTCTTGCCATATCAATAAGAGTGCGGTTCTTCCTTTCGGCGACACCATTTTGTTGGGAGTATAAGCAGCGGAATATTGGTGTTGAATGCCCTCCCCACTTAGGAAATCATCCATAGTGTAATTCTTGAACTCCGTACCATTGTCACTTCTTATTGCCAAAATCTTGGAGTCATATTGGCGTTGAACTAAGGTTGCAAAGTCAATGAATATCTTTTGAGTTTCACTCTTCCTCTTGATGTAGAAAGTCCAACAATATCTTGTATAATCATCCACAATCACCAAACAATATTTCTTGCCACCAAGACTCTCATATGTGGGAGGCCCAAAGAGATCCATATGAAGGAGCTCCAAAGGCTCTTAGTGGAGATAATGCTCTTCTTGGGGTGATTCTTTTCATGCATCTTTCCGGCTATGCAAGCACTACAAGGACGATCTTTGGAAAAATTAACATCGGTTAGTCCTACCACGTGTCCACCCTTCACAAGAGTTTGCAAATTTCTCATACCGACATGGCCTAGCCGGCGATGCCAAAGCCAACCCTTGTCGGATTTAGCCATTAGACACGTGGCAATTTGAGTGGTCTCTTTCGAGAAATCGACCACATACAAACCGTTCACACGAAATCCAACAAAGGCTACTTTAAGAGATTGAGTGAAAGGATGGTCACGTGGTGTTTATTAAAGATAACGGTGTAACCGACATTGCATAATTGACCAACGGAAAGTAAATTATATGAAAGGGATTCAACAAGAAGGACCTTCTCAATGGATAACTCCGGAGTGATCACTACCTTGCCATATCCCAATACCTTAAGTCTTGCATCGTTCCCGACGGTGACATGAGAGAATGTGAGTAATTGTTTCAATAGGCCCTTTACTAATTCTTTGCTTCCGGTCATGTGAGATGAACACCCACTATCAATGAGCCATGAAGATCCACCGGAAGAAAAGTCCTACAAGAATCAAGTCTTTGTTTTAGGTACCCATTGTGAATGGGTCCTCTTTTGTTAGTCACAAGGGTCTTTGGAACCCAAATAGCATAGTGATAATCATCTCCATATGAAGTGCCAACATATTTAGCAAAAACACAACCATTTCTAGATTTCATAAGAACATATGAAGGGTTGTATTTTCCCGCAAAGTCATTGTGAGTGGCATTGCCCCTTGTGGCATCACTACTCGCAATGGTAGTCTCTTTGCTTGTGCGGGCTTGGCCTTCTTCTTGTTCTTGTTCTTCTTTTTCTTCTTGGCAACATAACCAAGGCCCTCTTTCCCTATGTGTGGCTTTTGCGCTTGCAAGAGCTCATAAAGAGGTTTCTCACCTTGAGGGCTAGAGGCCTTGGCAAGCTCATCCTTCAACCTAGCATTTTCCTCAATGACATTTGCATGATCACAAGAAGAAGTAGAGGAGCTAGGTGGTGCATCAATTTTAGTAGATTGTATTTGAAGTTGTTCAAAAGACTTGGTGAGAGTAGAGTGTTCACTCTCCAAGGCCTTGTGAGCCTTAGTGAGCTTCTCTAGCTCATCGGTTAGTCTATTATGACCAACACCAAATACGATCTTTTGTTTCTCTAAAACTTGTATTTAGCAATAGCATGGTCACGTTCTTTAATGATTTTAGAAAGAGTTTCATTTTGAGATTCATCAAATTCTCAAGCTTCTCTCAAGAGAAACTCGAAGCTCATGCTCTTCCTCAATAGCCATGGTAAGGGAAGCGATCTCATTAGCATTTCTCTTTCAAGTCTCCCCTTTTCTTCAAGGAGATCTTGTGCCATGCCATATTGATCATAAGAATCTCAAGCCGAATCTTGCATTCACCTTGCAAGTTAGTCATCAAGAAATCCAAAGCAACATTTTCTTCCTTAACTCTAAGACTCATAAGTTCATGTATTTCATTCATAGTCTTAGAAGGAGGGGAAGATGGTACCTCGGAGAGTTTGGCCATGAGACACGTAGCGGATTTGGTGGTGACATTATCATTGGGGGATTCAAAGAGAGAAGGGGTTGTCGATGAAGCAATGGCTAAAGCGGCCACTCCACTTGTGGTTGTTTCTTCTTCATCACTCTCCTCCCCGGACATATATTCTTCTCTTGCCACCAACACCTTGGTAGGTGGCTTCTTGTTGGAGATGAACTTCTTGAAGTAGGCTTCATGGGAGAAGACTTGAAGCTTCCTTGAGAATGAGTCTTCCTCCATGTTCTTCACGGTTCTCATAAGGGCATTGGGCAACATAGTGAATTTATCTTGACAATTGAAGCAAGTCTTCATTTTTGGGTTGCCCTCCTTGTAACCACTTGATTTTGCTTTTGATCAACATGAGCTTTAGCTTTGATGGATTCTTCCAAAAGGTCTTTGCCGCTAGAGCCACATAATCTCTATGAGCACTCATGAGTTCCTCGGGTGCAAGTAACTTCCTTCTTCATGATCTTGGTCTTCATCTTGTTCCACCACCTTGGCCTTCAAAGCAAGTGAGGAACTTGGGCCATTCCAAGAGCACGGGCACGAGAGTCTCTAGCAATTTGGGCTTGGACCTTGTAAGATTGCATCTCTTGCATGACTTCATTTGAGGTCAAGGTGTCATAGTTGTGCTTTCCTTGGAGACTCTTCAAGTCGGCTCTTCAAACGGCATGAGGGCATTCACATACTTCCTCTTGATGTAAGTATCATCCACATGTTTAGCACCAAGGTCTCTATATGCGGAAGCAAGAGCCTTGAGCCTTTGATACATCTCCTCATGAGTTTCATCATCTTTCTTGTAGAAGCCTTCAATTTGATTGCTCATGGCTTCATATCTATTTCTCCTCATGCTATCATTTCCAACGAACACCTCCGTGAGGGATGCCCATGCTTCCTTAGCGGTGGTGCAATCTTCGATGTGATGAATGTTCTTCTCACCCACCGCAACACGGATCACATCAAGAGCGGTGGCATTTAGTTGAGCTTCAACTTCTTCTCGCCTTGTCAAATCATTTTCATCCACCGCCTTGTATCCATCTAAATGATCTTCCAAAGACCTATGCAACCACTTTTCAAGTGAGATTTCATAGAAGATTGCCAATGAGTAAAAGAGGATGCATTAAGACTAGGTGGTGCTCCTCTTAAGTGAATAGGAGGATGAGGGATAGGTAGGTCGGGAGAGTATGCAAAAGGAACTCTAGCATGTTCTCCTTTCCCATTAGTGTTTTAGATGGGGATTCATTTTTATTTTGGTCCACCCCCGGATCCCTTTATCCTCGTTCTCCTTTAACTCCACTTGAGGAATCCAGAGAAGGAGGTGATGCGGTTACCTTTGCTTCCGAGAGTTTTGCTATCATTTCACGCAACTCATCCATTTTGGTTTCCATAGAGGTCTTCAAGTTAGTGAAGTCCTCCATGGAAACCGAAGTGGCCGGAAGAGCAAGAGGGTTCCCATCGGCATCGAAGGCCATATTTCTCTTAGGCGGTTAAGCCCGAATAAAGAGCCGAGGCTCTGATACCAATTGAAAGGATCGTATGGCCACCTAGAGGGGGGGGTGAATAGGTGCTACTCCAATTTTTAATTCTTTTTCGATTAAGGCTTGACACAAAGGTAAATTCTCTAGATATGCAACTAAGATGAATTTACCTATATGACAAGTTAAGTCTAAACAAGATAAGATACAAGTAGTAAATAACTAGAAAGGAGTAACCGATCGGGAAGCACGCGGAGACAAGGATGTATTCCCGAGTTCCTCCTTTTTAGGGGAGTACGTCTCGTTGGAGGGGTGTGAGTTTCAAACTCAAGACGCCACAAATGGCCTCACCCTATTCTCCGATGAACCTCGCACAAAAGCTCGGTCCACCTTCCACTATCGGAGACCTTCAAGGCGGAATCCGGAGCCCTTACAACAAGCTTGGAGCACAACCCACAAAAGGATTGGGAGCTCCCAAGCACCACAGCTTCACTACACAAAAGTAGCAAGCAAGTAAGTACAACAAGATGCCTAGGTTTTCCTAGTGGAAACCCTAGGCTCAAATCCCTCAAGTGAATGAGGGGAAATGAAGAACTGCTTGGTGAAGATGTAGATCCGGGACTTCTCCTTCAATCCCCAAAGATCAACAAGTTTGGGTGGAGGGATTGGGAGATCTAATGATTCTTGAGCTTGCAACAATGGTGTACTTCAGATCTGGGCGAGCTAAGAGCTGGAGGTAGGTGGAGGGGTATTTATACCCCTCCAGAAAACTAGCCGTTTTTCTGTCCACTAAGTCCGGAGTCTCCGGACCTGGAGACCGGAAACTCCGGCCTGGGCCGGAAACTCCGGCCCCACTCCGGACCAGATACCGCAGCAGCCGTCGCGATGCTCTTCTTCTCTGCAGGCCGGAAACTCCGGACTGGGAGGCCGGAAACTCCGGACAGGCCGGAATCTCCGGGCCTACTCCGGGGCAACTCCGGACCCTATACCGCACGCGCCGTCCAGGGAAAGTCTTCGATTCAAACCACTGGTCGGGGGCGGAGTCTCCGGACCGCGGGACCGGAAACTCCGGCCGGTGCGGAAACTCCGGTGTTACTCCGGGGTAACTCCGCACCACATCCCGCAGCTGCCGCCCAGTGGAGCTTTTGCTCCAGAAAATGACTTGGCCGGAGACTCCGGCCACAGAGACCGGAGACTCCGGACTGGACAGGCAAATGCAAGCTTCTTTTTCTTGTCAAGTGTTTCGATGCAAAGTGTAATTGTATCATTTCATTCCTGCACCACTTAACATCATATTAAATAATTCCTAGTGTTGTTGCCTAACACACAAAACATAGGGGACATAAAATATGTCCTTTCACGTCCTTCTTGAAGGGCGTCCGGTTTACCCATCCCCACTTCCCTCAGTGTACCGAGAGAAATCTTCGGATTAGTCCGGGCAACAGCGTCGTCGTCGCTTTCCTTCTTGAAGGTGTTGCTTGGTACACGACCATTCGGAGGCTTAGGGGTGTGGTGGGAATTCTCCGGTGGGCGCAGCGGTTGCGGGTGTTCGTCTCTTTCGTCGATATGGCGCTGTTGGATTTAGTTTCTTTTCTTTTTCTCTTGTTTTTCTCTTGGGATGTATTGTGTTGTTTGTCCCAGCAGTGATCTCATGGTTGTATGGTGTGGTTGCTATATTAATATAGCGGGGCGTAAACCTAATTCGTGTGTAATGATGCGCCGTGCAACGAGTTTCCTTTCCTGGTGCGACTTATGGTGGGGCCAGGGCAGAGTGCAGAGGAGATGCCGCACTGCGATGTCGATCTTGTCGCTGTGCTTGATGCTAGTGGAGGAATTCACGGGGAAAAGCTGGAGCATATGAAGGAGGCCATGATGGTTGTCATAGACAAGCTCCGTGCAGAAGATCGACTCTCCATTGTGTCGTTAAACACCTATGAGAATCGTCTCACAAGGCTCACTTACATGACCGACCATGGCCGGCATGCCGTCAGGCTCAAGATTAACAAGCTGGTCGCCAATGGTCAGGGCGACATCACCGCTGCTCTGCGAGAGGGAGCTGAGGTATGCACTCCATTGATTCGTGGCACCCACCCAAAAACATACAATATTTATTTCCTGAAAATACAATTGTATTACTCTTTAACACTCATTCTTAGATTCTGTTGTGCCGTGAAGCAGACAGCAGCTGTCGTGTAGGCTGCATAGTGTTCCTGTCATACAGCGAGAACTACGAGATCTTTAGGGCAGAGATAAGGCCCGAATTTCCAGTGCATACCTTCGGTTTGGGTACCAACCACAATCCAAGCATACTGAAGTATATCGCAGGCATTACCTCTGGAACGTACTCCTTTGTAAACCAAGATATAGTTATGATCAAGGACGCCCTCGCGCTATTTATCACCACAACCTCACATCAGTTGCCGCGATGTCCATCAAGATCACCCTTAGGACCAACGAGGAGTAAAATGCATATACAGTCCCTAAACTCGCTGGCTACGTCCGAGACAGTCCTCGAACTCACGGAATGCATCATAACAGTCCTGGAACTTGTCGAGGACGTCCATGTACGGTCCTGGATACGTATTTGCGTGACGTGGCTATTTGGTGGACCCCGACAGCGCTCCAGGGTGGCCCACGCTCACGCACCAGGACGGCCGCGCCTTCTCGCATCCCGTGGCATATTTGCCAAAACCCCCTGCAACCTCGCTGTGTAGGACGAATCCCTCTGTTTTCCCCTGTTTCCGCCGCGGCGCGGTCGAGGTGAACGGAGACGGCGGTGGCGAACCAGGGGATCGACCGATGTTCAAGCTGATCGACGGCGGCGAACCAGGCGATCGAAGGCGGACAAGTTGGTGACCCTTGCGGCGCAGGACGTGACCCTCCTCGGCGCCGGAGATGACGCTCGCGCGGCGACGGGAAGGAGACCCCGCTCCTGTGTACGGTGAGTTCCGTTCTGCTGCTAATTCTCTCGATTTTGATGTTTATTTGAGGTTGATTTAGGAGAGGTACTGTCGATTTAGGGTATAGGTTTGTGTTTATGGCGGCAGATGGTTGTACGTGGTCTAGGGTTTTATAGTGAAATAAAGGTCTGAAATTTCGGCTTGTTTTTGTGATTTTTCTTCTGTGTGTAGAGCAAGGAAGTGATGGATTCACTGTTGAAGTGATCCACGGTGGGTTTTTTGTTGGTCATAGCGGCAACAAGGCATATGTGTACGGGACCAAAGTGTGCTTCGATGGTTGTGATGCCGATACGTGGTCAGCTCTGTGGTTTGATGACATAATTGAAGATATTGGATATGAGTCTGCAGGCAGGATCAAAGTTTACTGGTTGTTGCCAGGAATGCAGATAAATGAGGATGGTTTGAGGTTGATTGCTAAAGACAAGGATGCATTGTCGATGATTGAAAAGGTCAAGCAAGGGCACAGATATTTGATGTTATATCTTGATCATGAGCCAGAGAAGGGTGCAGTGAAGTGGGATGATGTAGTTGCTAATCCAGTAACTAATTTGCCACCTGTGATCAGCCCTAGCAAGAGAAGTATCAGTGTCGAAGATGCAAGTGTTGAAGTCAATGCAGAGGAAACAATTGTTGCTGCGCAAATTGCAAAGAGGGATAGGAGATCAAGTAAGCAACAGAAAGATGATGAGAACTGTGACAGTGATAGCTCTACTGACTCTGATTATGTTCCAGACATTGTTGACAGTGATAATGACATCGAAGATGGTGATGATGATCTATACCAACAGTATGCAGACCAAGAAGAAAAGGAAGAGAAGAAGGCCATTCCAGAAGCTGATTTGTCTGGTGATGAGTTCTTCGAGCCAGCAGATTCAGATGAAGAGACAGATAGATTCAAAAATTTCAAGCCATTTGTGCAGGTGGATATGGTAGACCCCAAGTTCAAAGTTGGACAGATATTTCAGTCAACTGATCAGCTGAGAAAAGCTATTAGAGAGCACAGTTGCAAGCATAGGAAGAACATAAAGTTTCCAAAGAATGACAAGACAAGGATACTAGCTAAATGTGAGGGCAAATGCCCCTGGGAGATCTATGCTTCTTCGGACAGTAGAACAAAGTCAGTGATGGTGAAAAGATATCAGCACAAGCACACTTGTGAGGGCAAATGGCAAGTGACAGCTTTTACAGCAAAGTACATAGGCCAGCATTATGTTGATGAGATAAGAGCCAACGAGAAGATGACTCTGAGAGGGCTTGGGCAGCTAGTGCAGAAAGATTGGAAAATGAGACCTAAAAGAGGGAAATTAGGAAGGGCCAGAAAAGTTGCATTTGAAATAATCTATGGAGATGAGACGGCACAATACAATCAACTGTGGGATTTCGGACAGGAGCTAAGGAGATCGAATCCAGGCAGCACATTTCTTCTCTTGTTGGATGATGGAGGTCACTTCAAGAGATGTTATTTTTCATTTGATGCTTGCAAAAGGGGGTTTTTAGCTGGATGTAGGCCAGTCATTTTTATAGATGGCTGTCACTTGAAGACAAAGTTTGGAGGAATTTTGCTAACTGCAATCGGAATGGATCCGAATGATTGCATCTTCCCAGTGGCTTTTGCCGTTGTTGAAGTTGAGGACACTAGCTCCTGGAAGTGGTTTTTGACAGCTCTTAAGCAAGATCTTGGAATTGTTAACACAGCACCGTGGACCATTATGTCTGATAAACAAAAGGTAAATTTCCATTCTTTTCTTCAATCATTTTTTATAGATATTAGTTCTTGCTGGGATAAACAGCTAACTTACTTAAAACATGTGCGCAGGGACTAATTAAAGCAGTTAAGGCATTATTTCCAGATTCTGGCCACAGATTTTGTGTGCGACACCTCTGGCAGAATTTCAACAAGAACTTCAAAGGTGAAGTGTTGAAGAATCAGCTATGGAAATGTGCTAGATCAAGCACAACTGCAAAATGGCAGGAGAACATGGACGCCATGCTTGTTCTTAGCAAGACAGCACATGATTGGTTAGAGGAGTTGGACCCTTCCACATGGGTTAGGGCATTCCAGAGTGAGTTTCCTAAATGTGATGTTCTTTTGAACAATAATTGTGAAGTGTTCAACAAATACATCTTAGAAGCCCGAGAACTTCCTATTCTAGCCATGATTATGAGAATTAAGGCCCAAATTACAACTAGAATCTACAATAAGCAGCTCGAAGCCGAGTCCATGACAGGCCTTATTTGTCCCAAAATAAGGAAAAAATTGCAGAAGCATGTTGAATGGTCTAACCTGTGTGAAGCAAATCCATCTGGTGATGGAATTTTTGAAATTGATGAAAGGAGTACCATTTACATTGTTGATATCAAGAAAAGGACTTGCAGCTGCAGGAGGTGGGATATGTCAGGCATTCCTTGCTGGCATGCTGTGTCAGCTCTTAGACATAACGAAATCTCACCAGAAAGCTATGTCAGTGCTTGCTATTCCATTGAGAGATATTGGAAAACATACAAGAACATCATCTGGCCATGTAGAGATGTCAAAGAGTGGGAAAAAGTTGATGGAATGACAATAAAAGCTCCAGAATTTGTGAAAAAGGTTGGGAGGCCACAAAAGAATAGGAGACAGCAGCCAGAGGAAAAAGAAGGGAAAAATGGAGAAATGAAAATGAGTAAGCATGGAACTGTGATTCATTGTGGCTACTGTGGAGCTGCAGGACATAACAGAGGTGGCTGTACTGACTGGAAGCTTGGACTAGTGCCTATGAAAAAAATAAACCAGTATGCAAGTGCAGAACCTGATGTTGAAGATGAATTTGTCGAAGACGTTGCATTAGTAACAAAGGTAAATGAATCAACTGTTTCAGAGTTCGAGCTCATGATGTATAGACACTTAATTATCTGCTATTATCTGTGATTTGTAGGATCATCACTTGCATTCAATGGGATTTGTGCAGCAGGACACAACTTTATATGAGCCAGAAGTTCTAAGTTCTTTGATGGATGAGGTAAGATCGAAACAAGTTCTAAGCTCTGTAGATATACTTGCTGTTGTATTTTTTATTTCAGTGTTATGTATTTCCTGTAGGGACCATCTAGTCAAAGAGAGGCATCTCAAGCTACTCCATTGCCTGATTCAGCATTCATCCAGGACAATGTCCTTACTCAAATGCATGTTCAACCTACAACAGCTACAAAAGATGGCAATCTCTTGAGGAGAAGACAAGTATTAGCTGCTGCAAAGTTGAAGGCTGCTGCTGCGAGAAGGGATATTGCAGACCAGGCTAAATTTGATGCAGCAATGGCAAAGCTGGCCGAGGAGGAGGAAAAAAGGGTACAAGCTGCTGAGCTGAAAAAGGAGCAGGCACTTGCTAAGAAATTAGCAAGGGAAGAGAATAAGAATGCTGAGAGGGAGGCCAAACAGAGAGCTGCAGCAGAGAAGAAGCTTGCATTGGAAGAGAAGAAGAAAAAGGCGAATGAAGAGAAGCTAATCCAAGCAGAGCAGAAGAAATTAGCACAGGAAGCTAAAAAAAAGGAGGCAGAGCAGGCTAAACAAGCTGAGCAAGAGAAGAAAAGGTTACTCCTTGAAGCTAAGAAAAAGAAGTAGAGGAGGCCAAAAGAAAAGCAGAGGAAGATGCAATGTCAACAGTTCTGCAGAAAGAAGAGGACCAAAGGCGCAAGGCGTGGGAAGATCACGTGAAGAACCAAGCAATGGCAAAACAGCAGTCAGTGCGAGATGATCAAGACAGAGCTCAAGCTGCTAATTTCAGACCTCAACAAGAACAACTGCATGCTGGGATCAGGGCGTCAGCTCAACAAAGCAGCTCTGAAATAAGCAAAAGAAAGAGGACACAACAAAGCAGCACCAACCCTTACAAAAAACCAAGAAAAGTATCAATGTTTGATTATTTAAGAGGCCCTCCACCTGGTAGTGATGCTCCTCCTGTTGATGTTTAGTGAAAAACATGTAATAGTTATGTAGTACTTTGTGTTCTGGTAGTGTGTCATTTTGCTGTGATAGTTTCATGTCCAAAAAATTGCACTTGAGCTACTTATTTGTGCAACGAACTAGCTGTGATCCAATATTATGAGATTTCTGGCTATAATAGTATGCACACATGTCGTTCCACAAATTTATTTCATTCAACATCATCTCATATTCCAAATATTCTGAAACATCCGAATACAACTTCCAATTACAGACTCAAACTTATACACTAATGCTTGCATACAAGAACAAGCATCAAAACAACTAGAATGCGAGAAGGCGCGGCCGTCCTGGTGCGTGAGCGTGGGCCACCCTGGAGCGCTGTCGGGGTCCACCAAATAGCCACGTCACGCAAATACGTATCCAGGACCGTACATGGACATCCTCGACAAGTTCCAGGACTGTTATGATGCATTCCGTGAGTTCAAGGACTGTCTCGGACGTAGCCAACGAGTTTAGGGACTGTATATGCATTTTACTCGACCAACGAGGGTACCATAATGTCGTCAACTGAGTCCGGAGGCTACGTCAGCCATGTGGAAAACAATCAGTTCGGCACAATAGACATTGACAACATCTACACTAACGAGCGGAAGGACTTCATCATCTACCTGCGGGTGGCAGAGGGTAAGAAGGAGTTTTTTTTTTTTTTTTTTGAGAAAACGAACGTATATTCATAGATAATAAAATACAATACAGCATACGTACGCAAACACATACAGCTGGGAACACAGCACCAGCGCAACAGCAGCAAAGCTGAGCCACCACACAACCTGTCTACGACCACCGCCGGCGACGCCGGAGAAGAAGAAGACAAGCCTGCACCGCACCTGGGAGGGAGAGCACCACAACGCCTTCAAAACGCAAGAGCCGCCCGACGAAGAACGCCGGAACTTGAGACGATGAACGACCATCGGCAAAGGCACTCCCACTTCGCGATCCAGCAGAAGACGCCGAAGGAACGGCCGCCCCGCACCAGACCAGCCACCCTTCCACCACTTCCCCTGCACTGGGCTCACATCCAAGCTGAGAATGAACCTCCAGCATACCTTACAAGCCCCACCCCGCCGACGGAGGAAACGGCGAAGCGTCGACAGCCGGGCCGAAGGACGGGATCCCCACTCCACGCGGACGCCGCCGTCGCCAAGACGACCACGCGGGGGAACTCCCACGGATCCGTCGCCGCAGCAGAACACCACGACGAGAAGGAGCACAGACCGGGGAGACCAAAACGCCGAACGCGCCGCCGCCGCTCCCACACAAGCGCCGCCGCCGGCCACACCCAACCCCACCCTATTTACACCCCAAACGCGCAGATCCGGGGTTCCCCCACCCTTCCGCCGCCGGAGCGGACGGAGAAGGGGGAGGGAACCCACGGCGGCGCCGGGGAACCGGGGGAGAGACGGAGACGCCTTTCTTATCGCCTGACTCAACTGTAGCAGGGGAAAGGGAGAAGAGCAGAGACAAAGCCTGTTCCTTCGGGTAAGAAGGAGTTGATGACCATCGGAGGGCAGTACTTGAGCCATGATACAGTAAAGCACCTTGTTAACAGGGACGTCTACGTTCAGCTATTTGTTGGTCTATCTGGAATTGTAGGAACAACCTTGTTTTTAACAAGAAAGAAACTTTTCGTGTCTTACAGGTTATTCATATGGCGGTGCACTGGATCCAGTTATGGGCTTTCCTGTTGCCTTCGGACCAGCGGGAGCTTATGGAGGCTGGATGCACGAGACTTTTGAGGGTGGCACAGGAGTTTTTTTCCCGGCATACGCCGTCCGGACCGCTCAGAATTGCCAAAAAAGGCCGGGAAGGTGGAGTTTTTGCCACTTTTGTGAAAAAAGTTCGGAAATTTATGTGATCTTCACTTATATCTTGCTTTTGAGCTATACATTTGTACTTGTTGTTGCCGCGCCTTGACTTTGTTGGTGCTATAGACTCGCGTCTCTAGTACGGTCTAGCCTAGGACCAGCACAGTACCGTCTTTGAGCGTTTATTCAACATTGCACTCCTAATTTGATTATTGCTAATCCTTGCTACCATAAAGCCTCCTACAGCTTCACAGATTTCTACTACGTGCATTGTGCCTTCCCTGGTAATCGCTTTGCCAATCTTTGAGGTGCTTGTCCTCGCGGTTGTCGTGACGCTCTCCTGCGTGGTAAGGAATTTGTAAGGGCTTTGTATATTGCTTGACGGTTTACGTGATTGTCCACCATATTCGTAGTCCTAGGCACATATACTTGTGTTTTGTTTCCTGTTTGTACTCACCATGTCAGGAAACAAAACCGAGTTGAACAACATGACGAACAAGGAGATGTACCAGCACTTCGAGAAGATGGTGTCCGACCATACTCTGGACATCGAGAAACGGGTTGGCAGTG
Organism: Poa pratensis; assembly: GCA_947311845.1. Classification (NCBI taxonomy): domain Eukaryota; kingdom Viridiplantae; phylum Streptophyta; class Magnoliopsida; order Poales; family Poaceae; genus Poa; species Poa pratensis. Next base: position 12,915,927 of record CAMZMU010000036.1, on the reverse strand, counting down.
CCATGGACCGCCTCGATGGTTTAGAAGGCACTTTCAACACCAATTTTGACGGCGTCAACACCTCCTTGACAGATCTGACTGGCAAGTTTGATCGCTTGCTGGAGAACCTACGGACGCGCATACCTGAGCTGTTTCACGTGCCCGGCACCACTGCTCCACATGCAGGCCGGGTTCGCCGCGAGGATCCAGGAGCATCGGCGGCTTCTACAGCCGCCCCCGACGTCGCCACAGACCTAGACGGCTATGAAGCAGAGGTAGACCATCCTCCACAACCGCGGGGCCGTCCACACCAACAACCCCGCAATACCATACAGCATAATCAGGTGCATGATGATGAACATGTCGCTAAGCTAAAACTGAACATTCCACCTTTTGAGGGTCGATATAATCCTGATACTTATCTTACATGGGAATTAGAGGTCGACCAACGTTTTGCATGTTTAAATTATCCAGAGGATAGACGTGTTTGTGCTGCCACTTGTGAATTCACTGGTTTCGCTTCGGTTTGGTGGTCCGAACATACTAGAGTTAATCATGATAATATGCCTACTACTTGGGATGCTTTGAAACATGCTATGTGTACTCGTTTTGTACCTCCTTATTATCAGCGTGAAATGCTTCAAAAATTGACACGTTTGCAACATGGAAAAATCGGTAGAAGAGTATTATCAAGAATTACAAACTGGTTTGATTCGTTGTGGACTTGTAGAAGATAATGAAGCCATGCTTGCACGTTTTCTGAATGGATTAAATAAAGAAATTCAAACAATTTTAGACTACAAGGAGTATACTACCATCACTCGTTTATTTCATCTTGCTTGCAAAGCTGAACGTGAAGTGCAGGATCGACAACCGTGGCCAAGACCTAACTTTTCTGTAGGGCGTACACCGTCATGGACGTCACGCCAGCCGGATACCACATCCCGTAGCGCTGCACCACCTTCTTCGGCCAACAAGTCCACCATCTCGCCCTCCCGCGCACCTGCACCGACCCCACCATCGACATCTGCTGCTCCTGCCAGGAGGTCGGCGTCTTCCGCGGGCTCCACGGGCAGGACACGGGACATTCAGTGCCGCAAATGCTAGGGTTATGGTCATATTGAGAGAGAGAGTGCAGAACACAACGCGTCATGATCGTGCGTGAAGATGGTGAGTATGATTCTGCTAGTGATTATGATGAGGAAACACTTGCTCTTCTTTCTGCGCAGCAAGGGGACGATGGCCATCCTAAGCAAGATGTGGAGTTTATGGCCGCCGAAGCTGCGGATTCCTACAAGAGTTTGGTTGCACAACACGCTTTGAGTGTGCAACTAAGTCAAGCTGAGCATGATCAACGCCATAATTTGTTCCAGACCCGTGGAGTTGTCAAGGATCGTGCTATTCGGAGCATCATTGATGGTGGGAGTTGTAACAATTTGGTAAGCATTGACATGGTGGAAAAGCTCTCTATAACCACACGACAACATCACCATCCATACCACATACAATGGTTCGACACCACAGGTAGACTTAAGGTAACTCGTACAGCGAGAGTGCATTTTTCCATTGGCACGTATTCTGACTTTGTGGATTGTGATGTTGTGTCCATGCAAGCTTGTTCGTTGTTACTTGGTAGACCATGGCAATTTGATAAAGAATCTGTTCATATTGGTAAAACTAATCAGTATACTCTTATGCACAATGGAAAGAAAATTGGTCTTAAACCTATGACTCATGAACAAATTTTGAAAGATGATCTTGCTAGAGCTAGTAGAGCAAAAACTGAGCTGAAAACTATGAGTGAGAATCAGATTGTTGCTAATGAAGTAATGCCACCTCCGAAAATTACTAAATCTAGATCTTCACTTCCTAATGAAATTCATTTGAAACATCCATCTTTACTTGCTACCAAGTCTGATATTTCTGAATTGGATGTTACTACTTCTGTGTGTTATGCAATTGTTTGCAAAGAAGTACTGTTTTCATTTGAGGATATGCCTCCTTCTTTGCCCCTGTCGTTGCTAACATTTTGCAGGAGTTTGCGGACGTTTTTCCCAAAGAGATGCCACCGGGGCTGCCACCCATTCGCGGAATAGAACATCAAATTGATTTGATTCCTGGAGCTTCACTTCCTAACCGCGCGGCATACCGTACCAATCCTGAGGAGACTAAAGAGATTGAACGCCAAATTCAAGAACTACTCAATAAAGGTTATATTCGTGAGTCTCTTAGTCCTTGTGCTGTTCCGATTTTATTGGTACCTAAGAAAGATGGATCATCTAGAATGTGCACTGATTGTAGGGCTATTAATAATATTACAATTCGTTATAGACACCCTATACCACGTTTGGATGATATGCTTGATGAGCTGAGTGGTTCTACCATGTTTTCTAAAGTTGATTTGCGTAGTGGTTACCACCAAATTCGTATGCAATTAGGAGATGAATGGAAAACAACATTTAAAACTAAATTTGGCCTCTATGAGTGGTTAGTAATGCCTTTTGGTTTAACTAATGCTCCTAGTACTTTCATGAGATTGATGAATGAAGTTTTACGTGCTTTTATTGGGTGTTTTGTGGTGGTCTATTTTGATGATATCTTGATATACAGCAAATCTTTAGAGGATCATGTCAATCATTTGCGTGCTGTTTTTGATGCTTTGCGTGCTGCACGTTTATTTGGTAATCTTGAGAAGTGCACCTTTTGCACCGATCGAGTCGCGTTTCTTGGTTATGTTGTCACAGCGCAGGGCATTGAAGTGGATCCCGCAAAGATTGAGGCTATTTTGAGTTGGCCAACTCCTCTTACGCTCACCCAACTGAGGAGCTTCCTTGGCCTTGCTGGGTTCTATCGGCGTTTTGTCAAAGATTTTAGTTCTATTGCAGCGGCACTGAATGAGCTGACAAAGAAGGACGTGCCCTTTGTTTGGGGCGATGCACAACAGGATGCTTTTATGACATTGAAAGATAAGTTAACACATGCTCCATTACTTCAACTTCCTGATTTTAATAAGACTTTTGAATTAGAGTGTGATGCTAGTGGAATTGGGTTGGGAGGTGTGTTGTTGCAAGATGGTAAACCTGTTGCATATTTTAGTGAAAAACTGAGTGGGGCTAGTCTGAATTATTCTACTTATGATAAGGAATTATATGCTCTTGTTCGGACTTTAGAAACTTGGCAACATTATTTGTGGCCCCGCGAATTTGTTATACATTCTGATCATGAATCTTTGAAGCATATTCGTAGTCAAGCTAAATTGAATCGTCGACATGCTAAGTGGGTTGAGTTTATTGAGTCTTTTCCTTATGTCATTAAACACAAAAAGGGTAAAGACAATGTTATTGCTGATGCTTTGTCACGACGATATAATATGTTTCTCAGCTTGATTTCAATTTTGGATTGGAAACCATAAAAGAACAATATGTGCATGATGCTGAATTTAAAGATGTACTGCAGAATTGTAAAGAAGGAAGAACATGGAACAAATTCGTCCTCAATGATGGGTTTGTGTTCCGTGCTAACAAGCTATGCATCCCAGATAGCTCCGTTCGTCTTTTGTTGTTGCAGGAGGCGCATGGAGGAGGATTGATGGGCCATTTTGGCGTCAAGAAGACGAGGACGTGCTTGCTGCACATTTCTTTTGGCCACGCATGCGTCGGGATGTTGAGAGGTTTATTGCTCGCTGCACTACATGTCAAAAAGCTAAGTCCCGCCTTAATCCACATGGTTTATATATGCCTCTTCCTGTTCCTAGTATACCTTGGGAGGATATTTCTATGGACTTTGTTTTGGGATTGCCTCGTACTCAGAAGGGGAGGGACATCATTTTTGTTGTTGTGAATAGATTTTCTAAGATGGCACATTTTATTCCTTGTCACAAGAGTGATGATGCTGCCATGTCGCTGATTTATTCTTTCGTGAAATTATTCGTTTGCATGGTGTGCCAAATACTATTGTTTCTGATCGTGATACTAAGTTTCTTAGCCATTTTTGGAGATGTTTATGGGCTAAGTTGGGGACGAAATTATTATTCAGTACTACATGTCACCCCAAACTGATGGACAAACTGAAGTAGTGAATAGAACTCTGTCTACTATGTTAAGGGCTGTATTAAAACAGAATTTGAAAAAGTGGGAAAATTGTTTGCCTCATATTGAATTTGCTTATAATCGTTCTATGCATTCTACCACAAAGTTGTGCCCTTTTGAGATTGTGTATGGTTTTGTTCCTCGTGCACCTATTGATTTATTGCCTCTTCCATCTACGGTGCAAAATAATTTTGATGCTACACAACGTGCTGAATTGATTTTAAAGTTGCATGCCACTACTAAAGAGAATATTGAACGAATGAATGCTAAGTATAAACTGTATGGTGACAAAGGAAGAAAGCATATTGTGTTTGCACCTGGAGATCTTGTTTGGTTGCATTTGCGTAAGGACCGTTTTCCTGATTTGCGCAAGTCTAAATTAATGCCACGAGCTGATGGTCCTTTTAAGGTGTTAGAGAAAATAAATGATAATGCATATAAACTTGAGCTGCCTGTAGAGTTTGGGGTTAGTCCCGCATTTAACATTGCAGATTTGAAGCCATACTTGGGAGAGAATGATGAAATGGCGTCGAGGACGACTTCAATTCAAGAAGGGGAGGATGATGAGGACATACCTACTATAGATGCAACCACGACAAATACACCTCCTCAAATGCAAGGACCGTTAACTCGAGCTCGTGCCCGTCAACTCCAACAGCAGGTACTTTCGTTTCTACGAGCTACTCCTAATGTACATGAGAATATGATGCTGCCTAAAGTAGATGTATTTGTCTCTCTTAGGAATGATGGACCAAGCATGGATGAGAAGGACAAGCTATGGAGCATGTACGTGGATGGAGATCACGGCCGGAGTGGACGTGTTGGAGATGATGATGCCACCAATCGAGGCTAGGCGAAATAATCAAGACTACACTTCATATTTTCGCTCATAGTTACATATGGTGCTGTGTCACCTTTATTAATGGGCCAGGGCCCATGTAATTACGAAATCAGAACTATTAGGTCGTTTTTAGAGTCCGTATTGAGGGAGAGAAGGCCTCCTAGGGTTGGATTCAGCCGCCACTTGATGGCTGGGCGAAACCCCCTCCTTCTCCCCTTATATACCTCGTCTAGGGTTTCGTTTAGACTCGGATTTTGTTTAGTTAAAAAGAACTTAGCTCTTGCTGGTCTTTGCCATAGACACGAGTGTCGGCTAGACCTCCTGTACTACGCACTTGCAGAATCCCACTTTCATCAATAAAGCTCAACTTTCATCCGCAATTCTTGATTGCAATATTTGTTCTTACTTGTTTCTCGATCGTAGGAAGAACTAGACCATCTGGTCAGGCTGATCGTGCTTCTGCAGGATCGGTAACCTCAGGAGATTGGTTTAGCGATTGCATTGGCGCTGCGTACGTGTGCGTAGTAGTCGGATCGCCAAGGTCGAACTTCACCAGAATCGACGTATCAACATCTCATCGAAAGATCGGACACCTTTGCCCTATCAACAACTCTATCGCACTAACCAATTTATGGCAGGACGCACCAACCAAGTTAAGGCAGCAATATTTACCAGTCAGTAAACTAACTCAATACGGTATGTGCCGCGTGTGTAATAATTTTGCCCAGATAACTTCAGTTCGATCGGGCAGAATATATTCATATTCAGAGGTTTTTTCAGTATTTCCTACTGGTCAGCTGTGTAGTTCAAGAAGAGGAGGCTACTATTTTTCTTTTCTCCAGTGGCTACCTTCCCCCGGTTTGCCTGGTGCTGCTACAGGGGAGGACAATTCGAACTGGGAGTGATCGAATACTCTACTCAAGAGATTTCCTGATACAAAGTTGTCGGTGGCGCTCGAACATATTTAAGAACAGAACCCATCTTAATACCGCAGCCCAAATGCAAAACATTTGTACTGTACATCAGCTAGGCAAAGGAGGGGAGCAAGCGATGGACTTACCTCGCACTCGCAGGAAACCGGCCGAAGTGCATGCGCCGATCCAACGCCTCGCGGCAGAGGCCGCATCGACCGCCCTCCTAAGTCCCAACTGCCGCACCGACATCGCCGTACTCTGCGGGCCACGCCCTCATGCCGGGGCTCATGGCGACTTCGCGGACGCTCAGCTCGCGGCTGGAACGCCGCAGCCAAGCAAAGTCAACCGGCGCAGCGGCGACTAGATGGCTTCTCGGAGCCCGCGCGCCCTGCACACCGGCTCGCCCTTCGCCGGTGCCGACAGTCGCGACCACGGAGGAGTGAGACATGATGGGCCCGGTCAGCTGTTTGAGTCGTTTGCTTATTGGGCTGTAAAAGAATGGGCCGATATAGGCCGAACGGGGAGGAGACGAGTGGGCTATATATTTATTCCAAAAAAAACTTTAGCGAGATTGTCTTAAAAACACCTGTAGCGGGAAATGAACATAGGAGGTAAAACTCCATAGTTGTACTGGCCACAATTATTTGGATCAGATGAACTAGAATTGTTTGGGCTCAAATTTTTTGGTACTTTTTTTTTTGAACACAACACAACCATCACTGTCATTACGTATCAAAGTACAACAGCGATTACAACTTTCATCCTGTAAGTAGAAACCTAGCTGGGCACCGAAGAAAGCTACTGAAAACATACAGTGGATATGCCGAAGAGTACAACCGGAACCTATCAGGGGGTCCGATGAGAATTCGGGCGCAACAAACCTACAGTCACACTCTTCCAGGGCCTCTCGCAATCTAGCCAACCGTAGAGCCAGCGGCTCAACCAGCAATCGCGTTGGCAGACGCCTATGAGGTAAAGGATTGAGCTGTAGATATGAAATGTCCAACACCGAGCTCAAATCAGGAGGTTCTTGGCTGTTAAATCTGAGAAACCGCTGCAGAGACGATCTCACCCGCCTCCGGCCTGTCCGAACAGCAAGAACGCACATCCAACATGCACAGCAACTAGCAAAGGATACGGAGTGCTACAACTAGATGAATATATACCAGTGAAGCTCCAAGGATGAACTGGTGGGAGCCGACATCACCGAACAAGTCGAACTGGTAGCGTCGAACTCGCACCTCCACCAACCAATCCGCCCACCAAGCCCAGCAGCAACACCATCTCCATCCTCTCCCTCACCACCACGGTCGGCCAAGAGAAGGAAAACAGAAATCATACCACTGGGAACACAACAGACGCGCTTATGCAAAGAGCAAGCCCCAGAAACCATCTCTTCTTTCTCCTTCCTCAGGAGCTCGTCGGAGAGTTTCGGCCGCAGCCGCCGGTGTCGCGCGGAGACACCAGATGCAGAAACCGAACACCCCGCCCGGCACCAGCTTCACACAGCACCACTCCACACTTCTCCTCCCCCTCGCCACCGCGGCCGGCCAGGATAATCAGTGTCGAAGTGGAGTTCCTCGACTGGAGCAAGTCAGGAGCACTCCGAAGACGAACCTCGAGCTCGAGCTTATTGGAAAGGCAGCAGTCAAATCCAGACGCAGGGGAACTCCACCATGGAGGTCCACAACGCGGCCGGTTCTTCCACTCCAACGGCGTGCTCGCAGCACCGCTAGGATAGCTGCAGAGCATCTCCATCCACGCATCTCGCCCTTCTCCCCCTAACCACCAAGGCCGGCCGGGAGAAGAAAAGATAGCAGCAGCAGCAAGATGCTAAGGCGCTTATTGAAGGAGGCGCCCAACGATTTGCAGACTCCGCTCATCCTCCACCACGGAGGCTCGACGGAGAGCACCTCGTTGGCGCGACCGGCGCCGCGCCCGTACGCCGGAGAAGACAACCTTCGGGGCAGGGGAAGAAGCCGAACGGCAAGCGCCACGAAGGACGAAACGCCAAGAGTACTAACTAATCTACTGCTATACAAGGGTGCCCAGCATCCAAGACCAGCTCGACGCCGGCCAGCGCGAGCGCCAACGGCGGGAGCGGCCGGATCTGGGCGGCGGCGGCGGTGGACTCTCAAAAGGGGAAAGGGAGAGAGGAAGGGGAAAACGCGTCGACTCCAAAGCAAAGTGTTTCGCCTTTGGTACTACTTAAGATGGGCTTTAAGAAGGCACATACAACTTTTCGACTTAAAGTGGATTGCAGACTTTGTGCAAGGAGGTAGTGTAGTAATAGGGGTCAATGATGACACTGGTCACCATTTCCAAACTAGAAAACGCTTGAGGTGGCATATGATAAATCTAATGTAAAAGGCTCTTCTTGTAGCAACTAATGCAAACCTAAAATGGTGTGATATGTTGTCTCCAATACTTTTCAATGTAGTTGCAGATATGTTGACAATTCTCATTGGAAAAAAAAAGATGGAAAGGTCAGGGTTCTCATCCCCCATCTAGTCAAGTGAGGGGTGTAAAAAAAATGAAAATGACGTTGTAGGGGCATTCCCTACTGTTATCCGCGTCAAAGAAAAGGAAGAGGGTTGATGTTATTAATCTACAATATGTTGATGGTATGAGTTTCTTCACGGAACACGACTAATCTTGTGTACTTTGGAGCAACTATCTGGTCTTAATAATAAATTTCACAAAAGTGAAGTTTTATTTGGTAAGGAAAAAGATGAGGAACTACAGTACAAACAACTTTTTTGGTTGTGAGATTGGTTCTTTGCCTTTTTGTAACTTGGGGTATCTATCTTAGAGAACACAATTATTATTCAGAATGGAATCCAGTAGAGAGTCCTTCGAAGGGTATTTCCGATGTTGGCAAAAAAAGTTGATCTCATATGGAGATCGGCTTGTCTTGATTAATTTTGTTCTGACTATTATGAAGATATTTATGCTATTATTTTTTGGAATACCGAAGGGGTTACGCAAACGATTTGATTTTTCAGATCAAGATTTTTACGGAAAACTGATGAAAAAATTATAAAATATCATCTTACTAAATAGAATATTATTTGTAGACCAAATGAGGACGGTCTAGGTATTGAGGTTCTTAAAATTAAAAATAAGGGCTGTTTAGATTAGCAGATGAGAAAGCTGTGTGGCAATAATTTCTACACAATAAGTATTTTCAGAATAAAACTTTGTCACAAGTTTAGGCAAAACCTACAAAATCTTAATTTTGGGAAGTTCTTAGAGCATCTCCACCGGGGGCCTCCAAATGACCCCCAAAGGCCCATTGGGGGTCCGGACGCAAAAAACCGCCACCAGCGGCACCCCCCAAAGGGTCGTCCCGAGCAATTTCGTGTCCGGCACCCCCGAAAGGGCATCCAAGTTTGGAGGCCCTCTCGGGGGTGCCGGACATGGGGCGGACATGCGTCTGACAGGGGTGGCCCGCCCGTCATACATAGAGGCCGCCGTGCCCGTGTTAATGAGGGCACACAGGATTCCGTTCCGCCTGCGTTAATGGCGCCCAGTCGCCGGGCGGTTTCCCAGACGACGCGACTGGACGGGAGGCGACGGGACGGCGGCAGGACTGTCACCACGCGTCGCATTAACGCCGGCGACAGCGTGCGCGGCAGTCCATGCGCCGGCGTCGCGGCGTTCCCACGCAACGTATTTACGCCGGCGCGGATTCTCGCGCACCGCCCAGTGGTTTATGTTTTCTTATGGTTAGTCTCAACTAGCTAATAGTGCATATTATGTTATTTTGATATTAAACATGCATTGTCCTGTTCATAAGATGGTATGGAATTGTGATATCCTCCTCTGAATGATTTACTTGAATCGACTTGCCACATGCTCACACATGTTCATGACTGAAAACTAAAAGTCAATTAAGCCTTGATGATCTATTTTGCCTCAGAGTTTTAGTATCATTTTTATGCCTCCGTTAATTTTATTCTGTCGCAAGTATGATTATGATGGTTATTGCTCTCTTGATTGTCGCTTCCCAGTCTATTGCTAGCCTTCAACTGTACTGAGCGGGAATGCTGCTCGTGCATCCAAAATCCTTAAAAACCAAGTATCCCAAAGAGTCCACTATAAATTCCTATGCATGGTATTTCAAACCATTCCAAGTAAATTTTCATGTGCTAACTTTAAAACCTTCAAAATACTTCTCATTTTGTGACATTGTTTTTAGCTCATGAGGACGTAGTAGTTGGGTTTGTTATCTTCCATACTAAATTAAGTTCCCCGACTTGCATGCTTCATCTGCTCGTCACTAATTTTGCAAAGAGCTGGTTAGACCATTATAACATCTAAAAAGTAAAAATAAAATATGCACTCCTCCATGGTATGAGATTGTTGGCTGGCACCCGAGGATTCGGTTAGCCATGGTTTGTGTAAGCAAAGGTTGGGAGGAGTGTCATACTATATAAAAGTGCATGTATAAATGCCTAATATCAATAACTCGGAACCGCTCTCAACTTGTTTAGTATGGAAGATAACAAAAACTCTATTGCCATTCGTTGACAGGAACAACCACCTCCCAAAACAATTTTTACCTCTGTTTTATAAATAAAAAGCTCTAGCACATGTTAAATCCCTGCTTCCCTCTGCGAAGGGCCAATCTTTTATTTTAATGTTGAGTCATCATCCTTTCTTTGAGCACTTCCTCGAGAGCATAACTGTCATTCTTAGTGTAATGTGCTTGTCCCAGAATGCGGTTATCTGCGGTATAACTATGATGCTTTTACCTTTGATATCTTTACATCTAGTCTTCACTTGAAGTTCAGAGGTGCATTGGCATTTATGTTTTGCTCCACAATTAAGGGCAAGCGAGATACCACTCTATCATGCTTTATTATGATCATTACAATCTTGTTGATGTTTATAAATTTCATGTTATAAGCTCTTAGTTCGTTGATACTTTTCATTAGGTAACATGATTGCTAAGTTTTATTATCCATACATCATGCAATTGTTAAAGACCTGATCATAGCATTTACAATCAAAAATTATTTTGTTATCATTTACCTACTCGAGGACGAGCAGGAATTAAGCTTGGGGATGTTGATACGTCCAAAACGTATCTATAATTTTTGATTGTTTCATGTTTTTATATTAAGTTGATACGTCCAAAATATTATGCCTTTGACACTTGTTTTTATATTAAGTTTATGATTTATTTGGACTAACCTATTAATAGTTGCAAAAGTGCACAATGTTCTTGTTTTACTCTTTGATGTGTAGGAATTATCAAAAATACAAGAGGAAACCTTGTTGGAGTCGAATTGGGACTTTCCTGAAATCTGTCTGAAAACTCTTTTTAAAGATTGTCACGTTACGGGTCGAAGACGGCGTCAAACGGAAATCTCGCCGATGACAAAGTTGCAGGAAATTTTCCGCCGAACGTTCTAGGCATAAAATTCGCCTGATTCCGAGTCCGGACGGCCGAGATAAGCCCGATTTACTGCAACCCTAGATGGGATGACGGAAATCCGAGAAGCTATATAAAGGGAGGAAACCTAACTCGTGGAGAACTCCTCCACCCACGAATTGCATCCACCAAAAGCCACGTTTTTGCCTCCCCCATGGATCCATCTCTATGGGGGAGGGCTCCCAAGAAGCCATGAAGGAAGGGGGCTAAGGGGCTGTGCTTCCCCTTGATGCCGGAGGCGCGGAAGGAGTTCCCCACGCCACCGCCGGCGCCGGCGCCGCCCTGCATTCCTCGCTGTCCCCTTCATCGTCTCCACTGCCATCTCCATCGCCAATTCCTCCTTGTATTCAGTGGTTCATCCTCCCACAAACCTCTGTACCGTCCTATGTAAACATGTTGTTTGATGCTATAATATTTATCCTATGATCTATGACATGTTTGTGTAGTTTATTTGTCTTTTGATTGCTTGGTTGAATGTCTTTGGTTTATTAGAGTTGTATGTTGATATGGTACTGTCCTTTGGTGTCCATTATACTTGTGTGCGCATCGATCAAACATCACGGGGTTGGTAGTATTTGTAAACGAAGGGGGGAGTCCTGCCGGAGTGACAGAAACCTAAGGGCGCGAACCGGTTAGTTACACGTATGAGAGTAAGAGGACCTTAAACTTAAGGCTATGGTTGGGGAAACCTTAATGCATTGTTAGTATTCGCGGATGCTTTCTAACAATCCAATTATATAGTACTTGTAATCCCAAGTAGTAGAGTGCATGTATATTTAGCCTCTCCCACATAGAAAACTGCATCGAAGACAATGAACCCGATATATTCGGTAATTAATCTTGGACAAAGCCATCACAATTACCACCACTTTTCCACACTCTTGGTACTGTTAGTTTATGGTTACTTAGTGTACTTTATTGCTGCAGCACTAACATTTACTTTCTTGTATTTATTATCTCGCAAAGCTATCTCGCATACCCGTATTGTTACTCTAGTATTATTCTCTAGATAAAGTAAACGTTTAGTGTGCGTATAGTTGTATCAGTGGTTGATAGAACTTGAGAGAATAATTATCCTACCTTTAGCTCCTCGTTGGGTTCGACACTCTTACTTATCGAAAAGGCTACACGCGATCCGTTGATACGTGGCGCCAGCATTCTTCAGGCCGAAGGTCATCACTGTCCACTCGAATAGACCAACAAAACTAGGGCAACGAAAAGCTGTTTTATACGCGTCTTCTTCGGCCATAAAAATCTGGTTGTACCCCGCATTGCCGTCAAGAAAACTGATGATCCTGTGACCAGAAGCATTGTTAATAAGCATATCAGCTATAGGCATAGGGTACTCATCTTTGGGCGTAGCCCTGTTCAAGTCACGGAAGTCGATGCAGATCTGCAACTTAGTAGACCCTTTCTTCTCCACGGGCACGATGTTGGAAATCCAATCTGCATACCTGCAAGTCTTGATGAAATTAGCTTTAAGCAAACGACCGATCTCTTCCTTGATTCGGTCATACATACTAGGATCGAATTTCCTAGCCGGTTGCTTATGAGGTCTAAAACCGGCCTTAATCGGCAACCGATGCTCAACGAGCTCTCGGCTTAATCCAGGCATCTCATGATATTCCCATGCAAAGCAATCAACAAATTCTTTCAACAAGCCGATCAACACGAATTTATAATCGGCGCTCAAATTTTTGTTTACCAACGTCGGCCTAGGAACAGAGCCATCCCCTATGTCTACCTCCTCCAACGGGTCGGCCGACGTAAATCCTTGTCCCAACTTGTCCATGTCTTCTATCTCTTCTATAGATTCACCCATATCGTTCCCGACGGCCCGATATTCGATGAGCCTCTTCTGCAGCCACTCTTTGTTGTGATCCATTAGACTATGAACGGGACAGCCGATTATCACCAATCGGCTTTAAAGAGACGGGTATAAAACCATTCCTTGTAGCACTAAGGAAGTCAAAATCTGTAAGATCGCGCCCCGTCAGACATGTGGCGTTGGGATGCTGCCAGTCCACCAAAGAATCAGCCAAAGCAACGCAAGCCGAATTATCCGCATGGACGACCTCCACTTCATCCTCAACCCACTGAATTAAAAACTGGTGCAATGTGGATGGCACGCACAGGTTCGCGTGGAGCCAATCACGACCAAGTATGACATTGTAGTTACCTTGCACCTCTGCGACGAAGAATGCGGTGGCCAAAGTCTTGCTCCCCACCGTGAGTTCAACACTCATAACGCTTTTGGACTCGCTCCGTTCCTTGCCTTCAAATCCATTGAGCACCATGTTGGTCTTCATCAACTTATCCTCATCTAGCCCCAACTTCTTGAAGACAGAATACGGCATCAAATTCACCACGGCACCTCCATCAACAAGCATCCTAGTAACTGGTGATCCATCAATATGTCCCTTGATAAATAGTGGTTTTAAATGATTCACCGGTTCTCGTGGCTTCTCAAAGATAGCATTCTTGGGACCGAAATCCAGCTGCGCTACCTCTCCTTCTTTGTCTGTAGCACGGAACTCAGAGGGCAAGTAATACACCATGTTAATATCCATACCTCCCCTGGGTGGTGTGTTCTCGAAGTCCACCATCTCCTCATCGCCCTCTGGCGTGGTTTCCACCTCCAAACCACTCTCCTGCTTATCCGCCAACTCCAACTCATCAGCTGCCGTGATCATGTCGGTGGACGCAGGCGATGTATCAACATCGGCGTTTTCCACAGGTGGTGTAGGAATTGGTGTGACCTCCATATCTGCAGCCTTTTTACCGCCTTGCGAACCCACATTTGAGACGGAGACGGATGAATCTCCTCTAAAAATTCGTCCCTCCACATCTCTGCATCATGTTCCGCCTTCTGCTAGTTCCTCATGCGCTGCAGCTTCCTCTTCTGAGTTTTGGTTATTCCACGAGGACACCATTTAGGCTGCGTGTACTTTGGATCCCTCGGCTTGGTCTGCCTGCTGTTGGCTTCGTGATCGTTAGCCGAGGTCCGCTGTTGCATAGATGAAACCGGATGAATGGCCGATTTGCTGCCGCTCCCTGCCACGACAGGACTCCCGTCGTTTTTGCTGCCGTGATGAGCCGTTGTCCCGGCGATGTCTGTTCCGCTGCTTGCTCCTGTCGCGGCGGCTGTTTCGGTAGATTTCTCTGCCACGACAGCTGTTTTGGCAGATTCGTTGCCACCGCGTTGCACTGTCCTATTTTCAACCGATCCATCAACGACCGGTTCCCCGAGCGACAACTCATGCGTACTAATGATCACGGTGCCCACGTCTGTGACACGTCCCTGTTGCCCAGCACTTGTTGACTCGCCTGCTGTTGGTGACGTAGGATGCCAAACCATTTGCGCTTCATTGCGATGATATGACCGATTGGCGTCGCTGCCCAATCGGTAATGCACAAGGCGTCTAATTCTGTCATGGACGGATCTCCGAGGAGTTGCCCACCCCGGATGAAATGCATGTGGTGCCATTGGGGATTGCATCTGTCCTCCATTGTAATATCGTGGCGCATAGGGAGGTGTCGCCCCACGGGGCCCCGACATCCACTGCCCATACGGCCTCTCGCGCCTCGGAGACCTCTCCCTTGGAGGCGATCTGGGACGCTTCATATGCGATTGCCGGTTGTACGAACCGGCAGCCTGGCGCGTGTACTTGTTCAGCAACATGTCGAAGGTTGGCTTGATCTTCTTGTAGCGCGCATTAGCCTCATTCTTCTTCCACTTGCCAACTTCTGGGCTCTCCGGCTTTATGAATTTAGCAGGAATACCCTCTTGCGCTGGTGCTTGCCACCCGGGTGCGGTGTTCTTGATGGTGATCTTCAGTACCTCCTTGCTCCCGGCTTGCTTGTCCAGCTCCACTTCTCTCCTTGCACCCTTGTCATTGTCCTTGTTGTTCCTGGGCTCGCCAATAATGACATTAGCTTTGTTAACAGATCCGGCCGCCTCTGGCCGAATTGGCACCTTCTTTCCCTGCAGCTCGATGGTGTTCATGGGGAAAGGCTGCTTATCAATTTGCATATCAGAAAAACTCAATCGTCCGTCATTTATGGCCGATTGTATCTGTCATAGAAAAACATTGCAGTCGTTAGTAGCATGAGAAAATGAATTATGATACTTGCAATATGCACGCCATTTTAACTCATCAAACGGCGGTAAAGCATGAGAAATGCGAATATGTTTATCTTTAAGCATAGCATCAAAAATTCTATCACATTTACCAACGTCAAAGCTGAACACCATATCATCATCCCGACCCTTGCGAGTCGGCTTTAAAGCTTCACATGTGTACGGTTTGGCCTTTGATGGCCAAACAAACTCAGCAGCATATACATCAGCCTCATCGTCCGAATTTTCGCTGTTGTAATCCACCATGTGGAGATGGGGACGGTCGGATTTACATCTATGTGTGTCCCTCATCTCCTTGCCACGGTTTTCTTGAGCCAATGCTCGCTGCAAGACTTGGCTAACATTTAAAAATTCGAAACCCTCAATTATTTCTTTTATGTGGGTTCTCAAACCATTAAGCACTAAATCAGCCATGTCCCTTTCGGTTATCACCAAGCTATAACACCGGTTTTTAGTGTCTCTAAATCGCTTGACGTAATCGGTGACCGATTCGTCATGTTTTTGCCTAACCGATGTAAGATGGGACAAGTTAAGCTCATTATCACCGGTATAAAAGTGCTCATGGAACTTCTTTTCTAGATGATACCAAGTGTGAATAGAACCATAAGGTAATGCAGAAAACCATGAGAAAGCAGTACCGGTTAATGACAATGGAAATAAGCGCACTTTTAAAGGATCAGTATTGCCAGCTTCTCCTAACTGCGCTAGATACTGACTCACATGCTCCCACGTCGTTTTATTGTCTACCACGTTGAATTTAGCAAAATCAGGGACTTTATAACCTTGGGGGTACGGTATGCTGTCAAAATATTCTGGATATGGCTTTTGGCACATTCGGCTAATTGGCTTTGGCTCTATGCCGAAGTTGTCATAGAACATTTTTTGCAATTCGGCTCTAAGAGTAACCATGTTTTCATCCATGACCGAATTACCTGCTAGTGGTGCCGCCAAATTGTAATTTGGGGCTGATATATTGGCTATGGGTGGCGTGACCTGATTCGGCAATGGAGCCGAATATGGCATGCTACTCATAGGCACAATGGGTGCGGAATTGTGATTTGGTTCCATAAGATTAGCTACAGGTGACCCAACATAATTCGGCACTAGAGCCGAATACGGTATGTTGCTAGTAGGCATTGGAGATACCGACACATTTATGAGCTGACTATCTTGAAAAGGACGCATCGGCACACCCTGAGGTGCAGCCAATGAACCAGGTGGAGCCATATTAGGGTTTCTAGCGGGAAGGCTTGCATTAACAAAATTATCAGGTGTATTTTTCCCAGCTTTAATCACATCTAACATGGCCGCGTACGCTAGGTTACTAGACTCGGTGGCATAATGATTAATTGCAGCTATTTGGTCCTTAGAAAAGACGTCAGAACTTACAGTGGGCTCGGCTGGGATGCCGAGCATGGGTGGCAGCTTGTTCTCACCGAGCGGTACGAAGCCCCTTGGCGTTCCTTCTTGTATCCGGAGAGGAACGACTTCATGTCCTCTTCTTCCTGCTGCTTTCTCAGAGCCTCGAACTCCTCCTTGCGCTTCTTCTCCAGCGCGTCGAGTTGCTCCTGGCGTTCCTTCTTCCACGCCTCATAATCTTGGCGCTGCTCCGCCGAAAGATCAGCGAAGCTAGGCTTGATGATGTTTTCGGCGCTAACCTCAGATGGCTGGGGAATCTTGCTCGACATGATGATCTTCTTCCCCAGCGGAGTCGCCAAAAAGTGTGTTGACACACGAACACGTCACGTGTACCCGAGGCGTCGAGGGAGATGCTCCGCAACTCACTCCGCGGGAGGCTCGCCGGAAGCGCGATACGCAAGACAATCCGGCGGGCGCTTTTGACACCCGACACCCCACACGCCCGGGAGAGACCCCGTCTGGACGCACGGCGGTGATGGGCTGCCCTAGGCCACTTCGCGTCGACCTTGGGCTCGCAGATCGAAATCCTCCTTGACGAAGAACGTCGACGAACGAGAGCAATGACAGAGATAGAAGATGATGAAAAAGATGATAGTAGATTGGTTTTGTGTTTGACGATTGTGTGTTGTTCAATCGGCCGGCACCCTCGTATATAAGAGCGGCTGGACTTCCCGTACAAGGAAAAGGTTTGGATTCACGTCCAAAACCCTAATTTGGGGCCAATTCGGATGGTCTGACCCGAACTTTCCAAAACTGTTCGGTCTGCACCTTGCGGGTCGGTTTTGGGGCAGTAGCTGATCTCGGATCAAAATCTCGTAGAAGACAAAGTTGTTCTTCTTGAAAAAAATGAAGAACTTTCATTTTATGTGTTTTTTCATCCGAGTCCATCTTGACCACTCATCTGGGCTCGTAAGCAAAACTGTTCGGATTGGACCCGATTCTACCAAGTTGTGACCTTTTACAGAACGCGACTTGTACATGTACTAGTTGACGTCTGTCTTTTATTTGCGTTTTGGCTGAAATTCCGAAGCTTACTAGTACATGTACTAGTTAGGCTCTGTTTCGACCTATTTGGCCGAAATTCTGAACTTGACTAGTACATGTACTAGTTGCAGTCTGTTTCGTCATATGATTTCTTCTAAGCCAAAATTGGTCATCAACAGATTTCTTCTTCCACATGGGTACGTGATTGTCAGCGTCATTCGGAACAGATAGTCCGCCAGGACCCTTTCCAAAGATTACTTTTAAATCCTTGACCATGTCATATATATCATCACCAGTAGGGCAGGCAGGCTTTGTCCGGTGATCTGACTCACCTTTGAAATGCTTGCCTTTCTTTCTGACGGGATGCTGTTTTGGAAGAAATCGACGATGCCCCGGGTACACATTCTTGTTACCTAAATGGATACTTTCAGTCTGACCTAAACAGTGCGTGCAT
Source organism: Poa pratensis (assembly GCA_947311845.1). Lineage (NCBI taxonomy): Eukaryota > Viridiplantae > Streptophyta > Magnoliopsida > Poales > Poaceae > Poa > Poa pratensis. The sequence goes on along the minus strand of CAMZMU010000036.1, from coordinate 12,897,667 downwards.
GCATTGTATCCCTTGTTTGACTGTCCTGAAATGTTACTAAGAGCAGGCCAATCATTGATGGTTACAAACAACAACACTCGTAAGTTAAATTTCTTTTGTTCGTGCTCATCCCACACACGTACACCTTCTTCACGCCACAACTCTAAAAGTTCTTCAACCAATGGCCTCAGGTACACATCAATGTCGTTGCCTGGTTGCTTCGGGCCTTGGATGAGCACTGGCATCATAATGAACTTCCGCTTCATGCACAACCAAGGAGGAAGGTTATATATACATAGAGTCACAGGCCAGGTGCTATGACTGGAGCTCTGCTCCCCAAAAGGATTAAAGCCATCTGTACTTAGACCAAATCTTAAGTTCCTTCCGTCATCTAAAAATGTCGGGAACTCTCTGTCGATATTTCTCCACTGCGACCCATCAGCGGGGTGTCTCAGCATCAAGTCTTTCTTACGGTCTTCTTTGTGCCATCGCAACAACTTGGCATGCTCTTTGTTTTGGAACAAACGTTTCAACCGTGGTATTATAGGAGCATACCACATCACCTTGGCAGGAACCCTCTTCCTGGGGCGATCGTCGCCCTCAACATCACCAGGGTCATCTCGCCTGATCTTATTCTCGTGCTCACCGCGGTAGAGGATGCAGTCATTGATGCATGCATGTATCTTCTGCACCTCTAATCCTAGAGGGCAGACCACCTTCTTTGCTTCGTACGTACTAGAGGGCAATTCGTTATCCTTTGGAAGCATCTTCTTCAATATTTTCAGCAACTTTTCAAATCCCTTGTCAGAAGTACCATTTTCTGCCTTCCATTGTAGCAATTCCAGTGTGGTACCCAGCTTTTTCTGGCCATCTTCGCAATTTGGGTACAACAATTTTGTGTGATCAGCTAACATGCGCTCCAACTTCAACCTCTCGTTTTACCTTCCGTAGTTTATCTGTGCATCACGAATGGCCTGACGAAAATCATCATTGGGCTCATCAACAATGGGCTCTTCTTCAGCTTCGTCTTCCCCCATTGTAGTACCACCGTGTTCACTGAACATAGGATAGTTGTCATTATCCTCTTCTTTTTCATCGTCTTCCATTATAACCCTTCTTTCTCCGTGCTTGGTCCAACAATTATAGCTGGGCATGAAACCATGCTCTATCAGGTGGATGTGAATTGTTCTTGAGGAAGAGTAATCCTTCTCATTCGGACAGACTTTGCATGGACAACACATAAAACCATTCCGCGTGTTTGCCTCAGTCACATTGAGAAAAGAACGCAGGCCTTTAATGTACTCATTAGAGCGTCGGTCAGCGGACATCCATGGATGGCTCATCTGCATTATATAAGTATATCAAACGCAATCACCGCTAAAACCCATTACGGTAAACGAACATAATCGACCAATTACACTACATCATGAATAGAATAGAGAACTGACCAAATTCATTAATAAAAGTTCACCACATTAAAACAAAAGTAGAGTAGTGACCAAATCTAATACATAGTTCTCATAAAACATACATTAATTGAAACTAACATACAACTATCTAAAGAATTTAAATCCGACAACAAATGCGATCAAAATCGCAACTAAGTTAATTATTGAACCAACAGCATAATGATACCAAGCCTCTTGATTAATGACATATTTTATAATCTTTTTAATCTTCAAGCGCATTGCATTCATCTTGATCTCGTGATCATCGACGACGTCGGCAAGCTTGAACTCCAATTTCATCTTCTCTTCTAAGTATTGGAGACGAAGATCTTCACTTCTTTTCAATTTTGCTTTCAAATCATTGTTTTCTTTTTCAAAAAACTCGACAATAGGGTCGGTTGGAATTTCCGGTTCAACTACCTCCTAGATAAAAAAATATCTATGTCAAGTTGGTCGGCATAATTGTCATAAACACGAAATGAAACAAATAGTTATAACAAACAATCATCCCACATCCGAATAATAGAGCGGACGAGAGCCGGTGTGGACGGATGTCAAAACCATGGCACTATATATAACAAACAATTATACAACTAAGAAAATTATATGCAAGTAAAATTATGCATCTAAATCATACAACTAAGATTTTTTTAAATAAAAGATAAAAACAAGAGGCTCACCGAGGTGGTGCCGGTGACAGGACGGCGCAGGCGATCGACGGCGGTGAGGACGGGGACGGGGCGCCGCCAAATCTTGACCTCTTGGAACACTTCAATAGAAGGGGCGCCGCCAAATCTTGACACTTCAATAGAAGGGGCGCCGCCAAATCTTGACAAATCGTGGAGAAAACAGGGATAAACCCGAGCTCGGTGGTGAAGAACAGAGGAGAAGGAAGCTGGCTAGTTCGGGCATTTCATCGAACACCTCTTGTGCATAGGAAGTAAACAACAAACTAGCACACACCTCTCACCTCTAAATGCTGGAAAAAAACAGAGAGAGAGAGGGGTGAGCAGGCGCGACATATATAGAGCAGAGGACCTCTAGTCCGGTTCGTAATACGGACCGGTACTAGAGGGGTCTCGCACGTGGTCCTGCTGGATCGGACCCCTCTAGTTCCGGTCCGTATTACGAACCGGGACTAGAGGTCCCTTACGAAATTCGACAAATAATATGTATAAATCGATCAAAAAAATGATAGGAATCTAAATATTGTCTCCATATCATCTTTTGCATAAATATTAATGATTAAGTAATAATAATTGTTAACAAATAACAAAAAAAATGAATTTTACATTATTATTGCCATTTTCAATTTAATATGGATAAATTCATATCTTTAAATCCGTAAATCGAAATTCGACAAATAATATGTATAAATGGATCAGAAAAATGATAGGAATCTAAATATTATGTCCATATCATCTTTTGCATAAATATTAATGATTAAATAATAATAATTGTTAACAAATAACAAAAAAAAGAATTTTACATTATTATTGCCATTTTCAATTTAATATGGATAAATTCATATCTTTAAATCCGTAAAGCAAAATTTGACAAATAATATGTATAAATCGAACAGAAAAATGATAGGAATCCAAATATTTCGGTCATTCGTTTTTAGGTAACCGAATGGACCGAATTGACCGAAATTTACATGAGAACACACAACGGGAGCACACACATCACTATATAGCTAGTCTACTCATCAACGATATTAAGACGATCGTCATTGGTATTATAGCCACGTAGACTATCCCACTTTCGTGCAATCTCGAAGCCGAGGCGAGAGTCCAGAGCGGCATACAAGACTTGCTCGTAGCTCAATGGAACGTTGCCCCAACCGGAAATTCGGAGGTCTTCTAAGTCGTCGTCGTCCTTGCCCTTCTTCTTGTCCTTCTTGTTGTTCTTCTTCTTCTCAAGTTTTGTCCCAATGATAGCATTGGAGAGAGCATAGAGACTCGGAGTAGGATTGCCGGTTGGGTTCCGGCGATCCATCTGGAGGTCGACCGCAGACGGAATAACAATTCCGTAGTAGCGCAGCATCCGCACGTCATTGTGGATAGCCACGCCGTAGAAGTTGATGGTCTCGTCACCTAAGAAATCCACGAGGAGCTGCAGCACCCCATCGGCCTTGCAGATCTGGAAGACAAGAGTCTCGGACGCCACCGAGAGTTGAAGGACGGCGGCGCGCTGCCTTTTCTCGGGTGGAAGATCCCTCTGTCGTCCCGGGAGAGGGTCGGTGAACTCACAGTCGAGTCCAACACACTTGATCGGTGCGGCGTCGAGGAAGAACTTCTTCACGTCGCGGATCCACCTCTCCACGCGTGATGCACGGAGGGTGACCCATACCTTGAAGTGCATATCTTCTTTGATGAAGTAGTACAACTGAGACCGAGGTACGCGCGCGAGTGACTCCATTAGAATAGAAGAGAGAGGGATCGAGAGAGAGAGTTTTTGCAAGGATTAGAGAGAGATTTAGGTATGCTTGTGGACCTCTGGTTGTAGACTCAGGGTTCCAAGGTGTGTCATCGCCGTCAAGCGACGGCCTTATGGCCTCTGTGAAGATGGCTCCAGAGTTAGTAACTTTCTTTTGTTCTCATAGCATTTTTCTTCTGCCGCGCATGCTTCTTTCTTATATAATTGTCTTGTTCTTGCAGAGCTGCGGTTGATGCTACAACCACGGCTGATCTGGGAGTTGTCTCCGCGGCTGTGGTTGAGTCGCCTAAGGCGCTTGCGGCTCATACTGACATGGTGGAGGGCACGGCCACCACTGATGACTTGGCTTCGTCGCCTCCCCTAACACGGCTGCCCAGGAGGTGGCCTGAAGGATGGGACAGGTCCCCTCATTGCCCCAGACACAGAGGAGATGTGTCCCGCAGCCACAGTCGAAGCACCGCTGGTTGAGTCGCCAGCGGCTGTTAATCAGAAATCGCTTGTGCTGCGCCTTGAGTTAGCCTCCTCTTCCTCATCATTGAGCCGCACGGAACAGCTGTCTCAGGCCATTATTTCTTCAAGCAACAAACAAGCTGCAGAGCTGCGTGAGGCACTTCCAATTTATCTGCGGCTTACAAGGTAATTATTTCTCTTATCCTGTCTGTCCCTAGCCCCCAAGGATCAAGGCCTTCTTTGACGTAAAGGGGGACTTGGTACTTCTTTTTATAATGACTTCTCACAAATTACTGCAAACTTCTCCACTGCCCTTTATCTGTTGATCTCTGTCTTTTAGGCAGAATTATATACCGTGACTGCGGAGAAGCTTGCTCTGGAGAAGCAATTGCAGGAGACTCCCTCTGAGCTTGAGAATCTGCGCAAACTCCTTCTCCAACGCGAGGCTGAACTGAAAGAAAAAGACGCCAGAATTGGCGATCTTACTGATGAGAGCTTCAAGCTATCTGAACAGGCCAAGGCCACTGAGCTGCGGCTTAATTTTTTTGAAGAAAAGTCTCATGAGAGGATCCAGCAGCAAATTGTCAAATCAACGCCCAGAAGGATGCCATTGTCAAGCCAATGAGGATGCGCGGCTTAAAGCTGTGGAGATTGGCGACCTTAAGAAGAAATTGGCGAAAGTGTCTGATGCCCACAACCTTGTCCATGCTAAAGTTTCCATCATGACCCAAGAGCTGACTGGTATGTTTTGCAGTCCACAACTTCACTTTCCCTTAGCTTTCTTTGTTTGCATATAGCTGTGCTAATTGATGGCTGCCATGTTACAGGTGAGGATGCTAGAACGCAGAAAGGCAGCACACAAGAGCAGCTGGAGCATATCCGCGAGTTTGCGCACAAAGCTATCGATGGAATGAAGAAATTATCAGCTTGCCTTTTGCCAACCAAGTCTGTCCCCGCTGATGCTGAAGGATTATTGAAAAGGCTGCTCAAAGCGCCTCAGTACTTCTTGGACTGGAAAGAATCTTCTGCTCGCTATGGCGCGGCTCATGTGCTTGCCTTGGCTAAACATATGATCCATCCTTCGATGCTGCCAGGGTCGCACAAGGCAAGCCTTCAAAGAAGACGGACGGCACCGAGCTGACATCCTCAGAATATGCGGCGACATGGAAGGGCATGCGAGGCTACGCGACTGAACTTGTGGACGGAGTGGACCTGGCGACCTTTCTGGGGAAGTATCATCCAGATGGGTCGAGATTCGAGAGATTACCCACTGCATCAACCAGCGTGCTCCTCAAGAGAAGAACTCCTCTCCAGGTGTGTCCAGCTCCTCAGCCCCCAAGCCCGCAACTGACAAGCCTTCAAGCAAGCCTGCGACTGCTGCTCCTGCCAAGCCTGGTAAGCCGCCAGTGCCTCCTACTCACAAGCCAAAAGCTGGGAAGAAGTGAGTGAAAAACAATGTTATGGTGAAGTTAGCCCTTAGTGGCTTGTAATAATTGCTGAAATGGTGTGTTAGCAACAATGTTTTATGGTTATTAAGTACTCTCATCAGTACAAGTTCCGACCAATAGTCTGGTCCTTATGATTTGTCTCGGTTTTCCTTACTTAGGCCCTTGCGCGGCTCAGTATTTCCTAGGAACATGTGTGTTCAGGGTCGAGAGCGGCCATGATAGGCAATCAAGCTCGATTGACGCCACACCCCAGTACTTTGGCCGCATAATGCAAGTCGCATCCAAGTGAAGGTTGAGTATAATCACGATAAATGCCACTCGTTTGGCGATTCCAAGGTAATAGGCCGCGCTCAGAAAGCTGCCGCACCCCCAAGGAACCAATGATTAGAAAATGAAAGACTCACAACTCAATTGGTAGTTTGAGGCGAAACGACAGCCACCTACATAGTAGGGGTGCCGGCTTTATTTCAAAATCATTATATGATACATAGGGTCGGTCGCACCTTAGTGGCACCAGAAGTGATTCATTGGGTCGGTCGCGCCTAGGTGGCGACCAGAGATGATACAGGGGTCGGTCGCGCCTGAGTGGCAACCAGAGATGATACATGGGTCGGTCGCGCCTAGGTGGACCAGAGATGATACATGGGTCGGTCGCGCCTAGGTGGCGACCAGAATGATACAGGGGTCGGTCGCGCCTAGTGGCGACCAGATTTTTTATGCACAGGTACGGCCGCGCCTGAGTGGCAGCTAATTCCTGATACATGGGTTGATCGCGCCTAAGTGGCGATCCAATTTGATCGCGCCTAGGTGGCGACCGGAGTTGAGGTTTGAGCCCTGAGTGGCCAGCTTGATACTGTGAACCCTTGTTGGTTCTGTTATGATTGTTGATGGCGACTCGTGGTGGTTGGGGTATACCCTTATTGCCGATGGCCTGCAGCTCTTGCCCTTCTTGCGGCTGTAATTGAAGTCGCAGGTCAGGCAGGTGTCTTTTGGCTTCCACGATGTCATCAAATTTTTGTTGCGGCTCAGGAGCAGGTGCATTTTCGCGACACAAGCGTCTTTGGCCATAGCCCTGTCGCCTTTCGCATTCTTGTGCTATTCTTTATTGCCATCTATTGTGATTACTCCCTTAGGACCAGGCATTTTTAGCTTCAGGTATACGTAGCACGGTCGAGCCATGAATTTTGCGAACGCTTCTCTGCCAAAGAGGGCATGGTATGGGCTCTGGAAATCTACAACCTCAAACCAGACGTACTCGCTTCTGAAGTTGCTTTGCGTCCCGAAGGCGACTTCCAGGTTGATTCGCCCCAATGGTGAGCTGATACGCCAGGCACGACTCCGTGAAACGTTGTTCTGGACGGGTGCAGCTGCTTTTCTTGGAGATTCATCCTCTTGAAAGTCTCATAGTATAGTATGTTTATGCTGCTGCCTCCATCCATCAGTACTTTGCTTAATTTGTATCCTGCGACTTGAGGGGCAACCACTAGCGCGAGCTTGCCTCCTTCATTTATCTCCTGGATGATCTTCGCGGCTCCAAACTATTGGTTGCTCAGACCACTTCAGCCACTGTGGTACGCTGGTACTACGGCGTTAACAGCTTGGTTGCGCCGTCGCAGCTTCTGCTCCCTCCTTGAGGTATTAACCACAATTGTGTGATATTGACCCAGCTGCTTTGGGAACTGCGGTTGGTCTGGCTGTGGGTTTGGAGCAGCATTATGGTGGCCTCCGCCGTGATTGCCTCCTTCGTTGTTCTGATTGTTGTTATTTCCATTAAGTGGCTGTCCATCCTTCCACTTTTTGTAATGGTAGCACTGTGCTTTTGTGTGGTTGGGTGGTTTTCCATCTTTTCCCACATGGATGTCACAGGGACGGTTGAAAACTTCTTCCAAGTTAACTGGGTGGAAATTTCTTCCTCTGCCACTACTTGGCTTGTAACGAGTGTTCGTGTTTGCGACTAATCCCGAGTTTCCTTCCTCGTTTTTGCGCTTGTTGTAACTCGCATTACTATTGCTAGCTTGCTGTTGCTGAGGCTTGCTGCTGGTCTTCTTTCCTTTGCCAGCAGTTTCCTCTTCTTCTCCATCAGACGCGTCCTTGGTTTTATCCGAACTTGCATACTTGTTAGCCGCTGCCATCACCTCGCTGAGGCTCTTGACTTTGTCCTTCATGCGACCCAGTTTGTGGACCAGCGGCTCAAACTTGCAGTTTTTCTCCATAACTAGGACGGCTGAGCTTGGAGGTATGTTGTCTGAGGAGTGTATAATTTCTGCCACTCTCCTCATCCAATGGCGACTTGACTCGCCTTCTTTTTGCACGCAGCGCTCAAGATCTTCTATACTGCAGAGTCGCTTGCATGTTCCTTGGAAGTTCTTGACGAAAGCTTCCTTCATCTCATCCCAAGAATTTATTGAGTTTGGTGGTAGGTTTTGTAACCAAATGTGGGCTGCGCCTTCCAACATCATGTTTAGGTATCGGGCACAGATCTCTTCAGATGCGTTGAGAATGCTCATGCCCATCTCATAATTGTTGAGCCAAGTGACCGGGTCCATACTTGGGTTGTAATTTGCGACCTTGCGAGGTCCTTTGAAATCTGCAGGAAACGGCTCGGACCTAATCCTCTCGCTGAAGCAGACTGGACCTTTAAGTCGCGATGATAAGTTGGATGGAGCTGGCCTCCCTGCCGGGTTAACCGTTGCACGCATCTGCACTCTTCTGCGGGTTGAACTTGTACCACCTGTTGGTTTTCCCTTTGTCGCCGGGCTGAACTTGAAGTCGCAACTGCGGCGACTCGGCTCGGATGCTTCTTTCCGCTGTTACTCTACTGTTATAGGGGGTTGCGTGCAGCCGTCCCCCATGTTCAGACATGTTTGCCTGTTGTACCACTGCTGTGCTCAGCATCTCAATGGCGCGCCGCGCCTCTCTGTCCATCGGTGCGTTTCCTACCGGTGTCAACCTGGCTAAGATGTTGGTAGCCGCATAGAGATTCTCCACTGGGCTAACATAGTGTCCTTGCGGTGTATGGAACCTTTGAGGCTGCGGTGCCGGCTGCTGCACAAAGGTTGGTTGTGGCGACGGAGGTGGCATGATAGCCCTGTTGTTAGCTTGCACCAGAGCTCTTGACCCTGGTGCTTCCGCCGTTCTTGGCGCCGCAAAAGATGGAACTACAGGGCGAATGCTGGCGATGCCATCGTCCGCAATGCAGGCGCGACTAAAGGCGCCGCGGGTCGCGCAGCCGCGCAGGTGGTGCCGTGTATGAGGGTACTGCGACTGATGGTGCTGCGGCTTCTGGCCACGCGACTGGACGCGCTGCATTTGTTGCGATGATGGGTTCGCGTGGGGTGGCGCCGTGGCTGCTGGTGTATCGACTGCAGGGACCGCGGCTGTAGGTCCAGAGGTGGGTGATTGGAATAACTCCATGGGATTTACTGTTCCTGGCTGCATGCGACTGATATGACGTCGGTGTGGCAAGGTGCTTGGTCCTCCTTGTAAGATGATGGTGTCTTCGGCGAGTCGCTGTTGTTCTTGTTGGAGGCGCTGGTCCTCGCGTGCGAGCCTGCTCCTTTCATCCACAATCCTTTGGACTTCATCATACAGCTCAATCCTGGTAGCTTCCAGCTCCGCAGCTCTTGCGGCGGCGTTAACTGCAGATATGGGCGTAAACAGCGGGCTGCTCTGGGGCATCCTGGCCGTCGTGTTGGGGGTTGTTCTTGGCCCTTCTTCCGTAGGTACGATCCGGACGGGGCTTCTCTGTTCGCGACTCCTGAGGCCGCGACTCCTGGGGTGGCTGCAGCGGGTGCCGCGCGACTCGAACCGAGCTCTGCGACTCCTGATCCTTCTGGTGCGACTTGTTCCGCTGCTTCCGGTGCCGTGGGTGCTAAGCTGCCCTGCGGCATGCCCAGCCCTTCTCTGCTTCCACGGTCCTGTAGATCCCTTCCATGCACTGATCTCCTACGGAGGGCGAGCTGCCACCCCTAGGGTTTCCACAGAGCCTTTCCTCGAGTACATACTCAATGGATTGGGCTTCTTCGTCTTCGAGCGTCAGTGGCTCGTTGTTGGTAGATTCTTCTTCTTCATCCACAGTTACGGCGACTCCTTCTTCTGAGTCGCCCGGCTGTGATGGGTCTTCTGACTCGCCGCCGATGAAGCCGACGAAAACATGAATAGATCCAAACGGGATGATGCGACCTGTCTCCAGGTAATCAGCTTCTGGTCCCCAGCTTGAATCGTCAATGAGAGGCGTGCCATCGACCATGATGATGTGGCCAATGGCGAGATCTTCAGCTCCTTTCATCGATCCTGCGCGGAACGTGACGCTCTTGACCGCAGGCCCCACGGTGGGCGCCAACTGTCGTGGGTTTGTCACGTCAGATGTCATGGATGACTTCGTAGGTGTGGGATTTGCGCGAGTCAATCGTCTCCGAGCTTGGGATCGCAGGAACAAGGACGAACACAGATTTACCCAGGTTCGGCCCCTCAATGTGAGGTAAAGACCTACTTCCTGCCTACCCTACTTGGTATTGATATGATATATGTGGTGTTACAATGGTGGCGATCCGATCTGGGAACTCGCCGTAAGAGCTAGGGTTTAGGGCTTGATAGCTTGACCCTGTCTAAGTCCTGCGAGTCCTCTTTATATACACAGAGGCTCGCTAGGTTACAAAGGAAACTTCCTCCACAAGGAATACATCGACTGGAACCTACTTGGAGACTAACTCCTCCTCACGTCTTCCAGGATATGTCTTCTAGATCTTTCTCTTGTGGCGGTGCGATATTGGGCTTGCTTTTATGTAGGCCTTTATTGTGCGAGTAAGTTGAGTCACACTCATCAACATGGGCCGCGGGTTAATCCACAAAGTATTCCCCCGACAGAAACCCCTAGTCAAAGAGCGCTGCGAACTTCTTCGCACCCGCGAGGATCCAGTTCCTCGCCTCGTCCTTGATCTTCTGGACCAAGATGGAAGGCATCACAAATTTATTGTTAAAAACTCTGGCATTTCTCTCCTTCCAGATTTCCCACGTACGTGATCAGGATGATTGCCGTCTTCAGACCCCGACGAGAAGAACAAGTAGAGTTCACCACTGAGTTCCAGTACTCGAGAACATTTGGTCTCCCCGAGCCAAGGTCTTGCAACAGGTTGGGGCATTTTAGCTAGACAGACGCCGCGGCCCATACCCGCTTAGAGTAGCGACACTCAAACAGGATATGCCTGGCCGTTTCAGGAGTGCATCTGCAGAGCTGGCATGTGGGCTGGTGGGGCCAACCCCTGATGGCAAGGCGATCAGAGGTCCATAGCCTATTCTGAACAGCAAGCCAGGCGAAGAAGGAGCATTTGGGCGGGGCCCAAGCTTTCCAGACGATGCCCAAGAAAGGGGCCGCGATGGCGCCAATGAACCGAGCCTTGTAAGCCGATTTGGCCGTGTAAATCCCATTGGCAGTGAGAGTCCAGGTGATGGTGTCAGCCGTCCCCGGAATGAGCACGACGTCCTGCATGAGTTCCCAGAGGAGAATGAATTGAGCGATATGATCCGTGGTGAAGTTCTGAACATCCAAGTCCAAAATCCACTTCTCGTCAGTCAGCGCGTCGTGCACACTTCTGTTCTTGCGGCGAGAGGCTTTGAATACCGCCGGAGCGATGATTTGAGGGGAGAGGCCATTCACCCAAGCGGCTCCCCAAAAGGAAGCTTTTAGGCCATCGCCCACCGTCACGTATGTTGCCGCATTGAAGAGGTTCCGGTCGATAGTGTCATTTGGCGTTTTTGACCCCACCCAAGGTTTATCCGGAGAAACCCATTCGTGCCATAGCCACCTGAGGCGCAGCGCCCTGGAGAATTTTTCCAGGTTTAGGATTCCCAGTCCTCCCAATCTCTTAGGGCAACACACCTTGTCCCAGCTGACCTTGCACTTGCCTCCGCTGACAGTGTCACTACAGTTCCACAGCATGTCTCTCCGCAGCTTATCGAAAGCTTTAAGCGTGCGTTTGTCCGCTTTGAGGGCCGTCAAAAGGAAGATTGGCATGGAGGAAAGAACGGACTTCACGAGAGCAGCGCAGCCAGCCTGGTTGATGAATCTTCCTTTCCAAGGCTGGAGACGAGAGGCGGCCCTGTCGATGTAAGGCTGGAATCAGCCCTTCGCAGCCTTCCCATCGAAATTGGAAGGCCAAGGTACTTGATGGGGAACTGCGCGATAGCCGCCGAAAAATCATTCAGGATTGCTGGCAAGTCAATGTCCGAGCATCTAATGGGCGTGATGGCGCTCTTGGCAATGTTTGTGACCAGTCCAGTGACCTCCCCAAAATGGTGAAGAGTGGCAGCCAGATTAGAGACATCCTCAGCCGTCGGAACCAGGAAAATCGCCGCATCATCGGCGAAGAGAGAGACCCGCAGAGAGGCAAGCATGTCCGGAATAGGCTGCAGCAACCCCGCCTCAGTCGCCAACTGCAGAGTTCTGTTGAGGGGGTCAATGTCGATGTCGAATAATAGCGGCGAGAGGGGGTCCCCCTGCCTGAGGCCTCTACCATGCAGAATCGCAAGTCCTGGAATGCCATTGAGCAAGACACGAGAGGAGGCGGTGGAGAACAGGATAGACATCCAAGCGCGCCATCTGGCAGGAAATCCCCGGCATTGCATGATGTCAAGCAGATAATCCCATCTCATGGAGTCGAAGGCTTTGGCGATGTCGAGCTTGAGCAGCAACATGGGAGTGCGATTTCGGTGGAGACGCCTAGCAGTGTTTCGGACGTACATGAAGTTGTCGTGGATGCTTCTGGTCTTAATGAAGGCGCTCTGACAGTGCGAGACCAAGTCGTTCATCTTGGGAGCGAGTCGGATCGCCATGGCCTTAGCAATAATCTTCGGGATGATGTGAATCAGGCTTATAGGGCGGAAATCCGTGATTGCGTCAGCACCATCTTTCTTGGGCAGGAGAGCAATATTGTCCGAGTTGATGACGTCGAAGTTGTTGACCAAGAGTTCCGAGAAAGCGTCCATGAGGTGCATACAATCCTCCTTGATGATATCCCAGCAGGATGAGAAGAAAGTCGTAGTGAACCCATCCGGACCGGGAGCTTTGTCATGAGGCATCTCATCAATGGCGTGTTTGATCTCGTCGATGGAGAAGGGGAGAGCCAAATCCTCCAAGTTTCCGACAATAGGGTTGATCGCTTCTCAGTCCATGTCCAGAGTCCGAGTGTGGGGTGGGCCCAAAGCTTGAGAGAAGTGCTCAAAAATCAGAGAAGCCTTATCCTCGTGGTTAGACACCCACCCGTCGTGATTGCGCAGCCGCTGAATGTTGTTCTTCCTCCTCCTGGAATTAACACGAATGTGGAAGAACTTAGTGTTGGCGTCCCCTTCCCTGAGATAGGTTAATCTGGAGGCCTGTCTTTTCCGAGTGTGTTCCAGACCAGCAAGGCCAAGCACCCGGTGTTTGAGCCCCGCACGCAGGGTCTTCTCGTCATCCCACAGGGGCCGATGGTCTTGAGCAGTATCCAACTGCAGGATTACGTCCAGAGCCATGATGAACTGCAGTTTGTGATCCAAGAAAAGCCCTTTGCTCCACGCCCGTAACTTCCTAGCAGTCAGCTTTATTTTGTGGTTGAAGATGTGCACTGGTTGGGTGTGGGTGGTCGGTTCGGCCCAAGCGGCCGAAACCACGCCACGAAAGCCCGGCATCTTGCACCAGAAATTCTCGAAGCGAAAAGAGGGCGGACGTCTGGGGCCAGACTGATTAGATAGCATCAGCAGGCAGTGATCAGAGAGCGAGGATGAAAGGACATGCAACACATGGTTCTCAAAGGCCAGGTCCCAACCAGTGTTGCAGAAAGCGCGGTCCAGTCTGACAAGCGTGGGGTCGTTCCTCTCATTGCTCCAGGTGAACTTTCTGTTCTGAAGCTTAATTTCCTTGAGTTGGCATTGATTCAACGCCTGGCGGAATTGGCCCATCAAGCGAAAATCCAGATTGGAGTTGTTCTTATCCGAGGCCTGATAGATGAGGTTGAAGTCTCCTAGGATGAACCACTTTTCATCATTCTGGGGGGCGCAAGCAACCGCCTCGTCAAGAAAAGCTCTTTTATCGGCATCGTTGCTGGGGCCATAGACGGTGGTTAGTTTGAACTCGGTGCCGCAAGCCAGAATGCAGACATCCGCCGAGATCAGGTGCGTTCCAATGTGGATGTTGGTGATGGTCACGAAATCTGCGTTCCAGAGCAAAAGAATGCCTCCTCTTGTGCCCGTGGCCGGTCTTTGCGCAAAGGAGCGTAAACGAAAACCCCCGATGTATGCCGCGGTGCTTTGATCGATATTGTCCAGCTTAGTTTCTTGAAGGCATGCAATGTGGCAAGGGGTGTTGGCGAGCGCAGCAGTTGTGTGGTGTGGGCGTGTATCTCAAGAAGCAGCAGTGGTCAGACCAGGTAAGTTGTCTAAGAGCAAAATTGAAATCGTATGCCGAAGGTCAGACCAGTTTGCCTGGTGCTGCTGCAGGGGAGGGACGACTGGGATTGGGATCGGTCTAGCTCTAGGCTCTACTCAAGAGACTTTCTGACACAAAGTTGTTGGTAGAGTTCGAAGGAAGTTAAGAACAGAATCTGGATAGAATCTACGAGCTATTTTGATGATCAATCAACACGGTTGCATGTATGTATTTACAGAGACTAGCTCGTTCTAGCATCCAAGAATACCTTAAGCTTCGAACACTCCATATGCTGACTTATGGGGAGAAAGCTACTTACCTCGCAGGAAGCCGGCCGAAGTGCCTCGAGCCGGATGCTGCTGTCGCGTGGCCCCGCTTCGGCGACGGGCCGCTCGAACGCACGGCTGCAGATCACCGGGAGGCCTCCGCCGCTCTCCCAAGTCCCAACTGCCGCCGACATCGCCCTACTCTGCAGCCCGCTCCACCTGCCGTCCCCTCATGGCGACTCCGCCGACGCTCAGATTGCGACTCGAAAGCCGGAGCCAAACCAAGTGTACCTGCGCAGCGGTGACTCGATGGCTGCTCGCGGCCCGGACCATCCTCCCAGGCTCGCCCGCCGCCGATGCCAACCGTGGCGGCCACGGCGGAGGAGTGGAACGTGATGGGCCCGCTCAGCTGTTTTGGGCTGTATCAGCGTGGGCCGACGTGGCCCAACAGGAAGGAAAGCAAGTATTTACGATTTGTTTGAGATCATTTTTTCATATGCGAGTGTTCAGCATTGCTCTCTGTCGAGCGAGCGACTGCTCGCGCGGTGTGCGTCGCGCAGCGCCCTTCTTCCTTCTCCTTATCTTCTTTCTTTCCTTCTTTTTTCCCCACGCGAAACGCAGCAGCGACAAAGATCCCAGGCCGAGACGGCGCCGGCGACGCCACGCGGAGGCGCGCCGGAGAAGGCGGCCGTCGAGGATGGATTAACAGGGGGTGGGGTGGGTGCTCGCCGGCGACGAGCTCCGGTGTGCGGGGGCCTAGAGGGATGGTCAGCGACGGCGGCGGCGGAGGCCGCGGTTCGAGAAGGGAGGGGCGGCGAGGCGACCGCGGTAGCGCCGCCGGCCTCGGGGTAGGCGGTTAGGCCGACGGCGGCGGCAGGGGCGAGCTCCTCTTCCTCCTCCCGCCGCTGTCGGAACGCGCACGTGGGGCTATCGGAAACCGCGCGAGCGTTGCGCACGCGCAAGCTAGCCTAGCCCGTCAGTTTTATACCTGCTTAGAGCATCTCCACCGAAGAGTTGGAGTCTGGAGATGCTGGACACATGCCTCCTGCCTCTATTGCGACGGCTGCGCTAACTGCACCTCCGTTTTCTAGCCTTAAAGAAAATTAGGCAATAACATTTAAACAAAACTTAAAATTTTCATTCAAATTTGTTGATATATTTACACGAATATGAAAGAAAATTCTACCTGACTACCCTATAAGCCCGTCCTCGTTGTTTTCATGGTTGCGGGGGAGGGCCCTCTCCTCCGGCATCATCTTGTCCCAACGCTGGAGTATCGCTAGCGGAGGTCGGCGCAGGTGGGAGGGGGCGACATGGCTAGGCCGTCGTGGCTTAAGACCCACAACTTCGGAAGTCGGTGATCCGGCGGGCGAGGAGACCATAGGCGTGTAGTGCCTCCTCGAGGCGTGTCGCGGCAGGAAGGGAAGAAGAACCGGCGCGAGTGGCGGCCGGCGGCCGCGTCGACGTTGCCCAGCTGCTTGCGCCTCACGCCGATGGAGGGGGCGGTGGCGGAGCTAGCCACGAGATCTGCCCGGTGTGGTGGATCGATCAATGGCTCCGCCACAACAGGGACGGTGACTAGCGACGGCTGGGAGGCGTCCATGGCGGCACTTCAGGGCCACGGCAAGGTCAGCTGGAGCGAGGGAAGGGAGATCGGCGGCGGCGGCGGAAGGGGAGCGGGAACTCGCTGAGGTGCCTCCCGCCAACTGTTTCCTCGTGATACAAGGCACCGTTAGGTCGGTCGCGAAAACGGTGTATTCTCGGTTTGGAGGTGGAAATTTTTGGCAACCCTTAAAAAATTTACAGGTCAGAGTCGTTTGTAGGTTACAATGGTTTTTTGAGTTCCGTCGCAGGATACGGGGACGCTCTTACACGAATAGGCAGTGCTGCTGTTGGTTGCCTAAAAAAAAGATCCTACGATAATAGTCTTAAGAATGCGGAAACGGACCTGTTTGTCCCACTTTTTCTCCATTTTATACTAGTTTAGTACAAAACTTTAGACTAGTACAAAATGAAGGAAAAATGAGACTAACAGTCCCGTTTTCGCATCCCTAAATAGCCTGACCATGCCGTGTTTGCGGCGCTAGCCATCGGATGGTGGGATGGGTAAAAGACGCGCTTTCTCTCGTGCTGAGAAGCAAGATTCCAACTTTTCTTCTCCCGGAAAACTTAAAAAGAATGGCCAAGTTTCCCAGCGACTTCCTGGACGCGTGTCTTTGACGGGTATGAATTATTCTAGCCACACATCTCACAAGAAAATAAAAACATCATCTCCGTCAATGTTTGCCTAACTAGTAACTAGCGCAATTCGATCACATCGTGTACATTTCAGTCGACGTGTCATGCTGGATCACATCGTCTGAATACTGAATTTCATCCAAAGGGCCACTGACATCGTCTGAATCCCGTATGAATAAGGATTTTTTTTTTGTAGAAAAGGTAAGAAAACTCCCAAAAAGAACGACCAAAAGTTGCCCAACGACTTCCTTTCCATGGAAAACACGATAAGTAAATATTAAAAGGAAAAAGAAAATAAAAACGCGTATCAGCCACTAGCGTGTTGATTTCAGTCAATGGAGAAAGAAACAAGCTAATCATGCTGGATCACATCGTCCCAATTTAGTGCCTCCCCACGGCGATGGACAAGGACCCACCTCGCTTATCAGTTAAGCTAACCTGGATTCCCATCGTCTGAATTTCATCCCTTCCTCCCCTGAAGAACAAGGAACACTGACATGGCATCTCCCAGCTGCTCCGATGCAGCACCCAGGGGCGAAGACCCTCAGCCCTCCATCTCAAACCCAAGCTCCGGCTCCAACTCCAGGTTAGTACATACATACCGTGCTATACCTTCTGCTCCCCGTAAGGCCTTGTTTGTTACTAGACTATTTTAGGGGATTGGTGGGGATAATCCTCTAATGGATTGGGTGAAACCCCAAACTTCACCCAATCCCCTAGGGGATTGGGGATCCAATCCACTAGGTAGGGGTAGTGTATTGAATCCCTTAGGAGATTGAGAAAAAATGAACTAGAGTTTGGAGATTGGTGGGGAAAGGTGGGGATAAAACCTGTCCAATATATTAGAAACAAACGATGTTTTGGGATATGTGGGGATTTGGGGGTTTGACCGGGATAATCCCCACCAATCTCTAAAAAAACTCTAGAAACAAACAGGGCCTAAGTCTCCCTGGCTAGCTACTTTCCAGACCCAGATGGTGTTTAATACATCTGATCTGATCTTCCTCTGTTCTTCCGCGGGGAATACACATCTGACAATTGTTCGTTCTAGCTTTTTCATCAGTATGATGTCATTTAGCCAAATTATTTCTTGTTCAAAATCTTGTTATGTTGACACATCCATAAGAGCAACTCAACCCTGGGGGTATGTTCAACTTCCAAACAACCTTCCCAAGCACATGGTAGAACACCCGTACAGTTGACCTTTAAAGACTGCACCGAATAAAGAACAGAAGAATGAGAATGATATTCCCACACGTAAGAATCATCTTTGTCGGCATCAAAAAAAAAAAAAAAAAGAATCATCTTTGTCAAATAAGACAATAGTTTTAGCAACGAGCATGCCATAATTGCATCAAATTATGATCAAAACTTCTCCTAAAAGTTCATTTAAGATTCTATCACCCCAAGCAACCGCAATAGAGATATCCATTTTGTTTAGATATTTGTTAAGACCACAGTATTGCAAAGATAAACGAGAATTATCAAACCAACAATTCTCCCAATATCAAGCAGATCTCCCTTACACAATTTCCAAGTATAACCAACCTTTGCAAATTTACCATAGCACCCCTTTCTAGAAAAGATAAACTTCATCAAGGCGGTAAAATATATTTGAATATCTTTTCAAATTTTTGCCATTACCTACAATATAGCTTTGGTATCAAGTGCCCAACAAGTACAAATTCAACTCTTTCAAGTTAGGAACTCTAGGGCCTCCAAATTCATACCAAGAGGACAACGAGCATACGCGCAGGCTGCTCCTTGTGTAGAACATCTAAACTATCCCTAACATGTAACTTTTATTTTCCCTCGATATCTGAACAGTATAACATTACCAAAAATTATGTAACATGCCAAATTTAATGATATCATCTTAAGAATCTATGCAATATCACCAGTACGAAAACGAGTATTAGAGTCTGTCATTTAAGTCGGCTTTGATATTTAAAACATAAAACCAGCCAAAAAGTCATACACTAGTATTAGCAACTGTTCTTCTTGTTGGTTGGCAAAACCGACTCATGGCTGTGGTGTAGAACCAGCTCCAATAGTCTTTTTTGTACTAGTCTTTCAAATCTATTTCTAAACAGGGGTGATATCTTAACTTATTTGCTCATCCTTAAGGGCTTTTATTTTCCCCTGCAGAGATAGTAACATGGCTAGCAAGTTACAAAATGCAGCAAGTCTAACCATCCGACTATTACAAGAAATCACAGATAATTTCTCCGATGCACGAAGAATTGGTCAAGGTGCATATGGAACGGTTTACAAGGTAAACAAATCATTCCTGATTTTCAATGATCTTTTACTAATGTTTTAAGAAACATATATACTCCTTTTTCTTATAGATTGGAAGCTTACATGAGTAGTTGCTTAATTGCACAACATTTAAAGTACTTTTTTTCAACTAAAATGTGACTGGAAACCCAACATAACCTTATAATTACATGTTTCTGATTTTCAAATGATATGGAGTGTTGATAAGAAATCTTGATTAGGGGGTGCACAATAATGGAGAAGAGATTGCCGTGAAGTTACTTCATAATAACTTACAAGGAACTGACGATGAGCAATTCAAACGTGAGTTTGAAAACCTTATGAGGCTCGAACATTGCAACATTGTATAGTTAGTTGGTTACTGCTACGAAACACATCACATACCTATGTTGTACAAGGGAGAAACCATTTATGCCGAAGAAACAAACAGAGCACTCTGCTTTGAGTATATGCGTAATGGGAGCCTTCAAATGCATATTTCTGGTACGAGGCATATCCACTTCAATTATGCTATATCGGATATTTAACATGTGAGGAAGTTTGTCTATATTACTATTTCATTCACAACCTTTCTTTAAATTTGCAGAGGAATTTGATGGACTTGACTGGCATACACGTTACAAAATTATTAAGGGGACTTGCGACGGTCTAAAATACCTTCATGAAGGATTCAAAGAACCAATTTACCATATGGACCTAAAACCTGACAATATACTTCTAGATGAGAAAATGATACCTAAACTTGCAGATTTTGGTTTGTCCAAGCTCTACGATGGAGAACAAACAATGATCACACAAAGTCTTATGGGAACAATGTAAGTGAATGTCTCCTGCAAATGAGTTATTTTGTAATCAAGCAGAATATAATTCTTTTATACTATGTATCTGTCATATTTACTTCCTTTCACAGTGGATATCTATCGCCGGAATATTTATTTGAACACCTAGTCTCGAAGAAGTTGGACATATTCAGTCTGGGTGTTGTAATGACAAAGATAATTACAGGACCTAGTGGCCCCACTAGAAGGGCTGAAACGACTCACCATGAGTTTATTGATCAAGTAAGTAATGCAATTTCGGCTTCGCAAAACAGATCAATTCTCATTTTGTACAAATACTATGTTAACTCTTACATCGGTACACTACTCTTGCCTTATATTAGTGTATTTGTAGTTCATACTCATACAGCTCATTTCTCTAGTGGAAAATAAGTTTGATTTTCCTCTATCCAGCAAGTGAATATCCAGGTGTACACTTTTGACCATTATTTTTTCATGCATGCAATCTGCCAGTCAAACTTCTTAAGGATGTAAGTGTAGTCTATATTGTTGTATTTTTTCTCCATTGTATAAGGGTTTTATGTGCATTTGTTTTCTTGTAACCAACGTCTTGTGTGCTATATATTTGCCCTTTACGCTGTTCAGTAGAGGTAGGTAGGGTTTCTCTCCTATGTTATTTTTTCGCACGCGCATGCTGAGATCCCATCTTGCGCATTCCCATTTGCTTCTCCGGCGTACTGCCGCTGCTTTTTCCAATCTTGCAGGCCGCCATTTGCTCTTCCGGCTGCCGTTGTTTCTTTTAAAACCGTGCGCCGTCCTTCCTTTGACTGCCATTTCTGGGTTATTTTCCCTGTCGCCGCCTTCCGCCTGCTGCTGTCGGACGCTGCCCATATCCGGTGTTATCCTTGCCCAGGACGAAGATGACTGACGCACAGGTACAAGATGAAGGCCGCACAAACTTGTGCTTTTTCTGACTCTCTCTTAATAAACCAAACTGATTACAAGGCTTTATGAAGGGAAACACACGCACGGTCAAGCCACACACCGGCTTGATCCGAGTATCACGCTCCACTAACTACACGCACGCAAAACAAATTTACTTGAACTTTCACCAATTCAAGAAACAAACAATTTTAAAATATAGCCATTCGTATATTCAAAATTTGAATCCAAAAAACAATTTATTAACATAACACAAACAAAAATTGCTCACTACTTATGCCATACGACCAAATTTCGCGTTTGAATACTTCGAAATTTAAACATCTTCCAAAAATAGGCATTCCACAAACGTAAATAAAATTTACAGACAAATTGCTTCCCAATTTTAAAAATTTCCTAAAATCAATCATTTTACAAACACTCCAAATTTAACAATTTCCACAACTCAATCAATTTGCAGACACAATTCCTTTCCCAAATTCCGACAAACCTAATTCCGAACAACTTCAAAGTACAACTATATAAAATTTGAACTTTCCACACCACACTATTTCTTCTTTTTAACCATAATTCCAAAATATGAACACACTTTTAAAGAACCTCTGCCTACAAATTTTTTTCCTTTTCCTACAACTGTTTTTCCTATTCTTTAAAAAACCTTTACCAAACTTCCCAACTACATGTTCAAAATTTTTCAAATATGCAAAATTGTAAAGCCTAAATCAAGTTCAAAAATGAATGTCTACCAAATTAAACAAATTTAAAACCCAACCAATTTTTTTTCTCTTTTACCGTAAACTTTCCCCTAATATTAAAAATCTATTTGAGCATTTCGAAACAAAATTCATATTTACATACCTTCCAAATTCAAACGCCACCCATCTCCAAACATTTCTAGATATCAAAATAATACAAATTTAAATATATTTCAACACAAACATTCCAAAAAATTCAGACCATTCTTCATTCTTTATTTCCAACAATTTCCACATTAAAAAAAAAACTTCCAAATATAAAGACTTTCCAATTTCAAAATATACCTAACAGGTGCGGCATTGCCGCGCCCATATACCTAGTTATTTTTTCATGCATGCAATCTGCCAGTCAAACTTCTTAAGGATGTAAGTGTAGTCTATATTGTTGTATTTTTCTCCATTGTATAAGGGTTTTATGTACATTTGTTTTCTTGTAACCAACGTCTTGTGTGCTATATATTTGCCCTTTACGCTGTTCAGTAGAGGTAGGTAGGGTTTCTCTCCTATGTTATTTTTTCGCACGCGCATGCTGAGATCCCATCTTGCGCATTCCCATTTGCTTCTCCGGCGCGCTGCCGCTGCTTTTTCCAATCTTGCACGCCGCCATTTACTCTTCCGGCTGCCGTTGTTTCTTTTAAAACCGTGCGCCGTCCTTCCTTTGACTGCCATTTCTGGGTTATTTTCCCTGTCGCCGCCTTCCGCCTGCTGCTGTCGGACGCTGCCCATATCCGGTGTTATCCTTGCCCAGGACGAAGATGACTGACGCACAGGTACAAGATGAAGGCCGCACAAACTTGTGCTTTTTCTGACTCTCTCTTAATAAACCAAACTGATTACAAGGCTTTATGAAGGGAAACACACGCACGGTCAAGCCACACACCGGCTTGATCCGAGTATCACGCTCCACTAACTACACGCACGCACATACGTTGAGTCACTGCAAGTCTGCAGCAGGAGCTAGTCCACAACGGCACCACACACGTCTGAACTAAGTAGTCCGCTTCTAGCTCCACGTCCTTCTACTCGCGACTTGACTGCTGGTACTCCACTGACGCATGCAGTTAACACATGATTTTGACTAAGTAATCTAGTAATGCACCCATGCACTCACGTGCACTCTCTATATCTCCTGGCTTGCCGGCGGCCGCTATGTAGGGATGTAAATGGCGCATTATACGGCGCGGCAAGGCCCGTTTAGTTAGGTCTCATAGCTCATTTTCCCCCAAAAAAAAGTTTTCTCGAACTGTTAACCAAAAATAAGTGGGTTTATGCGGGATTAAACGGCCGCTGTTTAAATCCCTACCGCTACGCCATGTCGCAAGCATGTAATTAACTACTCCCTCCGTTTCTAATTATAGTGCGTTTGGAATTTGTAGTACAACTTCCGTCACGTACGTATATTTTTCTTCTTTCCCGGTTTACCCTCCCACCATCCCGCACCTCTCGCTCCCTCACCGCTCGCTCCCGCAGACGCTCCCTCTCGCTCCCCATCGCAGACGCTCCCCACCGCGTCGCCGTCGCCATCCGCCCCCGCTCCCTCTCGCCCCCCACCGCGCCGCCGCCTCCCCCCCACCGCGCCGCACCGCCCTCTTTCTCCCAACCCGTCTCAAGCACCTCCCGCCCCGCGTGCTAGGAGTACTACTCCATTTTTATCGGGCAAAGATTCCATTTTTATCGCCGGCGACGAGCTTCTGGGCGACGCATCGCTGGATCTACGAGCGCCATCACTCGATCTATGTGCTCCGGCAGTGGATATGGGTGACGGAGGGCCGGAGGCGCTGGACGCCCGAGCGGCAAATCTGGATGCTGGACGCCCCACGCCGCCGTCGCAGCCATGGGGCGCATGCACAGCCACGGTCAAGACTCCGGTCGCCGATGTAAGGACCCTCACCTTCTCTTCCCCTCTCGATCTGATTGCTCCCCATTTTCTTTTAGAGATTGCTCCTTGTGCTATGGGTGGATTGCGATGTAAGGACCCTCACCTTCTCTTCCCCTCTCGATCTGATTGCTCCGCATTTTCTTTTAGAGATTGCTCCTTGTGCTATGGGTGGATTGATTGTTTCGGTGTTTGTGTGCATGGCTGGCACTGGAAATCCCGGAGGACCTCTACTTCCTGATCAAGAAGAAGGCAGTGGCGATCAGGAAGCACCTGGAGAGGAACAGGAAGGTCAAGGACTCCAAGTTCAGGCCGACATCGCGCAGGAGTACGCCGACATCGCCCCAAGGACTACTCCGGCAAGCGCACCAAGTACGTATAGCTGCCGGTCCAACTCACTCATCTCTCATCCCCTCGACTCTCTATAAGTTCACTGCTGTAAACTTGTGTAAATCTTGCACGATGCATGTTCTATAAGGACTACTGCTACTGTTAGAGTAATGCTTGCTTCTCCTCTGCTCTTTGTAATGAATGCATTCGTGGAGTAATAACACTAAATTCGTGTACTGAATATTCATGTTGTATGCATAGGTAATTTGTTTACTCAATATTCATGTTTACTGAATTTGTTTCTCAAGTACTGTCAGGTTGCTTGCTTGCAGTAGCAGTAGAATGATGATTTGTTTTTATTTGGCCAGACTTGAAAATGTTCAGTCGTTGCTCTGCTTGTAGCAGTAGTGCACTGCTTGCTGCTTGGTTGCTTGGAGTAGTTTATTTTCCAGCAAGACCACTGAATATTGTCTCTTTTTGTGCTGGTAGATTGAGTGCACTGCTTGCAGCAGTACTAAATTTCTTGCTGCGAGTGCTTGCAGCAGTATATGTACTGTTATCTTGTACTCTTATCTCCTCTATTAGGTGAAATACAGAATCATAAACAGTTAGGCAACACACAAACAGTACTACTCCAAGCAACACACAAACATTAACTTAAACACACACAAATGTTTTCAGTACAACAACACACAAACCATAAGCAATTGCTTGCTTGCTTGCAGCAACTTACACACATTAACATACATACCATAAGCAACCACTGAATATTGTCTCTTTTTGTGATGGTAGATTGGGAAGCATCTTCCTTTTTTACATGCTTTTGATGCTCAACACACATTATAAACATACATCAGGAGTAACACACAAACTATACTGAATTTTTTTTATCACAGCAACACACAAACATACATCTTGGACTAGGCAACATCTTGTGCTTGGCCTAGAAAGTGAAGAGCATGTGCAATAACCTCAGGAGGGCAACGCAGCCTTATAGGTAGCTGACCCAACCTTTCAAGCCTGTCCTTGTTTGCATGAACTATCTTCAGACCATTTTCTACTGCATTGTTCATTACCTCAACCATAACAGACATTAAACTTAGGAAAATTCGGTTCAGCTTTGATGATTCATATGCTCTGAATTCAGCCTCAACACCTTTAATAAACTCCTTCAGAGTTTTAGAGCTAAGGGTATTTGTTAGAGATTGTATGGATCTAAAAAATCCTAGATCAAGTACATTCAGATCTGGACTGTTTGCTGGCTGCTGCATCAGCTTTATGTTAAATCTTGAATTGGCCACAGCTTCTGCGAATGCTGGGTCATTGGGCAAAAGATGCGGCTTCGCATTATCTTGCTGTATGAAAATTGTCTTTCCCACATCTTCTTGAGGCCAAAGTAACTCTATTGCAGGCAGTAGTTTTTCAATAAAGTACTCCCGCATCACTTCCCTCGTTACAACCAGGTTCTTGGTCTCCAATGTTCCTTTCTCTCTATTTTGACTTCTTCTTTGCGCCGGTACCTCTTTCACGAAAGGCCACATACCTATTTTCCCATCAAATGTCATTTTCCCTTCACTGTCATACCTAGGTCGAGCAACTGCGGTGAGGAACATGACTTTGCCTATGCAATTTCCAGCTATAGGCCTTTTAGGATCTGGCTCATCAGGCAGCAAGTAGTAGACCTTGTCATTCACTGTCATATTGAACCATTTTTCATCAACATGCACAATTCTGTACATGTCGATGAAAAGGGGATCTGCAGTTGCAATTGTGTCTTCATCGACCATTCCTAAACAAAATTGTGCCATGTTTCTCTTGTGTTTCTCTGTGAGTGGAGGCGTTAGGGCATTTGAGTGCCTCCGGATTAGGTTCATCTCAAACTTTCTGAATAGTGTCGTAGGATTGACTCCAAGTTGCCAAGCGAGAGACCTAATTGTTGACCTCTTGTTTAGTGGGATACTAGGGATTCGTGATAGATCAATCTCTAGTGGCTTCCTTCCGCACCTGCCCTTTCTTCTGCTTGAAACGTCAACCGGCAAACCCTCCTCAATCTGCTTCATAGCCCGCTGCCAAAGACTCTGTATCTGCCGAATACCCACCTCAAAAAAATTTGCAATGTTCTTCATATCTTCTTTATCAAATTTTCCACCTCCTTTCATACATAGTGCATGCAAAGCTACATAGGCAGCATATTTCTGTGTATCACTGAGTGTTTTCCGTGTCTTCTTTGCTTGCTGAGCACCCACACCTGCAGCATCATGTTCTTCAATTACTGCATCTTGATCATTTTCATTAACTGCATCTTGATCATTGATCATTTCATCTTCATGTTCTTCAGGCTGCTGGGCATTTCTCTGAAGTTGCTGTTCTCTGAAGCTTGGAGGAGATGAACCTGGGCGAGCTGCTGCTCGTGCTGCAGCAAATGGAGTAAATGTAAGTACTCCATTTCAGTTAATATGTTAGAGATACTTGCTTCTGGATCAAGTAGCATTAGCTAATTTACTGAATGTACTACTGCTAAATGATGATGATGATGGTGGAGTATTTCTGTAAACTTTGTATGTTACCTCCTGGACAATTAACATTGTTGTAAATAATGGAGCCGTAAAATCTGCTGATTTCTTGCAACTGCATTGGATTGCTAGCATGCTGCTGCTTCACTTCTGTACAATTTTAAAGTTGTGAATTTGTGTGGCTCTGGCAGATTATTTGTACTGTCATTTTTGAGTTAATTAGAGTATTTAAGCAAGGTGTATTTGTGCTACTAGTAACTGTATAATCGTTTGTTACATCATTCCTTGCGTCTATGAATACCCCGTGGCTGACTTTCCATGGCTCTATTGTCTGCATTTTGCTAAGACTGGTTGCTACGACTGCTTGCTGCTTGATATTACTGCAACTTCATCAAGTGCTTGTAACAATAACTTGCTACGGCTGCACTTCTTATTTACTCAAAGTATTAACTGAAATCTGAAAAACAGTTGCACTTCTTTAGGCAACATCTTGACTGAAACTTTTTCAGTACAATAGCACACAGCATATGTGCTTGTAACAATTTTCGTGGAATAAAAAGAATACTGATGTTGAAAATAACTGCATGATTTGCTTCTCATGTCTTAAATGTACCTGCAGCCACAACGCCGACATCTTCCATCTGATGATCGACATGGCCTTCTTCAGGCTGCTCGACATGGCCTTCATCGGGTATGATATTGTCATCTTCAGGTGGACTGCAATTGAGGTCCAGGAGGAGAACCATATTGTTGTGCTGTGGACTGCAATTGAACCGTTCGAATTCCTGCAGGGGGAATCTGCTTCTGCTGCTTATGGGCTCGTGGGGATCGAGGCGCTGGAGTTCAGGTGCTGTGGTTGCGATCCTGTGTGTTGTGCCAGCTCCGGCTGCTGCCGACGGCGTTGTGGTGGCGCTCCAGCTCAGGCGCTGGAGCTCAGGCGCTAGGGGCGCCTCCTCTTGGCCCAGCGAGCTGCTGCTGGGGCCGGCGAGCTGCTACTGCTGGGGGCCGGCGGCCGGCGATCTGCGGCAGCCGGCGGCCGACGATCTGCTACTGCTGGAGGCCAGCGGCCGGCGATCTGCTACTGCTGGGGGCCGGCGGCCAGCGATCTGCTACTGCTGGGGGCCGGCGATCTGCTGCTGCTGGGGCTGGCGATCTGAGCGAGGCGAAGAGCTGGGCGAGGAGGAGAAGTGCTTGGGCGCGAGGAGAGGTGCTCGCGCGGCGGCAATCGACGGCGATCGGAATTCAAATTTTGAATTAGAGATCAACAATTAGTGTGATCGGTTCGCTTCACTGCGGGAGGGCAGTACTTGTAACTTAAGCAAACAAGTGAGGGTATAATTGTCTTTTGTCTCATTTTCACCTGGTCGGAAGTTGTTCCCCAACGCACTATGATTAGAAACGGAGGGAGTAGCACTTAGCTGACTACTATTGCAACCCATAGCGGGTGATGACCACTCTACATCGACTCCGCTCGCAGCTTCCACACACCAATCCATGTTAAGTCTCCTCGTGGCTTCCATCGGACGGTCTGTGTCGACTCCGCTCGCAGCTTCCACACGCCGCTCCACGTCGACTCTCCTAGCAGTTTCTACCTGACGCTCTATATCGACTCTACTTGCTGCTTCCAGAGGCGGACCTTCATGGGGGCCAGCCTGGGCAATGGCCCCCCCAACATTTGAGCAATTCTTTCAATTAGTAGAGATGTTAAGACCAAATTAATGGGAATTAGCTATACTAATAGCAGTTAAGTGGTCAATTAGTGTCTTCGCGCCCCTCCTAATTTTTTCCAAGGTCCGCCACTGGCTGCTTCAACACGCTGCTCCACGTAGACTCTCCTCGCGGCTTCTACATGATGCTCCACGCCGACTGCCTTTGCGGTTTCCACATGCAGCTCAACGCCAACTTCCCTTGTGGCTTCCTCATGCCACTCCACGTCGACTTGTCTGGCGGTTTCTACATGTGGTTTCGGTCTACGCCGACTCCTTTCGTGTTTTCCACGAGCAGTGGTGATCGCTCTTTTCCCGACACAACTTCTACCTCTCCAAACTCTGTGCTTTTTTACTCACCATGAGTTTGAGCAGGGTGTTAGAGTGGTTTATACTGCTGTGTATTTGCCCCATAGTATAAGTTTTTTTAGTTATATTTCATTTTTGTACCCAAGTCTTGTGTACTCTATATTATATGTTGGGCTATTCACTAGCGATAAGTTGCATCAATAACAGTAATGACATGAGAGTACCTTTGTGGCTATAATCTAGTCATTTCGTTTGCCAATGTCATCTTCAAACTTTTGTGCACATTAAGGGGTCAATGTTATACACCATTGGCTATATGCGTTCTAAGATAACAACTGAGAGAGCAGAAGTAGTATAATCTATGTGAGGTCCGATATTTAGGACTTGGAGAGTAATTAAGTGTGCTGTACTGATTTTTAATATTTATTTGTTCACCTAGGTCTAAAATCTAGGCTTTATCATTTCAAGGAGGACTTCTCATCCTAGCTTTACGTTTTGGTTTCATAGGTACATGAAAACTGGAGGAAGAGGTTGCAGGAATCATGGCGTGCTTCCCAGCCACTAGAAGCATATTGCCAACAAGTGAATATATGCACTAAAATAGCACTAAGATGCATGGAGTATGATAGGCACAAAAGGCCCAATATAGTGGACATCATCCATAAACTGAACGAGACTGAAAATATGATTGAAGAGCTGAAAACTCACTGGGGTCATCAATGGACAAGGTAATAAAGAGCTGAAAACATACACAGATGTAAGATTATGATTGTACGGCATACACTCACAATCTCACATGTGTATGTTTTCTTGTTACTAAAGATCAGCGATGCGTTCACAATCTCAAGGCATACATCCGTTTCATAATATTTTTCTAGTCATTAAAATGCCATTTTACAAGGTTATAAATCATTATTCATTATTTGATATATTAACACTAATTACAGCCCAAGATATGGTTGCTTCTGTAGTTTGTACAACTCTACACTGCTTTCAGTGTTTTGTCCAAATCAGTGTACAAAATATTGAATACACCAAAAAATATTTCACTGAATCATGCTGGCGTAATTAGTCATCACAGTTTTACCGGTATTTAATTCATATAGGTGAATCTAAAGATTACATCCTTGGGAGAGCCAGCCCGCTCCTCAGCGATCAGAGCTTCCTGGCCGTCGAAACTCATTTTTGATGCGATCCTGGCCGTCCGATCGCTAGCCATCCCCAGTCGGCGGGTCGATTTGTACACGCACGGAGGTACATCGTGTCGCTGCGGGTGGCCCCAGGTTTTTCCCGGACCCGCTTGTCAGCGTGTGGGGTGGGTCGTCTCCGCGTGCGTCACGGGACGGGGGCATCGCGGCGCGGTGGCAGGGCACGTAATTCTATCGAACTCCAGGGGCAGAAACGGGATTTCGCGTCCACTTTTGGCGAGAGGACGGCGGTCGTCGTCTCGTGGCGGAGCGGGAGGCGACGACGGGTACAGGAGCTACAGGCGGCGGTCGCCTCCGCCCCTGCCCTCCCTGCACGCTGCCGCAGGGCCATATGCTCCTCATCTCCTCCTGCTGCAACCTAGAAACTCATTTCTCGATCTAGGGTTTCGCCAACAGTTCTTGCCGTCCATCCAGCCACCGCCGCCGCCATCGTTCGTCACGTCGTCCAGCCACCGCCGCCGCCATCGTTCGTCCCGTCATCCGACCACTCATCAGGTGTGTATCTCTATCCTCCACCTCTTGTTTTCTATCTCTCTCCCATCTCACATCCTCTCCCTCAGCCGGCGGCGACGGCGCAGCGGCGTCCCCCTCTGCTTCCCACCCGGCGGCTGCAGCAAGGCGAGCACGCGCGGGGACGCGGTCGTCGGCGGCCGAGCTCGGAGCGTCGGGCACACGGCGGCTCCCCGGCGTCTGCAGCAGGCGAGCCCGCACGGGGACCCGGTCGTCGGCGGCAACTCAGAGCGTCGGTCACGCGGCGGGTCAATCTGCACCGGCGGCCAGGCTCCCGCTTGAGGGCGGCGCACCTCCGAGTTTTACGCAGTACGGTCGACGCCGACGACCACCCACCTCAGTTCGTTTTTCTCCTCCTCCCGAACTGCTACTCCCTCGCTGCCCCCCCTGAGTGCCTCTGTCTCAATAAAGTTCAATTCATTTGCTGCCAGTTTAGATCGATCTATGAATTGTTTTCTTCCCCACTGGACTGGGATTTTTCGCTTGGTGGATTAGGTAGGGAGCAAGCAGGCATGCACGGAGAAGGAGCCTAACCCGGACGAGATGCCTGCTATAGGGTCGTGGTCACGCAGACCGGCAGCATCCCGGCGGCCGCAGTTGGTGGAGGACGACGACTGCCCAGCGACCATCAGCATGCTGTCCTGGTTCGGCTTTGGTCTCTGCTGATCTTTTCAAATCTCTGGAGTTTACCTGCATGTGTTGCTTGGTGTTGTGGTATCTGCACGGAAGTTATGCAACCACCGAGAAGCGCTCTAGCTCGACCTCGTGGCTCTCTCTTACACTACTCTTTTGATTTAATATCCACAATCTGTCATCTTTGTTTGTTCAGCTTCTTTTAGATTTATGCATACAAGTTGTTCGATCAAAAGGCAAGCGAGCTACAGAGGAAGATTAATCTATTGATTGAGGTATATAGTACCTAATTATTTAGACTATCATGTAGCAGAAATTCTAAAGACAATTTTTAAAATATATGTGATGATTTCTTATGCATGGACGGCCATAGAAAGATGCAGCCTTGTGGTGAACTCGGAGGAGCATGGTCGAGACCACTGCATTCAACTGATGCCTCTGCGTGCTCTCTCCTTGATCCAGGTCAGGTTTTCGATCTATGCCCTATGGTTTAATGCATCTGGTTATAATTAGTGTGTGTTGGATTTGGGAGCTCCAGACTGCTTACTTCAAGGAACATGGATTTCATCCCTATAATATAAGATTAATAGATGACAATATGTTTATCATTCCTTTGCCTCCTCTATTTGATTGGGTTGAACTTGCAGGATAATTATTATTCAGAGGTAGTTGCACCTGTGCACATTTTTAGTTTGTGTTCTAACTTTCAGGTTGCATGTGTGCGCAGCTGTGAATTTTGGACAGATTCATGCTTTTGTGTGGCATCTTTTCTGAAATGAAATCAACTACTAGCTTCGTTTTTGGTTTCTTTTGAAATCACTTTTAAGTTTTGAGGTCAATGTTGTGAATTTTGTACAGACTTGCCTAAGTGGCTGGCGAGGACACGAAGCCGAGGATTGGTGCCTCCAATTTACCATGCACTGGATGCTGGAGGAGTCCGGGGAGGACACGACGTTGGTGCTGCGACCACAGGTGTTGCAGTCATCCACAGTGAGCTCATTCCCTTCAGTTCCAATTTATCAATGCAGATTCTTCTATGACTAACATGTTGCCTTCTCTTATTAAGAGTGACTTATGATATTACTAGAACCTATTGTGATTTGGGATATGTATCTGAAGGGACTACACATTTATGGTTTCAGACTTTCAAATTTGTATGGGGATTGAATTTGTATGATGAGATATTAGAAATAATATTTCAGCCTTCTCACCATAGAGATTAAAGTTTCACTTTGCCTTGATGTTGCTTCCTTTCTGCTGCGGTAAAAATAATGTAGTTAGGTACACTAATTGTGAAGTACTCATTTGCACTTAAGCTTCTCTTACTCCAATTTTAGAGATTAATTGAGATTATGATATTTGGTAGCAGATTAAGGCCGTCCTTTTTGAAAATATAGTTGGTTCCAAGTTGTGCTTTAGTGCATCCTTATCTTCTCAGTATCTACCTCCCTTTCAGCATGCAACAGGAGTAGCGTGGTCATTGTCGCATAGTGCGAGAGGGACTTCCTAGGAATGCGAAACCAGGACCATATCCTCCATGTCACGGCTCGATATGCAGGTCTCTCTCTCTCAGCTGGTGTACTACACTAAAGCTTAGCTAGGTAGATCATTGGTGTAGATTTCAACCTTTTCAGCTGGTGTACAAATTGATTTGGTATGATCACAATTGTTGTGATGAAATTTATTTGTTGTCACGCAATATCCGAAAAAAATCTTTCAACCTATTTGTTTAATTTGGTAGATTGTCAACGTTACCAGACATTATGATATTCATAAAGGATCTGGTTTCATAGTTTTTGAGCTTTTCTGCGGTTAGCATATTGATTTTGTGTGTGCAAATTAAGTAGATCTCGTGGCTTTTCCCTCTCGGATGGGTGCTAAAGTACTATCTCAAGCAAAATTATAAGAATTAGATTACGAAATCTAGGTGATGCATAATATATATCGCCATTTGTAATGATGTTCATTTGTTTCTTGTGAAACAGAGAGCGACGATGGGTGGTGTCCAGTTCATGCTTGCTTTCAATATTGATTCAGGGTAAAAATTTGCAGTGTCATTCTTATTAGTTCATAATCTCCATCTAGATCAAATTTATGAATATTTGATTTCGTCCATTAGGTTGTTGTTCACGCATGACCCATCCATTTTTGCCAGAAAAGCTCCAGATGGAAATTTTATTGCTGGCACACGCACGCTGCAATGTCCTTGGTCTCTGCTATATACTGCCCCATATGAAACCAAATAAATGACACCTTTCAGGTCAGAATATGTGGATGTCCATAAAATAAACCTTTCAGGATCATACCAAATAAATTTGCTCTACACTTCGAGCATGTCCACCATTCTGTGCTCTGCACTCATATCCAACCTGCATTTTATTTCCAGGTACAAGCTTCAATTCCAGAGCTGTAGGAAGTATAGTTACATGTATATTTTGGTGCTGACGCGCTTTAATGTTTCTTGCAGCTTCTGTATAGGAAGTACAGTGCAAATTTCCTGGCTATCCTTGGCATATGGAAAGAATATGAATATTCTGGTCATTCTATTTCTATTGGTGGTCTTGCTTACTAAGTTACTGCACCATCCAGGTGAACAATTAATTTCTGGCATTGCTACCTTTTTTCCATTTTGTTGTCAAGGTTTTTGTTTGCCCTAGAAAATATTGTTACTTATACTCACCATGATATGTAAATTGCAGTCTGATATTCGCAAAATCTGTTATGATTTAGGGCTGTATTCGTTTCTGTTGTACTACCAACTTGGGTGTATTCATTTGCACTTGAACTTATGTTTTCTTATTTGGAGATTAATTATGATTATGTATGAAGCAACATAGTTGATGGTGATCCCTAGATCCTAATACATATTTTCCATTAATATACTACATTGATTCTGTTTACGGACTCTTGAAGTTGCACTCATCCCTGTTTCTGAGGTTTTCTTCCAACTTCTGTTTGTTTGGTACTGTCAGCAAGCCCTAATCGTTTGTTCTTGCAGTACCTCGACAGTGTGGAGTCCCTGCTCAATGCCAGGGCGCCACACAGGCTCAGCGCTAGGACCAACGAGGAGCAACATATGAATCTGTTAATTCGTTGATTCCCACGAGCTATTAAATGAATTGAGATGACTATTGTTTCTTTTGTTGTTGAGTTGGCTTTGTGCAATCCTTCTGTCTGTTACATTATTGTTCCAATATATATTTCTTTCTCTATTTTACTTTTCTTATAGTGACCGGTGATCCTTTATTGGTAACAGGAAACAAGATTGGATACTCCATAACACTTGATGAAAGATTTAAACATAGTTCAATTTGATGATTTTGGTTGTATGCCTCTTCAGTGACCAGGGATTCCACAATGATGATTTTGTCCGTCCTCAAGGTTTGCTTTAGAGTCCTCTTGCTCCCTCCTCGAAGTTATCTTTTATGAATGCTTTGGTTTAGGATGTGAAGTGGAGGTTTGATTATCTTGATGCAGAGTATATATTGATGTAAATTTGAATTAAGGAAATAACTATTTGCCTAAAATGATTTGCCTAGAATGGGGATAAACCGGTACTTTGACTGAATCATGCTTTGGTGAAACCGGAATATACATTTTTCATGAGGAAATAGCCATTTGCCTAAAGAATTGCATTTAAATCCGTAGAAGCATTGGTGTCTAGACTATGTGGATCAGGCTGTCAACTTGGTATGGTGTTCTAAAGATGTTCTTATACTTGGGTCTGATTATGGTTTAGCTTTGTAGCTTTGCGCTTTTATGAGTGGTAATGATGTTATTTAACATGTAGATGTCCTTGGCACCGACACTTCTGCTCATGAATCACAACTGAAAAGCACTTTTGCTCATGAATCACCTTGATGCATGTATCTACAAGGAAAGAGCCATAAAGCTGTAGGTGAAGAATATCAAGTTCCGTGTCATTACATGTTTATTGAATGCATTCACTGTTGTACATGTATATATGTTGTTTGTTTAGATGTGTATGCCTTTTGTGGGCGTGGGACAACATTCTTGAAATAAATTCCGAGATAAAAATTATATAGTGCGATGTTGTGCTAGATGTTTCATGTTAGGCTTTAGTCAGAACCTTGATTTTGTTAGTTTTGCTACTCATGCAGTTAGACACCATAATTGGTAGTAAATAGACAATATTCGTTTCTGCTGCTTAAATTATTATTGGCAATCGAGTTAGAGTAAGCACAAGTAATATTGTCTTTACAACATTATTTGACATTTTGAATTAGTGAAGACTTGCCGATACTAATGGGAAGACTGCAGCCCAGATGAATGCATCTACCAATCTGGAGTCAAGAGCGCTCAATAAACTTCTCAATGTGGTCACTGTTGACAGCAAGGTAGTTACCTGTAAATAATAAAGTTCAGATCTGCATGTGCAGCTAATAGTTTTATTTATTTACCTGGTCCTCCTGATGTTTCAGTTCAGTTAATAGCTTCTTGTGTTGTTTATTTTCTCAGGGTCATATGCTCTTTTAAATGGAGTGGAAATATTGCCAGTTCTCCAACAAGGTAATGTCAGTTCCTTTGAAAAGTCATAAGATGCCCTTCAGTGCTATTTCTATCGCTTCTTGACAAGTTTATAAATGAAGACATGCATTCACATGTTTATAGTCGCTGTCGTTTTTTGTTTGCACCGTGGCCTTCTAGCTTAAGCGAACATTTCCTCTGCAGGTTGTACGGTTTGCTTCATGCTTGTGCTTGCTGGTCACGTAGCATGTCTGCAAGGTGAGAATCTTTATTGTCCACTCTCTGTTGTGGATATACTAATATACTATGTTGTTATATTTTGTCCTGCTTCTTATCCAGGTTCTTTCCAAATATTTTGCTAGGTACTGATTTAGACATTCCACATCAAATGTTGCTGTCATTTTCTGAAATTTATGACATTAGTTCAAGGTATTGACCATAACTAGAGTGACACTCAGTTCTGAAATACAAAATAGTGTCGTCGCATGTTGCCTTAAACTAGAGCAGCAATGAATCTGGTCCTTTTGATTAAAAGAATTCACGTACATACTCACTTTGTGGATTTCTTAGGTTTTATTTTCATATAATACAGGTTCACTGCAAAATTATCTATAGGAGTATCATCTCATGCGCGGTGCTGCTGTGGGATCAATCTTGGCAATTGGGGCACTGTCCTACCGGTATGTTGTCTGAACCCGGGGGTTGTTCTGTGATTACATGAATATGACCTGCATGGCGATGCTTAAATGATTTGATGTATTTGTACTTCTGCTTTGGACTTTCTGAGTGGCCAAGCTAGGCCTCTTCTTTCATGTCCTGGAATAACATGTTCAGTACTTTGAGCCTTTTATCTTAGGTTATGTAGTTTGGTATTTACAGAGTGCTATTATATGAATGGTTATTCCATGAAGACACCCGATTTGGACAACATTTAGGTAAGCCACCACTGCTTTTGTTTTTGTCCTGATCTAGGGTTTTTACATAAGTAAGGGAAATTATTGTTTTCAATGGAGTCTATAATTTCACCATTGTATCATCTTGATCAGCTGAATCTTGGCACTCCACTCTGTTAATGCCTGCAAATTCTTGCCTCCAGTTTTGTCGTACTATTGTGAGCTAGAAAAATAAACCTCTTGTATTGTTCATAGGAATATATTTTGTGAAATGTTTGTGCCCTTTACCTGGTTGCCTTGCTCCACCTAACAATAGGAGGTGCATGGCTTGCTCCAGATCTTACGATAAGTTGTTTACGTCTCTATGCGATGATAAGTTAGTGAAACATATTCTTATGAATTTAATTTCTATAATCTTTGAAGTCTTTAATAAACGATGATGCATCTTTTTGGCTTCTCGGTATTTAAAATATTTTAATTTGTTACCTACATTTCTAAAACAAGGACGATATCATAGACGGTTTCCCAGTTCTTATGAATGTCCCATTAGTTCCAAAATGTCATTGTTCTACCTGTCTTTTGTAATGCTTTTCTAGAATATAGTTGTCTGTTGTGTTTGCATTTACTGATAATGAGTCCTTCAAATCTGGTTCTTTCTTCCCTATGATATTTTTGGATCGATGCACCTGACTGGAAACATCATTTGCAGGGTTTTTATTTCTGCGTGTGAATATATAGTATTCATCAATGTTAGTGTCTTGGCTCTCATGAATTCATGATAGATCTACTTTTGGAGCTGATACTACTTGAGACAGATGGTGTTTTCCTATCTTTGTATCAGCGATGATGAGCCCAGTTGTCATATCCTTAGATGTGGTGTCATTATCTTTGAAGATGTGCCGATGGTTTATAGACTAGGTTGGTCTACATTGTGTGTGTGACTCTGCCATCGTCCAGCTCTTCATTGTTGATGTCTCATTTTGAATGCTTGAGACCAGCTGCGCTGACTATTTAAATCAATATCGGTTACATGAAACTCATTACATGAAAATGATGTGTACAACTTCATCTTACAAGAAAACGCAAAAGCCTTGCGTTTCTTTTCACTTCCACATGCCTCTTGCCTGGGTACATTGTGTGAGGTTTAAAATGTGTGTTGCCTGATGTTTACACATGAGGAGCATAATTACTTTTTGTTAGTTACACTAACATGGTGTGTTGAAAGCCTGCTGGTTCGTTTTGCTTCATGTACTGTATGAGCTCCTTCATTTGGTGTATCATATTTTTCTGCAGCTCCTCACTAGATTGGGCTTCCATTCGCATCTTACGCCTCGCCTCTCTTTGATGTCTACCCTTCCCGTGTTCTCCTGCAGGTGATGTCTTTTCCGTTGGTTGCTCCTGCTTAGCTGCTTAAATTCTAATGTGCATTTGTTTTGCAAGTTTTCTGATGTCCTCTCTTCCGGAATAGCATTGGGAACAACATCGGCCACCGCTGCAGCTGATCTCAAATGGAATTCAGGTATCCAAAGTACTCTGTATCCTGATTTCCCCTCTCTCTCTATATATATACACACATATATATATATATATATTCATTTAATCCCCATAAGCCATGTTTGTTTTGTGTGCAGATTCTACTTAGTTAAGCCCATAAGGTGACAGACAAAAATCCAAGCTGGTTATTCTAATACTTTGTTTCATACTCTTTTTATGTTTTGGTTGAACAGATAAGAAAAACCAAATGTGAGGTCTTTGCTCAGCTAATTTAAGTGGTGATTACCAATTTTATTGACCTGCATTCAACCTTTTATTTTAATTAGGATAAAATTATATGACAGCCTATCATTGCTCTCCATTAAGAAGAACCGAATGTGAGTTGTTTGCTAAACTAATTTAAGCAGTGGTTACCAATTGTATCGGCATGTATTAAACCTTTTATTTTTATCGGGATAAAATTATATGAAAGCCGATCTTTGGTCTACATTGAGATATGTGGTATATGTTGATTTTATATATGCGATTTAACCTTCATCTAATCACAGGAAAATTGCAAACCCTCGCTTCCGTAGAGACAGAACCTAGAGACAGATGATTTTATATATGTTGCTCCAAGTGCTAATAGTACGTACATATGTTAGCATAGGAGATTCCGTTAACCATGGAGAGGTCGCCAACTAACTATGGGTTTTCTTGCCCTTGCCCATAATTTACCAATCATTTCTTCCTACCTCTTTTGAGTTTATTACCATGTTTACATTCTTCATTTTGGATTTGCTTCTTTGCATATCTCAACTATATCATTCCAGTGTCGAGTCATCGGATTACACGATTAGTTATTTGTTCTTGGGACTATTTCAGGCAGAACTGGGCAGTCTCATGCCCGGTAAAGCTTCTATTTGAATCCATGTTCACTGATTTATTTATGTTGCTATGTGGTTTATCTTTGAGGAGGCTAAAAATATGTTTATCTTTGAGGAGGCTAAAAATTTCCCCAAGGAGTTGACCATATAGTTATTTTGTTGGAAAACATCTCAAAAAATTGTACTTTCTTCATTGGGTTTTAGGATATTCCGATATAAAACAAAATCTGTCAGTTAACTCTGAAATTTCATTTTACAAACTTTCTTACTTTCCCTATATGCAGGTTGCCTAAATGTGCTTGCTTCCAGCCTCCCAGGAATAATTTCATTTTAGTTCTACTATCATCTTGGCATGCCAATGTCTACATATATCTTTTGTAGCACCTGTATAAATAGCGCGTGCGTGTGTGTGTGTGTGTGTGCGCGACAAACTATTAAGTTATCATGTGTTATATTAGTATAGTGCAAACTACTATGTTCTTATTCTTGTGCTTGGGAATTTCTGTATTTCATTTCTCCATCTCTAAAGATGGCTGAGACCTAATCGGGTAATACCCAATTTTAGTTACCGCATGAAATGGTACCTATCATAGTTGCTTTTTTTTTATCGATGTGGACATCCAGCGGCTCCTCAAAAGGCTCGGTACTAAAAATAGATTGCTGATAGAAGGTGGGCAGCTCCGACGGCATGAAGAAAAGTAGATGACATTTATTATTTGCTAAGTAGATGATTTTTTGTAGATGATTTTTTGTCATGACGATATCAATTTCTCATATATTAGCTCATCACGTAGGATGATGCAATAGTAGTTACTCACTTCTAAAATCAGTTTGCTTTTTATAGTCTGTATAAAATGTGACATCCACGGGCAAAAAATTCAAAGAAGAAAAAAGCGCCGCGCGGCGAGCCGCGCCGTTCGAATCTAGTAGATAACAGTTGTGCAATATTTTGTAGCAACACACACGGATCAGTAGTGTCCAGCTTCATTGATCTTTTATAGGAAAGCTTCGTTTTTTTAGTGGACAAAAAAAGCTTCGTTTATATAAAGCGTAATATCTTCCTTGATGAATAGTGTGAAGCCCAGCTACCCAGGCCCAGTCGGTGGTTGGCCTCGCATCCTGGGGAAGCTGTGATCTGCAAGTCAGTAACGGCGAAATCCAGTGCTCCAATTAGCCTGTGGCCACAGCGTAGAGACAGTGTAGTAGGTATTCGAGTTGCACATCTTAGGTCGGGCTGTCGCCCCTCCCCGTCCTATAGGGTCCTCTGCCATGTTAGTCTGTTCAACTCTGGTATGTGTTTTATAGAGTAAAAAAATTGTATGGAAACTCTTGGCAAACTTGATTATATTAGTCAAACACGCTAGATTATATAGATAGGCAAAGTTCGTTGTCATATCAGATCTGTTATATTCTTACGAAGCAACCAAATTACCAAGGATGTTGTAACCAAATTACAAATTTCTGTTAGGAGTTATGTGCCAGAAAATCCAGAGTCTCCTAAAAGCCAGATTTCACAAGAACCTCCTGCAAAGGATAGCCCACTGCCAGGCATAGAAGGGCTAAGAATCACAGGTGAAGCTTTTCCTGGAACAGAACTGTATGTAAGTGGGCATGCCATCAACGGGACAACAAATTGTAATTTCCAGGTGCGCTTTATATTCGCAGTTCAACATATTCTGTTGTTCTATCAAATTGCTGTCTTTTTCAACTTGTTCTCATTTCATTTGCAAAATAAAAATAAATTGCTCATACAGTGGGTACGCCATTTGGGAGATGGATCTGTAAATTTCATAGAAGGTATTATATTGCACTTTATTAGCTTCTATAAGGCTTTTATTTATAGATTGCGGTGTACTATGAGAATTTTTTCGTTAACATTGTCGCTCCCTGATATAGGTGCGAGCCAGCCCATATATTTAGTTACTGTTGACGATGTGGACTCTCTACTATCCATTGAGGTCCTGCCTTTAGATGACAGCGGAAGAATGGTAAATCGCCTTGTATGATCATTCTTAAGTGGAACTTGGGTCTTTTTGCATATTTTAATTGATAGTTTGGTCTGATCTCGTGCACAGAGCAGATTCTATAGATTGAGAATGAGAAGCATACACTATAAGATTTTGATTCCGATTTATCTCCCTATCCATCAATAAATATATGACTATCAGACATACTCCCTCCGTTCTAAAAAGGATGACTTCCATTTGTGTGCATGTATAGATACATCCGCATGTAGACAAATGAAAATCATCCTTTTTGGAACGGAGGGAGTATGTTTGTTTCAAAACTATAGGTTGACCATTGTAACTTTCAGTAGAATACTAATAATATTTGACATCATCCAAAGCATTTATTTTCCATTTTCTAGGGGGACATTGTGAAGGTATATGTTAATGATGGAAGAAAAATTACCTGCGGTGAGTTTGATGGGAATATAATTGTCTCTTTTGTAGACTTTATGTTTAGAATGCAAGTTTTGTTTCAATTCAAGTTCCAGAGCTCCGCTCGCCTTCCCCCTTCCTAAATGAATTCCTAGAATAATGTTAGTTCCGTGATGGTTATTTTTAAGTACAAAAACAGAAAATGTAAGAAGAACCATGTTCCTGAGTACATAATCATTATGTGTGCAGATCCTGAAATGATGGAGCATATCATGAAAATCCTTTCAATTGGGCATGTGTCTTATGAAGTTCTGCTACCTGTATGTTACTTTCTCTAATGACCTTCCAAAGGCTCAAAGAATCCTTGCTACCCTTTCTTTTAATGTCCTATAACCATTGAAATTTGGAACATTATTTTTTGCAGGTTAAATATATAGATATGTGGGAACCTGCTGTATTGTCAATAAGGAGGGACGGTTACAGAATAAAGTGTAATGGACCTCGTGGTGTTGTTATTAGAGAGAAATTCCAGCAAGCCATGGCTGTATGTTAACAAAGATCATTAGCCTTGAAATTATTCTGTTCTTGCTTCTTATTATAGTATATCCAGTCAACAAAAGTGTGTATTTGGCGATAAATCTTTTAAAGCATCATTTCTTTGCAAATGACTAAATATTCAGATTAGCTGCATGGGATTTATATATCAGTTTTTTACTAGTTTTTTCGGTAGTGGTACATTTTTATATAGTTGGTTTTTCCAATTTAGTAAAAGTGACCAGTCAAGTTTATATGATCGCACAGTAAAACACAAGTTCTTTCTGTGGCCTGGGATAGTAGCAGTAAGTTTTGCTTTATGCGCTTCGTAATTGTGGGTTCTGGAGCGTTTAACTAAGATTTGCATTGCATCAGCTTGTCCCGTATGTAGTAATTTACAACTCGCAACTAATCTTGTACTATGTTTACAGATTAACATCCCATATGGTTGTCCTGCTGAATTTTCAATTCATTCTACTGATGGTGCAGAGTATAAGCTCAAGCCCGCGGAAAATTCCCCGTGAGTTCGGAACTATTTGTTTCAGTAGCTATTATGCGCTTGTGTAGTTGTCAATTGAGTTAGAATTAGTAATTGCACGTAATCATGAAGCCTTGTTGTTGGATGCAATTGAAAGAATAACAATGGTCAGATTTTTGTCGTTCTTATTTGTGGCTCTCTGGTATTTCTATTTTGAAGTACTGACCTAAGACGTACAACTGTGTGGGGCTGTAGGTACTAATTTCTGCTTATTTGAATTTTGCAGATCAAGAGATAGTATTGTTCTAATAATGAGGCTGTTCAGAATTCAGGTACAATCCAGTTAGTTGTCCAACGTTTTATATTTGAACTTGGCGTCAATTTGTGTGTGTGGGGCTGAGTTGATGCAGATGAAGTTAGTAATGGCAAATGTTTCTGTAGGAGCTGATGATATTGCTAGGTGCAATAACTATGCAAACATTTTTTCTATTTCGAGTTACATGATGGAATAAAATGAAGATGACTTTTTTTTGCAGACTACCGCGAGAAGAAGGATGTCTTTGGCTGTGTGTCTGACTGTGCTGTAACGAAGAACTATCCCAATTTTTTTTGTAAGGCCTTGGTGTATATATAAGTGTTTGGTTAACTGTGATCGAGATTGTTAGCTAGTGACGATGGAATTATGAGGTTATAGACTGATTGTTCACTGCAATCGGAGGCAGTCAGAGCCTCGCTAGTCGAATCCCAAACCATCAAACCAGACAAGAACCACTAGGTGCATGAATGCCTTTGAAGGGTAATTTTTTCATAATGTCCGAGCAACAACTCTCGTTGTGCGCACCAACGCGACAAAATCTAGAGTGAACTCATGCATCAGTTCCAAACTGGACTGCTTCAGCTACGACTCCAAAATGGTGTGCAGATTACAGAACGACGCTTCTATATGTATGCGGGTGTGCCCATCCGGCCTTCAAAAAGAATACTCCCTTCGATTCTAGATATATCCGATTCAGCGACAATTAATATAAATCAGAGGTAGTACGAAAAATGTATTTGCAAGTTCCAAAGAGGAAGATACCATGCACAAAGCTTGAAACGCCCCGCGGGCGGAAGATGTCACGGAGGCCTCCACAGCTCCACCGCACTCCCACCTGCCGCCGAGGCTGCCGTGCTTCGCCGCGCGGCCCCCCTCTATTCTCCCAGGGCGACGCTGCCGACGCTAAGCTCACAATTCTAATGCCGCATCCAAACCACAGGCAAGGATGCAGATGGGAGAACAACTCTGTCGAAGTAAACAAAGTAAAGCAAACAGTATTTGTGGTCAACTCATTCTGCTACCATGTGTGCAATCGTATTGTCCAGACACCATCATATTGAGTGCCTGATGAGGCTAAATATTATTGACATGCGGGAATAATTTCTTGATACAAGGTCGACCACGTTTTGTTGTGGTTTACTGCAAGGCGTTGTTTTCTTCTACTTGGAGATATAAACATTATGTGCCAACATACTTTCATAATTTTTACAGTGCGCCGTATTCAAAGGGCTCTTTTTGTAAATTATGGATGCAGTTTAATTAAATTCCATAGTTTTTTCAAAGAGTTTTTCATGTTTTCCTCAAAAGGTGTCCCTTCGTTTAAACACTTCATACAAATATATGATCTGAGCAAGGACAGATCGAGACAAGCTGAGTTGCAGCTATCCTATCTCTCTAGAAAGAATTAAAATCGTAGTGTGTATTAATCACTGATTATTTATCTACCAGTTGTGTGGTGTAGCTCAAGAAGCAGCAGCCAGGCCAGGTAAGTTGCGCGTCGTATGCCAAGGAGCAGGCTACTGATATAATCTCCGATTTCTGCAGGGGAAGGACGACTGGAACTGGGATCGGTCTAGTTCGGCTCTACCAAGAAACTTTCTGACACAAAGTTGTTGTAGAGTTCGAAGGAAGTTAAGAACAGAACCTGGATAGCATCTACGAGCTACTTTCATGATCAATCAACACGGTTGCATGTAAGTATTTACAAGGACTAGCTCGTTCTAGCATCCAAGAATACCTAAAGCTTCGATCGAACACTCCATATGCTAACTGATGGGGAGGAAAGCTACTTACCTCGCAGGAAGCCGGCCGAAGTGCCTCGAGCCGGACGCTGCTGTCGCGTGGCCCCACTTCGGCGAAG
This sequence comes from Poa pratensis, assembly GCA_947311845.1. NCBI lineage: Eukaryota > Viridiplantae > Streptophyta > Magnoliopsida > Poales > Poaceae > Poa > Poa pratensis. Next base: position 12,853,846 of record CAMZMU010000036.1, on the reverse strand, counting down.
GGTCGCTCGAACACACCGCGGCAGATCACCTGGAGGCCTCCGCCGCTCTCCCAAAGTCTGAACTGCCGCCGACATCGCCCTACTATTAATGCAGCTCGCTCCACCTGCCGTCCCCTCATGGCGACGCCGCCGAAGCTCAGCTCGCGGCTCGAACACCGGAGCCAAACCAAGTGTACCTGCGCAGCGGTGACTTGATGGCTGCTCGCGGCCAGGACCATCCCCCCACAGGCTCGCCCGCCGCCGATGCCAACCATGGCGGCCACGGCGGAGGAGTGGGACGTGATGGGCCCGCTCAGCTGTTTTGGGCTGTATCAGCGTGGGCCGACGTGGCCGAACAGGAAGAAAAGCGAGTACTACGATCTGTTTGAGATATTTTTTCATGTGCATGTACGGCAATCCCTAACCAACACCCGTTGCGTCACTTGGGGCGCGTTTGGTAGCCTGCAGCCCTTTCTCACCTGCGACGGGGCAGGCTGAGGAGGGTAGTGCTGGGCTAAAACGGACTCTGGGCCATGTTAGGCTAGTTGTTTGGTAGCCTGCAGCAAATAACGCCGCATGGGTTTAGCCACTCTGACTGCGTGTTTGGTTACGTCGACTGCATGCTCAAATGCAAGCAGGCATGTGTTTGGTTGTATGCAATGCTGCTGCTACGGTAACCTCTTGCAGCCTATGGTGAGGTTCACTAGTAGGGAAAAGTTTATACTCGCTCCGTTCCAATTTAATTGACTTGCAATCCACAAAATGTGGATGTATCTAGACATGTCACATGTATAGATACATCCACATGTGATGAATAACAAGTCAATTAAATTGGAACGGAGGGAGTAGGTGAGATGATAGTCTCTCACCTGGGTTCCTGGATTTTGAAAAAAAATACCAGTGGCGCACAAGATTCCAGTGCGCCACTGGTAAATTTTTAGCAGTGTAAACGTGGTGCGCCACAGGTAAGTTCCAGTAAAACTTGAAAATTTTCGAGGTGGAGGAGAGAGAGTACCAGTGGCGCACCAGCCACTACTGGTAAATTTTTTACCTGTGGCGCACCAGGCAGCGCCACAGGTAATTTTTTTACCTGTGGCGCACGGGCTGGTGCGCCACTGGTAATATTTTACCAGTGGCGCGCGAGTAATCTGGTGCGCCACTGGTAACCTGGGCAGACAACTTAAAGTCGCCCCACCTACCTCCACCTCCATTATTGCAACCTCACTTCACCTTTGTTCTTAGCTCGAAATCTCTTCCTTCCTACCTCATTTCCTCCCCATTTTGGACCAAATTTGGTCAATCTAACCACTTTTAGTTGCTAAATCTCCCTCATACACATCTCCTACATCCATGGCATAGATCTAGCTTCTAAAATCTCACCCACACCTATAGATCTATAGATCTACTTTTTTCTCCCCTCTCCAACAAGCTCGAGCTCGTCGACGTGTCGTCTCGCGGTTATCTCTTCTCGTGTGTAAGGTGACGACTATATGGATTGGATGATGTAAATAAATAAAATTGTGAGATTTGTGCGAGAATGTGATTACTAAATAAATGAAAATGTGAGATTTGGGTGGATGCGTTCTCTCCGTCCGAAAATGATCGATGTGACATGAAAATGAGTTGCCAAATGTTGTCGAAACGTTGATTCGTTTCCGTTTCGGCAAAACTTTGGTAAACTCCTCGGTCCCATTTGTAGGGAGGTCATGCCGAAATTTTGCGTGACAACAACTAATGAGATGGTACTACTTAATTATTTTGCTTATATGTGTACCGTCGGACGTGCAGGTGATAATGGTCATCATGAGCGAAAGGAAAGTGGACAGATATCTGAGACACGCGATAGAGGACATGTACAAAAATGAGGAGCAGGAGATAAGATGTCCGTGTCGAAAATGCAAGTTAATGACCTTGCACCACCCCTATTCCGGTGTAGTGCGGGATCACCTGCTCATGCGTGGTTTCATGGATGGCTCCCCTTGGATGAATGATGTACTGGAGGTCCATGCAGCGCCGATGGCAGTACATGACGACGAAGGGCATCATGATGACATGATGATTGTTGAGAATAACAACGAGGTGGAAGAAGACGAAGAGCCTACCGCACATGACGATGGAGAACTGGACGTTGTTGATGCGGAGACGACGCCGCTAACTTCGTTCTTGCAGGATCCTCATTTGCAAGAATTGCTTGTAAGGCCGACGAGTAACAATAGAGCTGCTGCTAGAGAGAAATCTAAGTTGGGGCAACTTGAGATAGATTCGAATACTCCGTTGTATCCAGGTTGCAGGCCTGAGGACACCCGCTTGAAAGTATCTCTCGATGTTCTGCAGATGAAGGTAAAACACCATTGGACCGACGCTAGCGTCGACGCTAATCTGCTATACTGGAAGGATGTCCTTCCGGAGAAGAACACGTGTCCTAAGAGTCTTGACGACGCCAAGAAAGTCGTGTGCCCTCTTGATTTACCGCACGAAAGATACCATGTATGCATCAATGATTGCTACATTTTTCGGAAAGAGGACGCGGACAAGACCACATGTCCAGTGTGCAACGCTGCTCGATACAAGAAAGGGACGAAGAAAGCTCCTCGAAAGGTTGTGTGGTACTTTCCGCTCATTCCCCGTCTGCAGAGGTATTTCCTGGACCCCAAGGAAGCAAAGCTCATGCGCTGGCACGCGGATAGAAAGAAGGCACTGCTAAAGGACCCAAACCGGATGGATAAGGCAACCCTGACACACCCTTCGGATGCAACCCAGTGGAAAGCATTAGACAACTACGATCGAGATTTCGGGGCAGAGTCAAGGAACATCAGGTTGGGTGCGAGCACCGACGGACTCAACCCATTTGGCAAACAGAGCAGCACACATAGCACCTGGCCAGTGTTTGTGTGGATATACAACCTCCCCCCTTGGCTTTGCATGAAGAGGAAGTACATTCACATGAGCATGCTCATTCAAGGGCCGAAACAACCAGGCAGCGACATCAATCTGTATCTGAAGCTACTGAAAGATGAGTTGGACACGTTATGGGCGCCGGAAGGGGTCATCACATGGGACCGTCGCTCAAGAGTATTTCCCATTGAGAGCCGCCTTGCTCTGTACGGTGCACGATTTGCCCGGCTGCGGATATGTCTCGGGCCAGGTGGTTCAAGGACACCATGCGTGCGTCAGGTGCATGGACGGTACCTGTTACCTACAGCTACCGAAAGAGGGGTCTTCGAAAACCGTCTACATGGGGCACCGAAGGTGGCTAGCTGATAAGAAAGACCCGTGGAGAAAGCGTGGAGACCTGTTCAACAATGAAGAAGAGCATCGAGGACCTCCACGTAAGAGAAGCGGCGAAGAGATCAAAACGCTCCTGGATAACTGGAAGAGTGCCCTGCGCCGGGAAAGAAGAAGAAGAAGGCACCTCCGCTCCTGGATGTATGGAAGGCGAGGTCCGTGTTTTGGGACTTGGCGTACTGGCCCATTCTCGGTACGCCTAATTGCCTTGATCTAATGCATATCACGAAGAATGTGTTCGAGAGTTTGTTTGGCACCGTGGTCAACATGGCGGAGAGGACCAAAGATGGGCCGAAAGCAAGGCGCGACTTGATATATTATGGTTTAAGGGGAGAGCTTCACGGGGGAACCCAGAAAAGGCCGGGGGAAGATCAGTCGGATGAGGAAACGGACGGTCACAGGGACAAAAGGGTTAAGAGGAACAATGACTACTATTGCCCCCCTCCAGCTGCACTCTGCACGAGAATGAGATCAATCAGCTCTTCAAGTGCCTTCTAGGAGTCAAAATGCCTATCGGTTACGCGGGGTTGATAAGCAGATACCTAGACCCGAAGAAAAAATGCTTCAGCGGGATGAAGTCTCATGACTGTTACGTGATGATGACGCAGATCTTTCCGGTTGCAATCAGAGGGATAATGGACAAGCACGTCCGTGAAACACTTTTTGGCCTCTGTAACTTTTTCGACGTCATCTCTCGAAAGTCGATCACCCAGCAGCTCGATAGGCTGCAGGAAGAGATCGTTGTGATACTATGCGAGCTTGAGATGTACTTCCCGCCAGCATTCTTTGACATCTGTGTGCATCTATTGGTCCATGTCGTGGATGATATAATCCATCTCGGGCCGCTGTTCCTGCACAATATGATGCCGTTCGAACGGTTGAATGGGGTCATCAAAGGATTTGTTCGTAACAGGGCCCGTCCGGATGGAAGCATCGTCCAAGGCTTTCTCACCGAAGAGTGCATCTCTTTCTGCACGAACTTTCTAGAACTCGAGAACCCTGTTGGTTTGCCCGTAAACAAGCACCTCGGCAAGCTACTTGGATCAGGTCACAGAAATGGCCGGAGGGATTTGCATGTGGACTTTGAAGGTCGACGCGCCGACTTTGACAGGGCCAACTTAGTAGCACTACAACACATTGATATGGTTGACGATTATTTGACGGAGCACCAAAACTCAATTAGGAAGAAGTATGGTGATAGAGGCAAGACGAGAACGGAGGGAGAAATAATCAGAGAGCACAACTCCTCTTTCGCGGGTTGGTTCAAAGAAAAGCTTAAGGCTAATCCGCCGCCAATGATCTCGGAGGATGACATTTCTTATTCGCATTGGCACATGGACCCCGACCAACCTCCAGACGTTTCAAGCGTATGATATCAACGGGTTCACATTCTACACGGAGGAGAAGGACAAAAACTCTGATTATCAGAACTCAGGGGTAACGGTGGAATCCTACACTGGTGACGTGCTGACAAGATACTAGGAAGGATCGAGGAGATATGGGAGCTAAACTACTCTGGAGAGAAGGTGCCGATGTTTCGCGTCAGATGGGCTAAGAACGTCACTCCCGAAGACCGATATTTCATCACCATGTCCATACCCTCAGCCAAATCAAGCGCCAACGCCACCGCACAAAATGAGCCATGGGTACTGGCTAAGCACTGCACACAATGCTTCTTCATAACCGACCCGTCCAAGCCTAGCCGTGTTGTTGTGAGGAGAGGCAAAAGGAACATCGCCGGAATGGATGGAGTCGCCAATGAGGACGACTTTGACAAGTACGGTGACCCAAATATTGAAGATGACGACAACAATCAGGAAACATACACCACAAGAAGAAGCAGGACCACGGTACCACCCAAGTCAGCAGGTCCTCCGTACACAAGAAAAAGTCACAATGTCGGGCTAAATTTTGCAACATCGACCAAAAAAGGAAAGAAGATTGCCAAACACTGATGATTGAAGCACTTATTATTTTGTATCCCTCATTTGTATAACTACACTTATATATCGCGATCAACTCATGAAGCACACTTATTGATATGAGAACAATATGTATCCCTCATTTGTATCCCTCTTATTGTATCTTAATTGTGTGGACAATTTTCGAATTTTGTTAATTTTTTTGAATATTTGAATGTTTTGAATTTTTTGAATTTTTTGAATTTTTCAAGTATCTAAACAATATTGTCAAATATATGTGCAAAATTGTGCAATTTAAATAATTTCTGGTTTTGAAAACTTTGAAAAACATGATCTGTTTTTGAAAAATTGAAATCTGTCCCAGGTTACCTGTGGCGCACCAGCAGGCTACCTGTGGCGCACCAGCTGGTGCGCCACAGATAACTTACCTGTGGCGCACTGGCAGGCCCACATGTAAGTGGCACAAAACTTACCTGTGGCGCACCGTGCGGTGCGCCACAGATAAGTGAAGCGCCACTTACATGTGGGCCCGCCGGTGCGCCGCGCGGCTCTCTCTTCTTCCCCATCTCGAAAATTTCTATATGTTTGAAACCTCTACGCGCGCGCGCCGGCCGTCGGAGAACGACCGCTCGCGCCGCCCCCCGCCCCCGCCCACCCTCGCGCGCGCCACCGCCCCAACTCGCCGCCGTCCGCCTCCGCTCTCCGGCGCCCCCGCCCACCCGGCTCAGCCCCGTGCTCGGCCTCGCCGTGCACCTCCACCGCCACCCGCGCCGCCGCCCACCTCGTGGCCTCGACCACGCCTCCCACCTCGCGGCCTCGACCACACCGCCGTCGACGACCCCGGCCCCTCCCTTCGCTCCCAGAGGTGCCGCCCATCTCTCCCTCTCCTCCATCCCCTCTACTGCACCCTAGGTGTTTGCTTAAATGCCCAACTCAAATGTGTATTCAAATAGATGTATTCAAATGCACACTGCTTACTTGCTCCTAGTTCCTGCCAGGCACTAGATATATTCAAATGTGGTCACTGCTTTATTTTGCTGTTTTAGGAAAAAAATTGTAGATGAATTTTTTGGAGAATGGATGGATGTGAATGGATGGAATGTGAATGTATTTGTTGTGGATGGATGGATGGATGTATGTGCAACATATGTGGAGTTGCTGAAATTTGCCGAAATGTTGATTCACTTCCGTTTCGGCAAATTTATCGCACTCCATAGCTAGACTTTTTAGCAAAGGTCATGGCGAATTTTTTCGTTTTGTTTTGTTACTAATACCGTGCTATTTACTAATTTGTGTAGACATGGCGGACAACGACGAAGCCGGTGGTTCTCGGCCTCATGCTGGTTCCGAAGAAGAAGACTTGGAGAACCACTACCTGCAATATTTCTCGCAAGACTTGGAGGACGATGGATATGAGGGTACGGACAACAACACCACTGACACCGGCGGCGCCGGCACAGATGGTACTACCTCAGGTAGCGCCTCCGCCAAGCGTCAGCGGAAGGAAAGGCGCCAAAACTTGGTGGGCACCGGCCGACAAGAAATCACAGAGGTGGACGTCACCAGTGGTTTACCTATACAGCCTGAGAATCATGCAAGGGGCTTTGGCAACACCTGTGCCGCCATTGCTCGAGAAATGTGCTCGATCAATGACGGGCACCTAAGGTACAAAGACAAACAGCCTTTGGAAAAGCTCCTCGTTAAGAGGGTCCATCAGCGGTACAAGTTCCGGAGCCGTACAATAACCTAGATAAGGACAACATAGTAAACACAGCTGCCCTCGGCAAGATCAGCAAAGGTTTAGGCTCTTGGAAATATAGGCTGAGGAAGATGCTTGATAAAGATTGCAGTTTCGAGGAGGTTCACCGCCGCTTTCCCCAAATTTCGGCGGACGCATGGACTACTTTCAAGGACGCCGAGAACACCCCAGAAGCGATTGCCAAACGGGGGTGGGGGAAGAAAATGCGGGATAAGAACATAGGTGACCACACTCTTGGAAGCCGTGGTTATGCCGGAAAGCAGCCCAAATGGGACGAAGAGGACGCCAAGCGCCCTCCTGATGAGGAGAACCCCTGGGATAAGTTCACGGACCCGTTGGCACGCAGAACGATCAGGGCCCGATACAAGCATGATAAGGAAACCGGGGACCTCAAGACGGGAAAAAAGGTCTTGGAGCTTGAGAAGAAGATTCTGGTAAGGAATTTACCAGTTTAAAATGCTTCTAATCAAGTCCATTAAATTATATAGCAGTCACGTCGTTTCTAAACGGTTCACATTACTTCTCCAGGCGGAAGAAAAGGCGCAATCTACTCAAACCTCCTCTGACGGTTCGTCGTCGAAGGCCCCGTATTGGGACACTGCTTTTGTCAGGGCGTACAACCAGGTGAAGGATAGGCCGGCGACAGAACAACCGCACAAGGGCCGTGTGGTAGGCGCCGGTAAGCATCACAAACACCCTTACTATTATCCTGTTGAGGCCAAGGAGCTGCGAAAGGAGAGGAGGAGGTTCGAGGAGATGGATATAAAGGCGGCTGTAGATAAGGAGGTGCAAGCAACCGTGCCCGGGTTAGTCCAACAACAACTGGCGCAGTCGCTCACTGCCATCATGCCTAGCCTGATGCAGTCGGTCAAGGTTTGGATGGAAGAAGGGCAACAAGGGCCGTTTAACATACCCAGCTTTGTCGCAAGCAACTCCAACAATCAGGCGCCTACGATGGATGTTCCAGCCGCCAACCCTACTTGTGGTAGGGAGGATGCGACGCCGGCCGCCATCAATGAAGTTGCTAAAGGGGTTTCGCCAGCCAGCGTGGATCTTAGCAGCCCCTCCATCATCTCTTCCACGCCCGCCCGCGGTCCAACGCCATTGGCCGAGCTCGAAGCTCTCACGGTAATTAAGCGTCACAAGTCTCAACAAATTATGTATATACCTCATCCTTGGCGCCCTCTCTTACGCCTTAACATGCATGTTTTCGCAGGCCGACGAGGTGGGATGCACGTTGCTATTGCGTGTGGAGAATGAGCTTCGGGATGTGGCAACGGCAAGCATCATGTCACCACTTCAACGCGTGATGCACAACCTGCCTATGGCCCCTAACGTGTTTCGGGTACATATTCATCGGGTGCTCTCGGGTTGTGATGACCTTTATCCTCCAATTCAACCCGCGGGTGCCGATTCAGAGAAAACCCTCCATGGATGCTTGGGTTATCCCATGACATGGCCAAAGGCACTGATCCGTTTGGACCCTCCTATCACCTGCACCCCGCCACAGCCAACACTGGTAGGGTCGGCGCCGGCGGATAAAGAACAGTCGATGCAGTACATCTGGGGCATGCCACCAGACCACAAGACTCAAGATGAACCTGCACTAGTCTTTCCACCAGGGTCGGCGATTCATCGTGTCGATCAGCTAATGCAAGGAGGGGATGATGACCATGATAGTGATGACTTATTATGGATCAGGATCTTCAGGCTCCTCGTCAATGCTCTAAGCGTCTGTTCAATTCTCAAGGAACGCCTGAAGCTGCCCCCTTCACCGAGGATCAACAAGGCAACAAGCCTTTCAGCCAGGAGACACTCCTCAAGGCGGTCATGCCGGAGATTGAGAAAGGGACCATCCCTCCCACAGCGGCAGAGAAGAGGCGTAATAAAGCACGGAAAAGAAAAGTGAAGAATGACTTTGCCTCCAGCAGCCAACCAGCGCCGAAGACCAAAGAGCCGTTACGGGCTAAAGACAACGTAGGCGTCTCCGAATGGCATTCGTTTCATCAGTTGGCTAAACCGATCCTGCCGCCGAGACTATCCAAACTACTAAGGGGAGATATGAGGAGTCTCCATGAAGGTATTCATCGTGTGGAGAAACTTCTTCTCAGCTCCTCAAATCCATTATACCCTCTTTACCCGGTAAAGGTACCAAAGAACCTTGGCTATGCCGATGAATACCCCGCGGATGTGTTCTTCGTTAGATTTGAAGAGATCTTCGACATGTACCATATGAAACGACTCCCCATATGCTTCGTCCGCCTGCTTGCTCTCAATATGCAGTACCAGCTTATGAAAGAGGAAACCGAGCTCATAGCGATAATGGACCCCTACCACCTGCAAGAGGGCCGCCTGAACCACAGTGATGGTGCGCGAGAAGCGGCGCTCTACATACAAAAATTCTTCATACAGCATCAGGACAAGAGAGCCATTCTAATGCCATACTTTCCCGAGTAAGTCATTCGCTAGCCGCCATTACATGCTTTTCGTCGAGTTTTGTCCATACAATGGTTAATTTGAGTATGATGGTCTCCTTTTGCAGGAACAAATACTGTGTCCTCATTGTTGCATTTCCAAAAAGGTCGGAGGCCATTTATTTGGACTCGGGGAGGCATCATAAGAAGAAAACTATGGACCCATCAGGAGTGTTATGGATGAGGCTCTCACCGGATACGCCTTCCATGGGTGCCCGGTGGATCACCAATATGTTAGAGAAGGAAAGCTGGTATTCGGCCACAAAACGGATTTCAAATCCGTCACGCAGCCGGAAAGCAGTAAGCTGGACGCCTTCTACGTCTTAATGCTCATCCGGGAGTATGTACGGGATATGCAGCAACTACAGTTGCCAGGGCAACTCCGCACATGGTGCCTGAAGAACATGACGGAAGCCACTGATTCTGAACACAGACTTGAATTCGTTCGCATCCAGCATACGATTGCGACAACAATCAACAAGGATGTTCTCCGTAAGGAGGGGCTGTTCTACTACGGTTCTCCGCCAGCTAACGCCGACGTTGAAAGACGCTCAGAAGATCAGGGTGACTACAGGCCATTCAACACTCTAAATGGCATGGACCCTTTCCCGCCGTTGCCGAAAAAGAAAGCGAGCAAGAAGAAGCAGTGATGGTCGCAACTTTTATTTGTGTCTTGTAAACGTTATTCAGAAAATTGTTGCTACTGTTGTTTTTAGTACCTTCGAATTTGCTAAGTATGTTATCTAGTATCAAATGTGTGATGAACTTGGTGAGGAACACTTTGTATTATTCATAACCATTGATGTATGTATTCTAATATCATATGTGATGAACTTGTGTTATTCAAAAAAATTACTGCATGTGTACTGTATACCTGTACAACATATATACCTGTGCAAATACGAAATACGGTGCATTTTTAAAAAAATTGCAAAACTATACCAGTGGCGCACCAAAGACTTATCTGTGGCGCACTGTGCATATTACCTGTGGCGCACCATTCAAATTACCTGTGGCGCACCGGCTGGTGCGCCACTGATAATGTGGCACGAGTGCGTGCAATTGTGTGCCCCACAGCTTACCAGTGGCGCATCAGAATCAGCTATCAGTGGCGCACCTGATGGTGCGCCACTGATAAGTGAGTTACCTGTGGCGCACCGCTGGTGCGCCACTGGTAACACTTATCAGTGGCGCACCAGTGGTGCGCCACTGATAGCCTATTTTGGTGCGCCACTAATAGGCTTTTTTCTACTAGTGGTTACCAGACTATGAAATGCACACAAATGAACATGATCAACATAGCATAGAAGTACGATAGTTTTAACCAATTACCATAATCGACATACAGAAGTAGCCTCGCAGAAACTTAGTCTGATCTACCTAGGACGAACATTCAACAGTCTTCGTCTTTCTTGAAGTTCAGTGGGGTGCTCAGGGCACTGTCTCACCACCTCACAGCCAGAGTTGTCGAAGATGATCACCTTGTACTCCATTCGACCGAGTTTCTTGAACATGACCAGATAACCAAGATCTAAGCCGTGTGCTATGGCAAATGCTGGCCAACCTTTGACGAGGCAAGCTCTTCCATTGACATCAGCGACGTTGATAGTCCAGATGCACCCAGTGTTCGTCTTGACAGTGATATCACCAGGCACCTCACCCAAGTAGGGCCTGAAGGCGGCAGGAACTGGGAGGAGGTCAAGTCCGGGTGCTAGCACCACTTTGCAGAAATGGTTAGGGGAGGCTGTGTCCTTGATCCATCCATAAGTTGCCTTCCTTCTTTTGAATACGGTGTCAATGTCATCCGTGGTCATTGTCATGTTCGAAGCCTGCTACAAAGATAATGGTATGGGTTATAACACTTTGTGTAATCCCCAGTTTCATCATTGTAATGGAGATTGTACTGGGTGGCCTCAGTTTGAAGAGATGGTTGAGACAAATTTGCCACCAGACTAGCCAACAAAAGCAAGTAGAAGCCACAACGATCTGTGACTGGTTCTCATTTTTTTTTGGACGTCTGGTGGTGATGGTTGTGTCCCAGCCCTTACATCATTGGCCTTAAGACTTACACGAAAATCATAGCTGCAACTCAAAATCGAATGCAAAAAAAGTGTTGCTTGATCTCAGCACATGTAGAACCAGGTAAGCGCCTACTGACTAGCTAGCAAAAGAAAAAAAAAACAGCCACATAAGATGGTGGCTGTTTATAACTTTTGCTGGCAGTCAGCAGGCGGCAGCTCTAACACATTTCATCATGGACCTAAATTGCCTCATAAATAATAGCACACATAGTTCTCCGAGAGTATATAATCATCCTTGGTTCTATAGGCAATCTTCTTTCAACTAGGATGCCTTGAGTTTAATCATCGGCTACCATGGAAATGGCTCACGAAGACTATGAAAAGTTGCTACAAATATAGGCCTCAGACTTGCATTTTTGCATGGTAGGTTTTAAAGAGGTGATACTACTGAACCAAGAACACAGGATAATCAATTAATCGTACGTTGCACAAGGTTCAGTACCACAACCTCTTTCACGAAGGGCGCGTTTGGTAGCTGCAGATTCATCATAGGCCAGAGAAAAATAGATCGGACTTTGTAACATACTGTAAAACCATGGATCAAGTATGAAGAACACCCCAAAATGACCAGAACACACCAAAATGAAGAACACACCAAATAAAATGGAACCTGCTTTCAGTGCAAGCACAGATCTGTAATGAACCCTAAAACAGCGTAGATCTACGGTGCATGTCATAATACCAGAGTAAATCAAGCCGGATCTACAGATCTATGCTGCGAAAGATAGATAGAAGGAGTCCAAATCATCATACCGCCATTGACGAAGAACTCGACGAACTCGAGAGGACTCGGGGCTGGCGATGGGACAACGAAGCTCCGCTTTGGCCACGGACGAGTCGACGATGGTCTGCCTTCTTCTCCCGCCGAAAATGGCCGCCGATGTGCCGCCGGTGAATCAACCGCCGTCGAAGAGAGAGAGGTGAGAGGACAGCGAGTGCAGTTGGGAGTGGGAGAGTGGGCGGTGAGGGGAATAAATGGCGCGTGTCCCCGAAGGGACGCGGCGTCTCCCCGTGTGCGACCTGCTGCCACCGCTTGCGCTCCACTCGGCATGGCCCCAAGAAAACGGCCGATTCGGCCGTTCCCGCAGGGCCTGGCCCGAGGGTGCTTTGAGGACCGTGCTATGCAGGCCCAAGAGGAAAAACGGATAACCAAACGCCAGGACCTCGCATCTGGCGGGCCGGGCCACCCTATCTGCAGGCTACCAAATGCGCCCTTGGAGCAGCCAATGCGCACCCCTCTGTGTGTAAAAAGCGCTTCACCCGAGCGACTCTTGGACCGTCCCAAGTTTCTTTCAGCTTGTTTTTTTCCAGTTTTTTGAAAGATTTTAGAAAGTTCTGGCCCTTTTTTTATTTACCGGTTTTCCCTGTTTCGATCGTTTAATATATTTTCGGTTGTTTTTCTTTTCGTTTTTTTACTCCTTTTAAATTATGAAATATTTTCTTTTTTGAAAAATATTCATTTTCGAAAATGTTCATTTTGAAAATGGTTTAGATTAAAAAATGTTTATTTCAAAATATTTTTTCGTGAACCATTTTTGTAAATTCATGAACATTTTTTCATTAACCATTTTTAAATTCATGAACAATTTTAAAATTCATGAACAGTTTTTTCGTGTATCATTTTTAGATTCATTAACCATTTTCAAATTCATGAATATTTTTTCGTGAACCAATTTTAAATTCATGAACCATTTTTAAATTCATAAACATTTTTTCATGAATCATTTTTAAATTCATGAACCATTATCAAATTCATGAACATTTTTTAAAAGCAACTGAGGTTAGAAGGAGATGTCTTTGGGTGAATTTTATTCCTTCTTTTCTGCAAGATTGTATCGAACTTGCTTGTAATCCTCATGAGTAATCAATAAAGCCTATAATTCGCAAAAAAAAAAACGCGTACGCCTGGTTCTTCTCGGATTGGACTTTCCAAAGGACAGCGCTGAGCGTCCTCCGGAGGATCGAAAGCGCCGATCCTCCGCATGGAGCGAGCGACACGTGTCCCGTACTCCTGCTGCGCGGTCAACCAACCCGAGTGCATCTCCCTTTCCTCTCAGAAAAAATACCCCTCCGCCCCCAACAACTGACGGACGCGCCCCGCGACGCCCATAGCTCAGAGCTCACAGCTCCGGCGATCTTCGGCTGGCAGCGCCTCTCGCCGGCGGCGGTGGCGGGGACCACGCCTACGTGTCCTGGCAGCACCACGCCTCCGCCATGGTAGCAAGGCCGTTGAGCCATGGGAGCACCACGCCTCCGCCATGGTAGCAAGGCCGTTGAGCCAGAGCTCACAGCTCCGGTGACCTTCGGCTGGCAGCGCCTCTCGCCGGCGGCGGCGGCGGCCACGCCTACGTGTCCTGGCAGCACCACGCCTCGCCATGGTAGCAAGGCCGTTGAGCCATGGGAGCACCACGCCTCCGCCATGGTAGCAAGGCCGTTGAGCCGTGGGAGCACCACGCCTCCGCCATGGTAGCAAGGCCGTTGAGCCAGAGCTCACAGCTCCGGTGACCTTCGGCTGGCTGCGCCTCTCGCCATGGGAGCATCGCGCCTCCACCATGGCAGCAACGCCGTTGTGCCATGGACGCATCGCAGCTTCACTTCGGTAGCATGGCGCCTCCCGCCGGTAGCAGCTCGCCGCCGTGCCATGGGAGCATCGCGCCTCCACCATGGCAGCAACGCCGTTGTGCTATGGACGCATCGCAGCTTCACTTCGGTAGCATGGCACCTCCCACCGGTAGCAGCTGGCCGCCGCGCCATGGGAGCATCACGCCTCCACCATGGCAGCAACGCCGTTGTGCCATGGACGCATCGCAGCTTCACTTCGGTAGCACGGCGCCTCCCGCCAGTAGCAGCTCGCCGCCGCGCCATGGGAGCATCGCGCCTCCGCCACGGCAGCAACGCCGTTGTGCCATGGGAGCACCATGCCTTCACGTGGGTAGCATACACCTCCGCCGGTAGCAGCTCGCCGCCGCGCCCATGGTAGCACCATGGGCAGGGGAGGAAGCAACGCCGCCGCGCGGATAAGGTCAGGCCGGAGCTTGACGAAGCTCTGGGTGAGGGTGCGTCGGAGCTCCGCGCAAGGGCGGGTGAGGGTGCGGCGGCGCCGTGAGTCGTCCTTGCGGCCGTCGAGGAGGAAGCACCGGCAGCGGTGGTTAGTGCAATTGGCGCCCGCGCAGAGGAGGTCGAGGCAGAGCTCTAGCAGCGGCGGATGAGGGCACGGCGGCGCTAGCAGAAGGCGGGACGGGGAGCAGTGGTGGGGCGGGGGCAGCTGGCCAGGGACGGCGGCGCAAGCTCGCGATTAGTCGGATGCGTGGTTGGTGGTTCTGGAGCCGTGAGGAAGGGGATGGATAAGGAAGAGGGAGTGACGTGGGTGGCACCACGGGCGTGGACACGCGTCGGTTGTGCGACCCGGAGGATCGATCCTCCGGGGTAAGCTAGCGTTTTCCCTTTCCAAACTACAGTCGATCGGGTCCGTAAGTCAGTTCAAAGTGAAAGCTAAAACAGCATGCGGTTCAACACAAATCACAAAAGAAAACGTACGCGTACTCCACACGCCTTGTCGTTCTTCTCGATCGGATTGCAATTTCCAAATAAAGATTCGGGTCCCGCTCCTATACGAGTAGGAACTCGTATTATACAAGTAGTTCGTACTGCAGTGTATATCTGTATTGCACCGTAGGCTAACGGAGAAGTGGGAAACGATGGCCTGCACGGTGCCCTTCTCGGCGCAGCCGTCGTGGGCAGCGGCGCCGTCATTTCAGTCTTGCCGTCGGTGGTCCAACTCCTCCTCCTTGCTCTCGCCGGCGGCGAAGCCGTTCCAGCCTCGCATCATGGTGCAGTGGCAGCCTCCTGTCGCCGGCTGGTTCAAGCTAAACTTCGACGGGTCATTCTACTACGACGAGTCCGACCGGGCAAGCATCGGCGGCGTGATCAGGGACTGGCGCGGCAACGTCCTCGTCGCGTTCGCCGAGCCGACGGAGCACAAGTCGGTCGGCGTCGTGGAGGCGCGGGCGCTCATCCGCGGGCTGCGGCTTGCGTTGGACAACTTCCTCGGAAGCTGCAGGCTGGTGGTGGAAGGGGACGACCTTATGCTGGTGAAGCTCCTGCGCGGGGAGGACACGGAGAGGCGCATACCGCAGGACCTGCAGGACGAGATCCTCATGCTGCTCGGCCGCTTCTCGGCGTGCGAGGTGCAGCACATCTACCGGGAGGGCAACCAGGTCGCGGACGCCCTCTGCCACGCAGCATACCATACGCCTGGTGTGTGGAAGGGTGGCATCGTGCCGCTTGACGTCGTGGAGAAGGTGCGTGACGACCGCTGCGGCGTGGTGCACGAGCGGATCCGCAAGACCAAGGTGTGACAGCTCGATCCGCAAGGCCAAGGAAACGCGTACCAAGTGGTGCTGATCGGCTGATCCAAGAACGGACCGGAGGGAGATGCTGATCCAAGAACGTGGCCGGCCGGAGCGGAGGGAGATGCTGACCCAAGAACTACGAAGGCGGTGCTGCGGTGGAGCGGAGGGAGATGCGTACGAAGTGGTCTCTGGCGGACGGCTGATCGGCTGACTGAAGAACGGAGCGGAGGGAGATGCAGACGATCCAAGAACGAGGGAGATGCACACGACCCAAGGAGGCGATGCTGCGGTGGAGTGCCGGTCGGCATGCTGGTCCAAGAACGTGGCCGGCCGGAGCGCGCGAGATGCTGGTTTCAGCTTTCAACTGTTCGGCAAGATGCTGTATTCTTTGATTGTAATAGTGCGATTATTTCTGCCGTAGATGGATCAGTTAATAATATTAGACGATGTAACGGTGACAGTTAAGATTCTTGTATCTGTATACACAGATTCTTGTCACCCGATGTAATGGTGACAATTACGTTCGTGGGTGAATATACCAAGACTATTCTTAGAAGAATAGATTCTTGTATCTCTATTCTCTAAAAGTACAATTCCTTCTGTTGTAGACCGATTAATTGATTAGGGATGTACAAGACCGATTAATAAATTGTAAACTACCAAAGAATTCTGACAAATAGGTCAGTCACACCAGCACATGTAAAAAAAAAGATCTGCTTACATAACTTCAGACTACAGGATAAGAGAACTACCATGGGCATAATTTTCAAGATGTCACGAAAACAGAAGGCGTGCTCTCTAAATAACTAAACTGGAGGCATACACGCAACGGTGAGTATTTTAGAATTCGAGATTAAGTAAACCCTTTATCTTAGGAGGCTTCTAAGATGATCTGATAGACCCAAGAATGTACTTCCAATCACAGGTGGTTGTAAGATGGTAGAAAAACTGGCACTGAGAATGTACTAACTTGAAAATATGTTCCAATAAGTGCAAAGCTTACTGTAATTTATAAGCTGGAGTTTAATAAAATAATAAAACATTTTAGGTCGGGATAAATGAAGTCCAGTTCAATGCAAAGTAAGGGAAAAATGTCCGAGGAAACTCAGTAAGTCTAGTTCCTTTTCTAAAAAAAGTAAGTCTAGTTCCAGATGCATGTTTTATTTATGATAATTATAATGTTTTGTTTGCTACGACACACACGTGTAAAGAAGAGTGTTGTGTTTGTGTCGAATATTATGTACGAGTTGGGTTACGGTAGGACTTGGAGTTGTATTAGGTGTGGATAAGATACGAGTAGTATTGGAGTCGAACTCTTGTAGCCTGTGCCTCCCATATAATGTGGGGGCACCACACGATGTAACCTATGACGACTTGATAGCAATTGGCATGGAGGGGGAGCCGGCGGCTTCTGTGCCGGCGCCTAGGGCGGCCGTTGCGGTATCTTGGGGAGGAGCGCCCGTAGTCATGCCCCGCAGATGTAGGCGTTGAGCGCTGAACTGCGTTACCAAACATTGTGTCTCGGTGTCGTCTATGATCTTGCATGGCGCAATTATCGTAACAAGTGGTATCAGAGCCTGGTCGAGGCTATGCGGAAGATCATCTGGAGGTACGAGGATCATGCTCGGCGGGCGCCTGGAAACGTCTGATATGCGCAAGGTGGAGCATGGCGGCGATCGCGGGTGCGGTCGGTGGAGTCGGACACTTCGGGCCGGACCGTCCGATGGGCTGCAATCGATAGGGATTGGCTAGACATGGCAATCGGATCGACATAGTGGTTGTTGAAGACGTCGTGGAGGCGGCGCTCCGGCTCGCGATCAGATCGGCGACCAGACGTGGGGGACGACCGAATAGATCGGAGTGTGAGGGCATGAGGGCATCAAGATGGTGCGCTCGGTGTTGCACAAGGACGGCTTCATGGCACTGCGGACGAGTTGTGTCGACGATGCGGGTGGCCATGGTGCACACGGCTCGTGCACGGATGATGCGCGAGGTGGCGACTGTTGCGGCAGGGTCGACGTGACAAGCACGAGTGGCAGGACCAGCGACACATTGCTGGCGAGAATCAAGAAACAGACGAGAGCCTTTGCGGTCGGAATCAGCGGCGAGTTAATTCCGAGGTGCACGGAATCGAGGAGAACGTGTGGCAGTAGGTCTCTGCAGGCCGTGTGTAGTAGTACGCAAGAAAGAGATCGACTCATGCTGCTGGAGGAGTTGTTTGAATTGGTATGCATGCATGTTCGGTTTGGCTTCCTACCATGTGCGTGCATGTTGGGGTCCTGGTCAGGTTGATTTATTTTTTGGCCTGTTGGATTCGAGTTCGGACGCTCCATGTAACCTGTGAGACGGCCACAAGGCGTACTCGGTTTCCGTGCGAGACAAGGAAGAGAAGGGCCGGGTGTGCCTAGCGTGAATAAAAGGCGACGCGACGGAGGCGAGCAGACACACAGAAAATCGTTTCGCAAGTTCAGGAAAAGGTGGAGCGAGACCAAGGTGTTACGGTAAAAGGTTCCACGGTTCGTGAAGGGCAGACGGTGCGGGTGCGAGGTTTCTTGACAATCGTGACAAATCTTTTCGGCGGAACAATCGATCAGCGATACAGAAAAAGTTCATCAGGGAGGCATTGACGATCAAGGCGAGCCAAAACATCGGAGGTTGAGCAGAAGTTATTCTTCACCAGTCAACAGTCATGGCACCGACTACCAAGTTTGAAGTACAAAAGTTCGAAGGGACTGGAAACTTCACGCTATGGCAGACAAGGGTGAAGGATTTGTTGGCACAACAGGGATGTTTGAAGGCGTTGCGGGATGTCAAGCCAGCTAAGATGGACAATGAAGACTGGGAGGAGTTACAGATGCAAGCAGCCGGGACCATACGGTTGTGTCTGTCGGACCAGGTCATGTATCATGTGATGGATGAGAATATGTCAAAAAAGATTTGGAAAAAGTTGGAGAGTCAGTTTATGTCCAAGACTGCGACAACCAAGGTGTATTTGAAGCAAAAGTTATATAAGTTGTCAATGTAGGAGGGGCCGGATCTTGTGGAGCACATGAATGTCTTTAATCAGATTGTCACGGATCTAGCACGCCTGAGTGTGAAGATTGACGACGAGGATAGGGCGATTCTTCTTCTTTGTTCATTGCCACCACACTAGTAGGGAAAAACTTATAGAGGCCTGACTACTAGTAGCGTGCATATAATGGCGCACGCTACTAGTAAGCGCCAAAGCCGCACGCTACTACTACAGACTAGTAGTAGCGTGCGGGGAAACGCCGCGCGCTACTAGTAACTTCTGCCGAGACCATCCATGTCCAGAAAGTACTAGTAGTGTGCGGTTTGGAGGCGCACGCTACTTGTACGAAATTACTAGTAGCGCGGGCGTTTATACTAGTAGCGTGCCCCTAAACGGCCACGCTACTGGTAATTGGCCGCACGCTACTAGCGGCCACCCTGCCATTTTTTTTTTCTTTTTTCCTTTCATCACCCCCACCTAGCTCACCACAGCCACACGCACGCACCTAACCCTATCCCCTTCTCCTCTCGTCTCTTTTCCTCAGCACCCCGATCCCGACGCCGTCGAGCACGCTCCACCGACGCCACGCCACCACGCGCGTCAGCCTCCGCGCGAACCCCTTGCGTTCGAGCTTGCCGCCGCCCCTGCCCGCCTCTCCTCGCTCCGGCGCCGCCACCACCGCCGCTCCCAAGCTCGGCCATGGTCGCCCACAGCCGTCTCCTTCCATGGACCGCTGGCTGGAGGAGGTGGAGGCAGCGTCCTTCACAGCCGCCATGTTCCTGGCGCCGATGGCCGCGAGATCCGGCGGCAACCTCGTTCCTCGACGTCCTCCTCTGCCGCCGGAGCAGGATTTCCTCGACTTCCTGCCGCCGTGGACGACCTCGAGCACGAACGCCTCCACCAACAACCCCGCGGTGAGCCTCTGGTCCAGTTCCCGTTGTCTTCCAGTCGAATTCGTGCTGTAGCCGACGCATGTCTCTGTTCCTTTTCCGTCTGCCGTAGTTACGAACTGAAGCTCCTGCCTTTGGATTGGGTCCATGCCGTTCTCTCCCTTGATGTTGAGCCGAACCCAGACTCCAATAACAAAATCACCGTAGCCCAGTGGCTGCGCTCCTGCACTTCCAACCAGCAGACCCAAGTTCAAATCCCAGGCCGTGAGCCATCCTCCCATTTATCTGTTTTAATTCCTGTTTTATTTTTGTAATTTAAAGTGTAAAGCTTTTTAATGCTTCAGATGCAGGACCGCTGACCGCCTTGCTCGTCGAGGCCTCCAACACCAGCCTCGCTGCCCGCTCTGTGATCAAGCCCCTGAGACGATGCACCATCTCCTCTTGGAGTGTCCTTTCACGCGGCAAACCTGGCACGAAATCCTTGCCTGGCTGAGGATGACTGCCCCTGCTCCGAATCAGGAACGCTCTCTCATGGACTGGTGGATCCGTGCCAAGCAGGACACCCCCAAGCAGCTGCAAAAAGGCCTTGCTTCCATCACCCTCTTGACGCCATGGATGGTTTGGAAACAGCGCAACGACTGCATTTTCGAAGGTGCCCAGCCCCTGGTCCATGTCTTGGTTGACAAGATCAAAGAAGAAGCTAAACAATGGGCAAGAGCCGGAGCACATGGCCTGCGAGTCATCTTGCCGCCCACCTGGGATGTACATTGATTTCAATTCTAGCATAAACCTCACCTCCTAGGAGGCTTGTAATGAACTCTATCTTTTCAATGAAATAAAACGCAAAGACTCCTTTGCGCTTTCTCGAAAAAGATGTTGGTCATTTCTTGATGTCCACCAGTAGCTGCTTCATTTAGTTTAGGTTTGTACTTATAAGCAGACCAAAGTAATATGATGTGTTGGTTCATTTAGTACTACTCCATTTACAGGAGTAGCCATTTTAGCATCTATGAAACTGTCCACAAGCACCTGCTCTTTGACAGTATGCCATTGTTGTTGTATAATTCATCAGAAGGCAGTATATTTGCATATTGACAGACATCTTTTCAACATTGTTGGCCCACAAAATATGTGGTACGTTTCATGCGACCTTTATTCATCTCAATGTTTTTCACCATGTCTCCTGCAGAATATAAGAAATTATATATAGTGTTGAATCATTAACCATTATTCGCCTAACTCTGTGTGTACGCTAAAGGTATGCCCATTTGAAGTGTCACTCATTTTCATTTCAGTAGATGTATGTTGTATACAAGTCCTATCATGTCCTAGATAGCCTTGTGATATTTGAGCTACTAATTGGAGTCCTTGATAGATTAGAGAAGTAGCTAAAAGATGGATGGCCATCTTATCTGCATTGTAGAATCATATGTGTGTTCTATCTTATATGTTGGCTCATATTTGGCGTCAATAGCAGCAGCTTATCAATCAGTGTTACTAGTTGTGCGACGATGCACCACTTGTGGCATCTTCTCTTCCTCAAGCACAACATGTCAACATGAAGGCCGTACCTGGCTGATTCCACAGCAAGTAATAGCTGCAGGAAGTTTTGTTTTCAGGTGTTGATTTCCTTTTCCCAAATAGTTGCAGCCTTTGTTCTGAATTGGAGAGGAGTGGCAAGTTATTTTGTTCACTTGATAGACTAGCATCCATTGCAGTGGCAAGTATTCGGTGTCGCTGAACTGTAGGCGGGACTGAACTGTGTTTTCTCTATCGCTGAACTATCACTCAGCTTCGACACGGGCTGCGGCGGCTGTGACGACATCGGCACGGGGCTGCGGAGATGGCGACGACATGGACATGGCTACGGCGAATAGTCTGCACTACTTCATTTTTATACATGAATAGGCTGTTTGTGTGATGCAGCTTGTTACACATTTCCCTCATCGATCTTTACCAGGACTAGAATGAACTCTATGTTAACCTTTAGTGAAATCTGAAGCATTTCGATCGTGGCTTAGATCATGTCCTGTAGCTGATCATCTAGTATCTAATTATCTATACATGCCACTGCTGAAATCTGCTTTTGCTGGGTCTGCAGTGGCGACGACATTGGCACCGGGATGTGGCGACGACGACAACGACATCGACACACGAGGCTGCTGCGACGACGATGTCGTCGCGGTGCTGCGGCGGCGACGACGACAACATGGGGCGGCAACGACGATGATACGAGATGACCTCGACATAAAGGTTGTGGCCCTCACGTGCTGTATGTATAATAGATGGATGAAATGGATATATGTTGGATGTATGGATGTTGAATCATGTGTAAACATTTGGTTGTATGAGCTGTAGGAATAAAATTATATTGAATACGTTTTTTTTAATTCAGAATTTGTTACTAGTAGCGTGCAGTTTGTTGTGCACGCTACTAATATCCACCATAATTTCTTTTTTTTTAAATCCAAAAAATTGTGCTAGCAGCGTGCGGGGACAACCGCACGCTACTACTACTCGTCTTACTAGTAGCGTGCCTTACTAGTAGCGTGCGGGCTAGAAGGCACGCTACTAGTAAATTTACTGGTAGCGTGCGCCACCGCACGCTACTACTATTGGTTAGCAGTAGCGTGACTATTGTAGCGTGCGCCCGCACGCTACTAGTAGTAGTTTTCCGCACGTTACTAGTAGGCTTTTCCCTACTAGTGCAGTCCTATGAGCATTTGATCACTACTTTGACGTATGGCAAGGAGACTGTCGAGCTTGAGGATATCACTGCGGCCTTATTATCCTATGATATGAGGAAGAAGAAGGTCACGGAGGAAGTCGCTCAGGGTGATGGTTTGCTGGTCAAGGGTGAGCTAGGCAGGAAAAGACATGAGGCAGGGAAGAAAAAGAAGAAGGTGCAATGTTACAAGTGTAAGCAGTGGGGACATTATAAACGGGACTGTCCAGTTCTCAATGGTGGCTCAAGTGCTAATATATCAACTCATAGTGATGACTTGGACATCAACGTTCTCTTAGTTGCAGGTGGGGTCATGAAGGATGAGGTTGCGGGAGTAGCAGCTGTGTTCCACGAAGGCGGCGAGTTTGAGGAAGACTCGTCGGGTAGCGTTCTGTAAGCTACAAAGAAGACAACTCAAGTCCGGAGTACATGGAGTTCGATGCTTGCCAAATTCAAGGTGGTGGAGAATATTCGCCAAGGTGGAGTTTGTTGTGTTTGTGTCGAATATTATGTACGAGTTGGGTCACGGAAGGACTTGGAGTTGTATTAGGTATGGATAAGATACGAGTAGTATTAGAGTCGAACTCTTGTAGCTTGGGCCTCCATATAATGTGGGGCACCACACGATATAACGTATGACGACTTGATAGCAATTGACACGCGGGGGGAGCCGGCGGCTTGTGCCGGCGCCTAGGGCGGCCGTTGCGGTATCTTGGGAAGGAGCGCCCGTAGTCATTCCCCGCAGATGTAGGCATTGAGCGCTGAACTGCGTTACCAAACATTGTGCCTCGGTGTCGTCTATGATCTTGTATGACGCAATTATCGTAACAAAGAGAAAGGGGAACTAATTCATTACAGGGTTATTGTTGCGTCATGTAAAATAGTACTAAATCAGAAATTGTGTACGGAAGCCTCATTAAGCAACGAACAATAAACTGTACACTGCAAAAAAGAAACTAAGAAAAATATCACTAACATGTAAATGACCACTAAGCCTTGCCTCCATATCCTGGTCATATTTGTATAAACTGTCGCAAATATTCAATATTTTTAAGATCACACCAATAGTTTCCGGTGATAATAGTTTTACTCACCAGTATCGCATCAATTCCATGGCCAATCTCAACCTCCGCATATTGATACGGAGCAGAAGCTTTTCTTCGATTAGATTTCATCCTATGCAGAGATTCTCCATTTATATATCTATCCCGACATAGGAAGTAAAATAGTACACAATTTTAACATTAAAATAGGACAAATAATACAAAAAGAATATTTCATCACTGAACTGTAGTAAGAATAGAAATGCTCTGATAGCTCCTAGAAAAGCATAGGATTGGTATCCGGAAGACTGCCAGACCAAGAGGCATCATCACACTAAGCTCTAGTGTCGCGACTGTTAGAAAATGTGAGAAAAACTAAAATTGCTATTCATAATGCTGAACCTTATTCCCTTAACATGTTCACAACCCATGGCCCAACTTTTAAACCGAAAATAGACCACAACAATCTGACCGAGTACCTAGCTTGACGATATGAAACCTACAATTTGCATTGGCGTTTATGCTTTTATTTGAGCAATTTGGAATTGCCATAATGATATGGTGTTTAACAAGGTTCGAGCTACTCATTTTTTGCAGGTCGTCCACAGAGATACATACTGGATCAACATGTGGTACTTCCTCCTTCCTTTGGATCAGCGTGCGCTTTATGGATACATGATGCACTCGGTTGTGGCGGTCGTTCATGGGTATCCTCAGTCGGGGTGGATGACATTATGTTAGGAGACTACAAAATTTGCAGTTTTTCTATTCTAGATGTGTTTTGATGGCTAATTTTTGTAGCCACTTTGGTCGATACATGAGTTGTATAATCTCTTAACACTTTAAACTCGAAACCTTCACTAGTTGTACCTACCAATGGCGGATCTCTATTCGTCTACAGTTCAGTCGGACTTTCTTCGGGGTGAAAACCCATGATCTATGGTCAGGCGACAACGGTGTTTGTGCACGGTCCCCTTCTTAGAGGCGTCATTCTTGGAGAACATTTTTCGCAGTCTGAGTGTGTCCTTTAGTGGTGGTAGTTCCTCCTGCTTGGCTGATCAGTTCGGCTGATTATTTTCTTTATTTTTTCTTTTAGTTGTGTGCATACTTAATGTCTCAACTAGCTCTTGACACTAAGGGGGTGCTTGTTTGAGATTTTGTCATTGGAAAAAGCACCCGAAATGGACCAAACAGGGCGCGGTGGCTCTGAACTTCGCCAAAGCCACCGAGCAAAATAGGCATAGAGGAGAAAGCACCTCCGAAGGTGCTTCCCGCGGCTTCCCGCAGAACCGAGCGAAACATTTTCCTATTTGGACATGTCGTTCGAGCAAATTACAAGCAAAATGCCCCCCGTGAGCCACATCCCAACAATAGCAGCGAGCGAAGCGTTTTCTCTAGTTTGGCATCGCGCACAGAGCCAACGCGAGCTAGGGTTCACTAGTACAGAACGACACATCGGAAACGGGCCAAAAACCCCTTCGGCAACGGAGAAAGGGTCCGTGTCCCCGACCCTGTCACTAATGTGAAGGCCTTCATCGGTAACGGAGGCAAAAAACCGTCACCGATGAGGCATAAGTTGGCTACGGTTGCGGACCCATCTCCGTTTCCGATGTATCGGTGCATCAGTAACGGAGATTCTATTTTACTCGTTTGCATTGAGGTTCTTTCAGAAGCCTACAAGAGCAATTCGGTTGCCAAATTACATTCAAAATCTCACGGCAGAAGCACAAAGTTGCTACCAAATCCATTCATAACGTATATAAGAATTGTCATCATTACATAGCATCAAAAGATGAGTTACACATCCCTCGCTAATCCTATCATTCTCATGCATCCCTAAACTTTACTTTTATGACACTCCACTCTTCTCCAGCTCCACCTTCTTCCTCAGTTCCGAAGCGCCGAAAACGGAATTCGACCTAGCAAAAGACTCGAGTAGCGGTTTCATGCTTCTCCAAATCACATCTGCAGCCAAATTGCTACACACATACACAAAATAGATGGAGAAACTAAAAACAAGAAACCACACCGAGCTCGCAAGCCTCCTTAGCAAATTAATCTTGCCAAATTCTTCGTAGCGAGGCTTGCTCCATCTTGGACGGTGTCGCCGAAATATAATAACGTCACCGCTGTGACATTTCGGCCACACTGTCCAAGACACTCTTAATTAAAAAAGTGTTTTGAACAGTGCAGCGAAACGTCACAACAGCGACGATTCACGGATATGATCCCACTTTGTATTTAGCTCTTTTAAAGCTTGTTTGGATCTGCATGGCGCTTCTGCATATAAAATACATGGATGTCTAGTTAGAAAAGAGCCAAATATGATGCTACATGACATAAATACAATTTAAGATGAAAACAGTTTACACCTTAAGCGCCTATATCCGTGTGCTTGCTGTCCGATCGAAACGATTTGGAGGCAGAACTTGAAGGTGATGTTACCTTCAATTGCCTCACCATTTTTATACATTGTCGCCGAAATATACTATTACTTTATACACTAGCTACACAAAACCATAACGAGGATTAGCACATTGACAAAGGGTTGAAATTAATCTATTAGACTTCAAATACTAAAAACAAACACAACACAATACTAGACTTCAAATACTAGACAAGTTGAAGGTAATGTATTCATCATCTGCAGTACTAAAAACAAACACAACACAATACTAGACTTCAAATACTAGACAAGTTTTATATGCTACTTTAAAAAAAATGTAAGATCTAGTGTTGAGGGGTGTATTCATCATCGGCAGTACTACAATACTAGACAGAACACAATACTACAATACTAAACAGTACTACAATACTAGATCGGTAGATGCTACTTTAAATAAAATGTAAGATCTAGTGTCGAGGGGTGTATTCATCATCGGCACTAGACAGAACACAATACTAGATTTCAAATACTAGACAAGTTTTCTGTGCTACTTTAAACAAAATGTAAGATCTAGTCGGCTACATACCCGGTGAAGATGCACGGCAATAGACCAGTAGATCCGCGTCGGCGACATACTCGGGGAAGATGCGCGGCGGCTCGCCGACGAGCCGCTGGGGGGGATGCGCGGCGGCTCACGACGCGCCGCTGAGGGGGATGCACGGCGGCTCACGACGCGCCGCTGGGGGAAGATGCGCCGACGTGCCGCTGGGGGAAGATGCACGGCGGCGATGCCGGCCGGACGCGCCGCTCAGATCTGCGAGATAAGGGTTAGGTCTGGAGCCGCCGCCACACTATGACTGTGGAGTGAGAGAGAGCGAGAGCGTTAGGGTTGCCGCAGTGGCACATTTATAGCATATAACATCGCAAACGGAGGCGATAAACAACCGTTTCCTCTAATTTCTTCACTGACACACTGGGCCTACTTACAAAGGATCGATAGAGTAATTGAACTAACTATCTACTCTACTTGTTCTGCTTACGCCCTGCCTCCGCACCATTGTCATCCGCGGCGCGGTGTCGCTTCTTGCCGGTTGCCTTTTCCTCAGGCGCGTGCTCCTCCTCCTCCTCCTCCGGCTCGTGCTCCTCCTTCTCCGGCCGTGCGTCCTTCTCCGGCGAATCCTCCTCTCGCGCCTCCTTCTCCGGAGCGTGATCCTCCTTCTCCGGCGCGTCCTCCTCCGGCGCCTCCTCCTCCGGCGCCTCCTCCGATGCCTCCTCCTCCGGCGCCTCCTCCGACGCCTCCTCGTCGTCGTCGTCGTCAGCGTCGTATTCTTCCTGGCTAGAATAATACGGCTCCGGCGGGTCCTCCGGCTCCTCTTCCTCCGGCGACTCGTCCTCTTCGGAGTCGTCTTCTCCTTCGCGTGAAGACGGCGGGTCCGAGTCGTCGGAGTCGTCTTCTACAGAGCGTGAAGATGGCGGGTCCGAGTCGTCGGGGTCCGAGTCCGGCGGCCCGTCTTGATCCCACCATGGAACTTCACCGCGGTCTTCCGCGCTCGCGTCGTCGCTCGGGACTTCCTCGTTCTGCCACCAGGGTTCCTCCATGGCGGTTGTGCTAGTGTGGTAGATAATGCGGGAGAGAACGAAGGGGAGAATGCGGGACCTGCCTGGCTTCGCGCGATTCCAGTCACATTTTATTAGCGTCGATCAGGCGGTTCCAATCCCTCGTGAATTAAGCCACATTGAACAGGCGCGCTTCCAGATTGCAACTGCAATTTCCCAAGCACATCGCAAACGGATATACATAAACAACCGTAGCCATAGAGATACATATTGGAAACGGAGACAAATTTATGACCGTTGCCAATACTTTTGGTAACGGAGATATAAAATTCTCCGTAACCAATGTTGACGGACCAGCCTTTGCAAGGCCTCGTCCGCAACGCTAAAATCGCGATTCTCTGTCGCCTAACTCGTGCCGTTTCCATAGAGGGGTATCCGATGTGTCGTTCTGTACTAGTGGTTCGTCATCCCAGCGACTCGCCTGTGCCGCCAGCCGCCATTTCAAAATCAGTAAATACATATATTCTCAGAATTCTGAGGGTATTTCAGACAATTCCTAAACACACAGCTAGACAACTAGCCAAGTTGCCAAACAGTGAAACTAAGAAAAGTAGCTTTTCCTACACAGTAGCTTTCTCTGCACATCAACTTTTCCTGCACAGTCAGCCACGGCCCAAGCAAACACTCCATGAGTTGTTGCATAGACCATGTCTAATTGACATCTTTTAATATTAATATATTCCCTTCATAAAAAATGATGTAGAGGCTCGGGTGCAGCACCCATTTCGAAAACAAAAAAATCTGAGTAACCTAGCTTGAGGATATGACACCTACAATGATCTCGAGTAAGCAGTACCCTAGCAGCCTGCTACCCTAATTTCACTATTCATGAGCATATAATTCTGATGCTGATACGTCTCAAACGTATCTATAATTTTTGATGTTCCATGCTTGTTTTATAACATTGCCACATGTGCTTAATATAATTTTATATCATTTTATGATTTATTTGAACTGACCTATTAATAGTTGCAAAAGTGCAGAATATTTTTGTTTTACACTTTGATGTGTAGAAATTATCAAAAATACAAAAAGAAACCTTGTTGGAGTCAAATTGGGAATTTCCTGAAATCTGTCTGAAAACTGTTTTCGAAAATTGTCACGCGCCGGACAGAATACGGCGTCAAATGGAAAAAGTCTAGTCGCGAAAGTTTCGGGGAATTTTCTGCCAATCGATCTGGACATCAAATGCGTCCAATTCCAAGTCCGGACGGCTGAGATATGCCCGATCTACCGAAACCCTAGATGGAATGACGGAAATCCGAGAGCCTATATAAAGGGAGGAAAACTAGATCGTGGGGAGCACCTCATACCCACGAATTGCAGCCACCAAAGCCACGTTTTTGCCTCCCCCATGGATCCCATCTCCATGGGGGAGAGCTCCCTACATCACCAAGAAGCCATGGAGGAAGGAGGGGAAGAGGCGGCGCTCGACCGCCGACGCCACCCGCGCCGCCTCCGCCTTGCCTCTTCCTCCATGGCCGCCGTCTTCATGCCATCTCCATCGCCAATTCCTTCTTGTATACAGTGATTCATCCTCCCACACACCTCTGTACCATCTATGTAAACACGGTGTTTGATGCTATAAAGTATTATCCTACGATCTATATCATATTTGTGTAGTTTCTTTTGTCCTTTGGTTGCATAGTTGAATATTTTTGGTTAATTCGACTTGTATGTTGATATACTACCGTCCTTTATTGACCATTATATTTATGCGCGCATGGATCATTCATCTTAGGGTTTGTAGTACGTGTAGGAAAAAGGGGGAAGTTCTGCCGGAGCGACAGAAACCTAAAAACTCGAGCCTAGATCTTGCACGTATGGGATAAAGAGGACAATAAAGTTAAGGCTATGTTTGAGGAAATCTTAATGAATTGTTAGTATTTGTGGATGCTTGTTAACGTTCCAATCATATAGTATATGTAATCACAACTAGTTGAGAACATGTATATTTAGCCTCTCCCGCATAGAAAACTGCATCAAAGACAATAAACTAAGTATCTTCACTAATTAATCTTGGGCAATTCCATCACACTTTTCACCACTTTTCCGCACTCATGGTCATGTTACTTTATGTTATCTTATTGTTGCAGCAACTAACTTTTACTTTCTTGTTCATTATTATCTTACAAACCATCCTTTCACATATTGTTTCTATAGTTTTATTTCCTAGATAGAGTAAACGTTTAGTGTGCGTAGAGTTGTGTCAATGATTGATAGAACTTGAGAGAATACTTATCCCATTTTTATCTCCTCGTTGGGTTCGACACTCTTACTTATCGAAAAAGCTACACACGATCCACTACACTTGTGGGTTATCAATGGCAAAAGTTTTTACACCATAAGCTGTCATCCATGGGATATAACCCTAGCATGTACGCTTAGGTATTCTTATAAATGGCACAACTCTATGCAATAAGATATCTATATTTTCTTGTCTGTA
The DNA here is from genome assembly GCA_947311845.1 of Poa pratensis. NCBI lineage: Eukaryota > Viridiplantae > Streptophyta > Magnoliopsida > Poales > Poaceae > Poa > Poa pratensis. The sequence continues at coordinate 12,823,874 of CAMZMU010000036.1, read as the reverse complement.
CAGCTTGTCCAGCTTGATATGAAATTGGCTCAAATTTTACCATTGCCGTAATCATCTTCCATGAATGTCCATTGTTAATTACACAAGTACTCTTAAAAGGAAAAAACAATAAAAAGCTACAGATTTACACAAGTACATTTAAAAAGGAAATTGGCTGGGGCTATGCTCCCATTTCTAAACAAATTTACAAAGGAAACACATAAATAATTAAAGAATATAATTTTTCTTTTCAATCTCTACATAGTACATAAGTAGAATATATGAGACAGTCATAGTCACATTGCCATAAATGAGTCATTCCATATATTATTTGAATGACCAAATGTAATAGTAAACAACATGATTAAACACATTATCTTATTCCCATCACCAAGGCATTCCATTCTCCTTGACTTCTGCTGTATGTTAATCTGACTATAACGTCCAAGTAATCATTCATATATTGTAGAAGGGAAAAAACTTGGAAAATATTAAATGCAGCAAAAAGGAATAGCGCACACTTCGATCTTGTGGCAACTCCTGGAAGTCCTAAACTTCTAATCAATATATGTCTTATGGTTGTTTCGTGTTTCCTGGCCCTACAAAAAACAAATGGCCCAGATGTAAAAAAAATGATAATCCAAGGAGAACAAAGTCTATATAGCCATAACCAACAGAACATTAAGCAAGCAATAGAAGCTCACCCCAATAAAATGCAGGAAACGGATGTCTTTACTCGTGGGCTCAACCAAGGCTAAATGACACAGGATTTTGCATCACCAGCTGTTAGTAATCGGTAAATAGCAGTAAAGCAGATAAAGAAAGATAGCGAAAGAAGCACACTCAAAAAGTTCTAATGGCAGCAGTCAAGCTGTAAATGGAACATTAAAAAAAAAGCAATGGCACAGGTTCAGCTCCAAAACGAACGGAGAACTTCAGAGGCAAAACTTGTGGGAATACTTCAGGTTCACCAAATGAAAGATCCAAATTTATTTATATAAAGATGTTATCCACTTGACCTGCATTTTCTAACTATCAAACATAAGGAGCTCCGATGTCCTAACTCCTGTGCACCTTTGCTGAACAAATCTGTAAGCATGATGAACACTCCACCACATTAGACAGTTTTCATGCCAATACCAATTAGACAGAGAGCACAGTTGTAGACAACTATACATGGAAGGAATATTTTTATCTCTAGTACTCCCTCCGATCCATATTAGTGGGCATAGTTTTGTCTAAATTCATATGTATCTAGTTAAGTATTTAGACTAGATACATGTGTATCTAGACAAAGTTGTGCCCACTAATATGGATCGGAGGTAGTACCAATTGTTACTCGATAATTAACAGTACCTCCACACCTCAGTACAGCAGGGAAATGGCACCCACAATATAGCCAGAGGTAAATTACCCGAAACTTCTTGTCGCTGAACAGCGATGGGTTCTGCTGGAGCCTTTGGTTCCATAGCTGCAAAATGAACAAAACTACATTACCGGTTCAGTTGTATACACATATACTGGTTAGTTTGGAAAAGAAAAAATAAGATAAAAGTATAGAAGATAGTGCGTTCAGTTGCATACAAAGATACTGGTTCACACCTGCTCTGAAGTGCACTTACAAAACCACATTACTTGAGGAAACACATCAGCACCCCATGGTTACCCTGAACGCAAAATTAAAATCGGTTAGTTTGGAACACTACGTCTGAAACTTTCAATAGCATAGCACCGACTGCTTTCCATGGACTACCCTAAAGGATAACAGATCAAGGATCGTATAATAACCTCATCTAGCACACATGGATAGTTTATAAAAAAACTACGAATTATGAAATACTTGTGCTACCTCAGCAGCCCTGTAGATTTTTTTTTCTCATATATGAGCATCGAGTAATTTCATAGGACAAAGAATTACTTTTATCTAGCATATGACCAATTAGGCTTCTTCCCATATATGATCTAAATCGGCAAATTATGAGTTGAAGGTGCAAATAATAGTTTCTGGCACTAACCAACTGAAGATGCAAGGTAGCTGCAACAGGAAAACATAAGTGGAACTAACTATTCAGATTTAAAAGTTAAGACGAAGCAATATGTTCCATGAATATTTATTAATAAGTCAATGTTTCAGCAGAAATAAGCCAAGAATATTGCTTGCTGGCACTAAACCTTGCGGTGCTTTTGTGCAGTGTCAAGCCACACTTGTGCAGTCCCTAGCTACTGCAGCCAATAACTCTTGGTAAACCAGTATGCAGTAATCAGCTCGCCCCTTTCTGCTGCACGATGCTAAATGTACACATAGAGACGTGGATGATCGTGCGCATAGAGAACTGATTGTTAGTGGAATACGACTAAGTATACACATGCACAAATACCTGTAGTAATCAGCTCGCCTCTTGGAATACGACTATGGGCCTGTTTGTTTCAGCTTATAATCCAGCAGATTATATAATCTGGATTATATAATCTGGATGGTTGCCAAACAGGTCCAGCTTATAGGTCCAGATTATATAATCTGGAGGCCAGATTATGATAATCCAATAAGCTGGCCAAGAGATGCTTATTCCAGCTTATTCCAAAAGTCCAGATTATATAATCTATAAGCTGAAACAAACAGGCCCATAGACGTGGATGATCGTGCGCATAGAGAACTGATTGTTCACCAGAAAAAGAGCAGTAAAGAACCACCTGGCCAGCCACAAATTTGAAATGGAATCGCTCTGACGCCACCGCAGAGACGACACAGCACAAACTAGTTCTTGCTGCTCTGCTTCCCTCCCTGCGACGACCTGACGGGTCCCCAATCCCCTCTCTTCCCCGGCTGTGATCCCCAAACGTCTGCTCTAGTCCCGGCGGATCTGGAGGCAGCATGACGCCCGACGGCCTAGTCGAGATCGCCGAGCGCGTCTACGGTGCGTGCGCTCTCGCGATTCATTCCCCCTTACTTTCGTTCCCAACCAATCTACTTTGTTTTGTTGGGGATATGATATGCACTGCATTTCTCCCGTAGCAGAGAGAGATAGACGCATACAAAAGCTAGCGTTGGATGACGCATACATAAGTATGCGTGGTGTTTCCATTTTTGCAGTATTCCGTTCGTGCTTAATGAGCAGTGTCTTGGACGACGACAAGTACCGGAACTACATCAAGGAGATGGTCACGTAGCTCCAGGAGTCCTTCCCCGACTCCTCCTTCATGGTGTTCAACTTCCTGGATGAGGGGCGGAGCCGGAGCCAGCTGCCAGGGGCGCGCGAGGCGTACGTACGGCTCGTGCCCTCATACGCTTCTAGCTAGGCTTGCCGGGACAGGTAAGGCGACAGGTAAGGCGACGCTGATGGCGACTCCGGCGACCGTGGCGTCCAGCGCTCGTCGTCTCCCTCGTCGGCCCTTAGCCTAGCTGCGTCTCATGGCGGAGGCGGACCCTTCCCCAGGCGGGGCGTTGGGGCCTGCATCTATCCGTGGGCGGCGGTGGGCTGATGTCGCCGATGAGGATGACGAGGCCGCGGCGCTCGAGCTGGAGTTGGCGGCGCGCTGTGCCATCCCGGGATCCCCGATCTTCGGCGAGTTCCTGGCGATTGCCCACCACCGACGGCCGCGTGCGTCTCTGCGGCGGCGAGGGCCTCAGGCGGTGACTCCGCCTAGATTGGGGCTCCGGCGCCCTGCTCCTGCGGGGGCTAGGATGGCCTCGTCCATGGCGGCCACGAACGCGGGGAGGCGCCCCGCGGACGTGCCCCAGACGGCGAGGCTGCAGCTGTTGGCGGATGTGGATGCGCAGGCGGCGCTCCACGTTTCGTCGTTGCAGGCGGCGGCGGCGCCATGCCCGACAGCGGAGCTGCCTGCTCCCAGGTTGGGCCCGAACCCTAGGCCTGCTGGGCCTTTAGATGGGCCGCGGCCCATTCTGGAGTGGCGACGCCAGGACGTGCGCGTGTCGGGCCGGCCGAGTGTGGCCCTGGGAGGAGTGGAGCCCAACAGGCTGCCCAAGGGCCCGTGGCTGTGGCTTCGTAAAGGGTCGGTTTCCCTTGACCTAGGGTTCCCTGCTTCTCCCAGATCAGTCCAGCGCCACCGTTCTTCCTCCCGCGCCGTCATCCGCACCCCTCCTCCCCCACCGCTCTCTCGCTCCTTCGCCGAGGTTGCCGCCATGAAGAGACGCCGGATTCAAGATGACGAGGAGGACGTTCATCCCCGCCGTCGCGCGCGCTCCCCATCCCCTCCTCCTCCCCCTGCCCGCAGCGCGGCCCCTGCCCGTGTGCGTGAGGACCCTGCGCCAGTGTACAGGCCGCCGGCCCGCCGCTCGCCGGCTCGCCAGAGCCGCTATGCGGATCCCCCTCCCCGCCGCTCCCCGCGCCTCTCGCCGCGGGCCTCTGCCTCGTCGTCCCACATGCGGGAGGCGTCTCCTAGGAGGCGCTCGCCTCGTCGCGGGCCTTCGGTGGAGGGCCGGAGGGTGGAGACGGAGCTCCGGCGGGAGCTGGAGCAGCGGCCGGCTTCCTACGGCCATGCGCCTGTGCAGCAAACGCGCTCGAATGGCCGGGATGAGGTCGGGTCCTGGAGGCAGGAGGGGCGTGGGGGGTTCCAGGCGCAGCGGCGCTCTCCTCCGCAGCAAGGCCGCTCAGATCATCCTCAGGGACAGCCAAAGAAAAAGGGGAAAAAGAAGAAGAGGCAAAGGCCCGCTCAGCCCGCAGGGTCAGTGGGGAACCAGAGTGGGTTCCCCTCTGCCTCGATGCTTCTGCGCCGCCGGGGGCCTCGAGTGGTCCGTCCCAGGCGGGGAAGGCCACGACCCAGCCTCTTCTGGAGGCAGGGGAGAGTGCCCGCGCGCGCAATAGGTGCTTCAACTGTAGGGCATTGGGGCACTACCGTTCCGAGTGTACTCAGCCCGAGGTGTGCCTAGGGTGTGGTTCCACGTCGCATTTGCTGCGGGAATGCCAAGCGGAAGGCACGCAGACGAGCTTGGAGCTCCTTGGGCAGGGCGTGGAAGCTGGGTTCTTTTACATTGATATGGGTGGTATCTCCATGGCTGTGCCGGAGCATTTGGCTATCATCACTGTCCGTCCCAACCAGCTCCCCACTCTTTCGGAGGGATTGACGGTGGAGATCCTTACAGATGAGCTATCTCTGATGATGTCGGGGCACGAATGGAAGGTTCGTGCGCTGTCCTCGACAGAGTTTGCGGTCGCTTTCCCCTCGGCCCAGGTGCTCCACATGTGTTCCTTTGGCACTACTTTCACCCTCCCGACCAACAAGATCGAAGTTTCCATCAAAGCAGCGACGAAGATCCCAGACTCGATTCCTCCTCTCTGTCCGTCGTGGGTATGGATCCATGGCATTCCCGATGAGGCCAAGATTGCGCGTATTGTCATGCTCGTGGGGCAGGCCATTGGTAAGCCTATGGAGGTGGACCTTACCTCCCTGGCTGGCCCTGGGGCGGTGCGGATTCGTGTCCTGTGCCCGGACCCGGCCAAGCTTCCCGGCCTCCTGCCGCCGGTGTACTTTGGCCGTGTGGGGCGGATCCTGCGTGTGGAGCTCGACGACGCTAACCCACCCTCCCCACCCCCGTGTGACCTCTCCGATCCCAGGGGTGATCCTTCCGGGGAAGGCGGCGCTTCCTCGGAGGAGGATCCCTCTGATGCTGATGCCACGGGTGAGGGAGGCCAGAAGCCCTCCTCCATGACTGCGCCAGAGGCCCCTGCCACGGCCCCTCCACCGGCAGGGTCGTCCTCGCTGGCAGGCGCTCCTACGCTGGCTTCTTCGCCGGTGCTCCAGCGCCCCGCCCCGGTGCCGCACGCTGCTAGTGCGCCGGCTAAGCTCCCCCCGGTGGACCGTCCCCGTTGGTCTCGGCCTGACCCTGCAGCTCCACCCGGCTTCCCCATAGCCCAGTACGGGTCTAACTTTGGGGTGCCGGGTCTGGTATCTTCTGCTCTGGGGCTGCCTTGCCCAGACCAGCCCAGCCCCCTGTGCACCACCCTCGAGGACACCGCTAGTGTGGGCCTCGAGGTGATGCCTCCGTCGTCGCCGCGCTCTGAGGGGATGGTGTGCTTTAGCGTCTCGCCGAGCTCCACTCCCACCTCCCCTCTAGGGTCTCCCCGCCCTCCTGGCAGCACTGGGCCAGCCGCGATCTCCTCCAACTCGCCTGCGGCTGGTCCCCTGGGTCGCACGCCACGCCTCGGCAGCCAGGCAGTCCAGCCCATCCGCCACAGTGCTAGGCTGGCTGGCTCACGCGGCGACCTGGGGGTGCCGTGCCGTCCATGGAGGCCCAGGCGATCCAGGCTACTGCGGCTCGTCGTGCTCTCACAGGTACGTCTCGTTCCACCCCTCCCTCGGGGTCTCGTTTTTCTGTTCTTCAGGAGGTCCCTTTGGACCATTTGGCGCAGGTTGCAGGAGACAGTGGTATTGTTTTCCGGGGGGAGTGTGGCCCCCGGTTAGAGCAGATTGCGGCTATTAAAGCCAAGGAAGTGTATGAAGGGGCCCTCGCTACTGCACGAGCTCAGGCGGAGCTCGTACGGGAGGACCCCTCTAGTTCTTCTACGCCTGGTGCTCCTGGGGAGGACATTCCTACTGTGACTTCCCAGACGGGGAGGCCACGGGGTAGACCTCCCAAGGCGGCAGCCAGGGGGGTGGCGCCGAGCCAGGATCCCTCGGGACCGGCAGCCGAGGCAATCCCTCTTGGTACCTCCCAGGCGCGGAGGCCAAGGGGGAGGCCCCCCAAGGCAGCATCCGAGACTCGGGCTTCTCGTAGAGCTCTGTCGGTCCCAGCTGGGGAGCCCATGTCTCTCGCTACCCCACAGGCGGTGGGGTCGAGAGACAGCTCGCCCGTAGCTTCGTCCCGGCCCTCGACTTCTAGTAGGGCCCGCTCGGTCCCTCGTAAGGGGACCACCACCCGTGTGTCCAAATGAATACGCCCTGCAAGCTATTGGATTGGAACATGAGGGGGTTCGGCCAGGAGGGCCGACGGAACCAGCTACGAGGGTATATGAGGCAAGAGGACGTGGACATAGTTGGGATCCAGGAGACTATTCGCCAGGACTTCTCCATCCAGGAGTTGGAGGGCCTTAGTAGACACAAGTTTGCTTGGCAGTGGCTCCCGGCCACAGGCCACTCGGGTGGTATCCTCCTTGGGGTGAAGGAGGACACCTTTGAGGTTGAGGACATGGACCGTGGGGAATTCTTCCTGAGCATGCTGATCTCCCATAGACGGACAGGTGTCCGATGGGAGATTATTATTGTCTATGGCCCTGCTGACCACTCGAGATCCCCGCTCTTCCTTCAAGAGTTGAAAGCTAAAGTGGAGAGGTGCGCCACGCCACTTGTCGTTGCCGGGGATTTTAACCTCATTAGATCCCCGGATGACAAGAGTTCGGCGAACATTGACATCCCGCGGATGCGAATGTTCAACGAATGCATCGCGGATCTCGCCCTTAGAGAGATCACGCGAGTAGGCGCCAGATATACCTGGACTAACAACCGGGTAGACCCGGTCCGGAGTGTGCTGGATCGGGTCCTTGTATCGGTGGACTGGGAGGTCGCCTTCCCTTTATGCTCTCTTCGGGCTATCACTAGGATCGGCTCCGATCACTCGCCCCTTCTCTTGTCTACAGGAGGGGCTGACCCCCCACGGTTGAACCGTTTCCACTTTGAGAACTTTTGGCTCGGTCAGCCAGGGTTTGTGGGAGCGGTGCAGCAAAAGTGGGCATTGGCGGCGGCGTCGCCGCCACGTGCGCATAATGCGGTGGACATATGGCACCACTGTGCTATGATGTCGCGCCAATTTATGCGGGGTTGGGGGGCGAACCTTGGAGCCGACCTCCGTAGGAGGAAAGCCTCGATCCTTAGTGAGATCCAGGTGCTTGACCAGGCGTCCGACTCGGTTGGTCTCTCCGAGGAGGAATGGCTTCAGCGGTACGCCCTTGAGAACTCCATTATGGAGATTATAAGGGCGAGGAGATATTCTGGCGGTAGCGGAGCCGCCAGAATTGGACCCTAAAAGGCGAGGCGAATACGGCCTATTTCCATGCCATCGCTAATGGGCGACGACGGAAGTGTTCTATTCCGTGCCTTTGGGAGGGGGATCGGTTGTTGGAGACGCCAACGGACCTATCCACCCATATTTACTCCTTTTATAAGGAGCTCTTTACGGCGGGGCCCCGGTCGGGGGTCACCTTATCAGTAGACCTTTGGCCAGTATGGGCTAGGGTATCTGATAGGGAGAATGAGGAGTTAACTCTCATTCTTGCCGGAGGAGGTCGCTAGCGCGATTATGGAGATGAAGACCAACTCGGCCCCGGGGCCGGATGGTCTTCCGGTCATTTTCTTCCAGAAGTTCTGGGAGAATTTAAAGGCGGTGATTATGGCGATGTTCCAAGAATTTTATATTGGGACACTAGTCATGTCTCGCCTTAACTTTGGCGTGGTTACCCTGATCCCCAAGGTAGTGGGGGCCACGGATATCCGCCAATTTAGACCTATTACCGTGCTGAATGTCATTCATAGGATCTTCTCTAAGGTGTGTGCTAATAGGCTTGCTCCAATTATGGAGCGCCTTATACATCCTTACCAGTTCGCCTTCCTAAAAGGCCGGTTTATACATGATGGGATTCTGGCTCTTCACGAGATTATTCACGAGGTGAAATCTCAACGCCAAAAGGGCGTGTTCCTGAAGCTAGATTTCCAGAAAGCGTATGACCGTCTGGACTGGGCCTTTCTCCGGGTGGCGCTGCAACGGAGAGGGTTTGACGATCGTATGATCAGTTGGCTCATGCAGATTGTGATGAGTGGCAACACTGCTATTAATATCAATGGGGAAGTGGGTCCCCATTTTAGGCCGACATGCGGGGTTAGACAGGGGGATCCGGTATCCCCACTACTGTTTAACGCGGCTGTCGACACCCTGGCGGAGGTCTTGGAGAGAGCCAAGACCGCCGGCCACATCTCGGGTGTGGTTGGACATCTTGTCCCAGGGGGTGGTGTCACGCATCTTCAATATGCGGATGATACCATGATCATGGTAGAAGGGTCGGAACTTGACATCATTAACCTCAAGTTCCTTCTCCTTTGTTTTGAGGCCATGTCTGGCCTCAAAATTAACTTTGATAAGAGTGAAGTCGTGATCATTGGTTATTCAGAGGAGGAGCAGCAGCTCATAGCGGACAACCTCAATTGTCGCCTAACCACATTCCCAGTTACGTACTTGGGGATGCCGGTTAGGGACACGAGGATCCTTGCCAAAGATTTGGATCCGCTAGTAGAGCGGGTCAAATCTAGGGCCGAGCCGTGGCAAGGGAGGTTTACCTCCAAGGGGAGTAAAACGGTCCTCATAGACTCTTGCCTCTCTAGCCTCGCACGTTTATGATGGGGATGTATATCCTACCGGAAGGAACTCACGGGAACTTTGATAAGGACCTGTCGAAATTCTTCTGGATGGCGGCGAACGGACGACAAAAGTATCATATGGTGAAGTGGGCGGACATTTGCGCCCCCAAGGAGCTTGGGGGCATAGGCATCTTGGCATCGCGCCGCATGAATGAGGCGCTAATGCTGAGATGGGTTTGGCGTATTCTTAGAGGTGAGGGGGGCTTGTGGCTGCAGTTGGTTAGAGCCAAGTACTTGCGGGGGTGCCCGCTGTTGGCCTGTGAACGCAGGGACGGTTCTCAGTTTTGGAGAGCTATCCAGGCCATCAAACATGAGATCAGGCTGGGGGCCTCCTTTTCTGTAGGCGACGGAAGAGGGACCCTTTTCTGGCTAGATCCATGGCTTGATGGGCGTTCTATCAGGCAGGAGTTCCCCCAGCTCTTTGCCATATGCTTAGACCCGATGCTGATCGTGGCCAGCGCCGCCTCCCATGGGCGATGGGAGGTGGGCTTCAGGCGCACGTTTGGTCCTGAGGAGGCTCAGTCCTGGGCGCGGCTCTTGGCTATGCTTCCGCAGAACCTATCGGCCTCGGAGGACACGGTTTCTTGGACGTTGGCCCCTTCGGGTTGTTTTTCGGTTAGATCTGCATATAGGGCCCTCTTTCGAGGGCCAGTCCTCCCTTGGACCTCCCCTTTGTGGAAGGCCCCGTTGCCCTTGAAGATTAAAATCTTCATATGGCAACTCCTTAGAGACCGCCTCCCCTCGGGGGTGGAGGTGGTCAAGCGCTTTGGACCTGGTGATGGCACGTGCCCGCTGTGTGCGGTCCCGAAAACGGGCGTGCACATCCTTTTCTCCTATCCTGCTGCCCACTTCCTGTGGAGCTTTGTCTCTGAGGCTCTGGGGCCTGAGTGGCAGGCCCGAGACCTTGGGGAGTTCCTGGAAGTGCAGGCGAACCGTACCGGTAAGAGGAGGCGCCTCTTCTGGTTAGTGTTCGGTGCGTTGACCTGGACGCTATGGACTATTCGTAATAAGATGGTTATCGAGCGGGTCTTCTTACGCCGTGCCTCTGACGCTGTGTTTAAATTCTTGGCCTTCTTGCAGCAGTGGCACCCGTTATGTAGGCGGCGGGACAGGATGCGGCTAGACGTGATGATCGAGAAACTCCTGGTGGTGGCACGTCATCTACATACACCGTCTAGTCGCTGAGCTCTACTCCTCCTGGAGTTGTATCGTCATCTTTGTGTTTTGGGTCGGTTTGTGCTGTGGCCCCAGCAAATTTCGTTATGTCTCGTACTTGTTGGTTGACTTGTTGTAAAACTTGTGGGCAGTTGCTTTATTTATAAAGCTGGGCGAAAGCCTGTTTCGTGGAGCCAGCTGCCAGACTTGCTGTCCAGCTTCAGCGACGACATGACGGTGCTGGACTACCCGAGGCAGTACAAGGGGTGCCCGCTCCTCGCCATGGAGGCGATGAACCACGCTCTCAAGGTGGGGGAGATCTGTCTCGGTACGGATGTCCAGTGTAACGTCCTGCTGATGCATTGTGAGCCGGGTTGCTGGGCCGTGCTCGCCTTCATGTTGGCAGCACTGCTTCTGTACCGGAACCTGAGCAGGGGCGAGAAGAGTACGCTAGAGATGGTCTACGCGAAAGCCCCTCGTGAGCTCATCCAGCTGCTCTCGCCGCTGAATCCCATGCCTTCTCAGATGAGATACCTGCGTTACATATCTCGGAGGAATGTGAGTGCGAGCTCAGCGTGGCCGCCACCGGTTGCTCCAGCAGTTATCTTAGACCACGTCATACTAAGAAGAATACCAGCTAGATTTAACGGTGAGGATGGATGTAGACTCATACTCCGTATTCATGGGAAGGATCCTCTGCTTACTGGGAATGAAAATCCCATGGTGTTGTTCTCTTCAACACCAAGGGCACTTTACAACCAGGTGAGTTTTAATTTTGGACTACTAATTATCTGTTTGGACAACCATTTGTTTGCTTCCCTGTAGTGTTAACCACATGGTGTTTTCGTGTTACTCAGGCAGACTGTGAATTGGTTAAGATCGAAATCAACCACGATATTCAAGGAGATGTTGTCCTGGAATGCATTTGCGTGAGTGTTGGACAAGTACGGGAAGAGATCGTGTTCAGAGTCATGTTCAATACAACATTTATCAGATCTAAGGCTCTGGTGCTAAATCGAGACGAAATTGACATCACCTGGGATGCTAAAGATCAATTCCCAGAGGAATTCAGAGCCGAGGTAGACGCAATCCTCACTTCAGTCAGCTTGTTGCTTACAAATTGTGCAGAAACTAAAAGCGTCCTCCTATATGGTGAAAGATTCTTGTTTCAGAAGTGGACTCTACGAAAATGGATGATGTTTCCTCGGAAAACATACTCCGGCAGCTTCCACAACGGTTGGTGTCTCCAAGCATGAATGGTTCAAGCATTAGAAAAGTAATAACAGGACAACTGGAGCTTGGTTAGTTTTCTCCCACCAACGATCGAGGAATCTCACAATGCTCCCAACAACAGTCTTTTGCTATACACCCATAGTCTCATTTTATTACCTACAAATTTAACTTTCGCGATCTGGTAGGTCCACCGCCACCGCCGCCGCCACCACCACCTCCTCCTTCTCAGACATCAGCGCCAACGTTATTGGCAGCATCTGATGCTGTTAAATTGTCTCAATTGCCTCGGAAGCTTTCAAGTTCAGATGAAATGCTTGTACATATATTTTAGTTTTGTGGATTTTCAGTTTCTAACTGAAGTTCTTCCACTATTGCAGGTCCTTCGGTATCTCTCCACCAATCACCTCCTCCACCTCCACCTCCCCCTCCATCCGCTCCTAGGTCTTCTCCTGTTGTATCTTCTGCGCAACACCCACCTGCACCTCCTCCTCCAAGGTTGGTAGCAAGTTCTTGTCTACGATGTTGCTAAATCCGCCGTGCTAGTTATATACTAAAAGCAATATACATGGCTCTAAAATAGAGACACCACCTTAATCCACATCATTAGAATTATTTTAATTGTTAGATCTGTAATTTCCGGTTAGGATTTATCGAGGGATTGCGTAACTTTAATGTGGAGCCTGTGTCTAATACGTCCTTGTCACGACTCAGGCATTACCTGAAGCACTTAGGTGAAGAGGAGGACCGAAGGACGCCAACAGATCAGAGCCGCCCATTGGGCCCACAGGGAGAAGACCACGAACCAGTCACCGGTCTGGGTAACGAGTGAAGCAAATGACACAAACCCCTCCTGTATGGGGAGAGAGGCATCGAATCGTAATTTCAAGAACTATTTCCTGAAAGGAACTTTCTCTCCCTCCTCCACCACGAACTCGTTCATCGAATTCTTCCTCCCAGCGTGACATTGTGGATTTTGTATCAGAGATTCGTGTTATTCAAATGATTGATGAAATACCATGCAATTGTTTAAAAAGGGCTAAAAGATTTATACAACAAAATTATAAGGAGTTAAATATAGGGGATCGGCTAGAAACGGTCACCATTTAATTCCTCAAATTAAAAGGAGTTAAATATAAGATGCATATAAGGAGTTAAATTTTAGGGGATCGGCTAGACATATGCTAACTAGTGGAGGACTTGGACATGATTATTTCAAAAACAGCCGCGCTGGTGGCTGGGGGCTTGATTAGCATTTATGTTTTAGGTGTAATCTTTGGTATATCATTCATGAAAAACTCATTCATGAACTAGTTTCCCTTTGCTGATTTTTTTTCATGAACTAGTGTTTGTATCCACCGGGAGAATATTGTTTTATTAATTGGATCGGCAGAAGAATGTTAATAGAAATCACTAGAGTGTTGTACATGTTATAAACGATAGCAAATAAACGACGAAGAGCGGAACGATCAAACCAAAGGGGACACGAGATTTTAACGTGGAAAACCTCTCCAAACAAAGGAGAGGAAAAAACCACGGGCGCCAGCCAGCAATACTTCACTATATCGGGTGAGGTTACAAACGCCGTGGGTTTACAATGTGTGGCTTACCCCAAGCGGCGGCTTACAAGATGTATATATTGTGGCATAAAACCCTAAGTCAGCTGTAGTCTGACTCGGAACTCTAAGTCAGCTTATAGTCTATGCTACGGCCCAAGCCTCCGGCGACGGGCCTCCGCTTCGCTCCGAAGTTAGCCTCTCACTTTATATCTTCATATGAATTTGGAACACATCAAAATAACACTCCACCTTGAGACAAATTCCATCTTGTAGCATGAACGAGAACTTCACCCTGAAACAACAAAGAAAACACCTTCGGCGCCAAATAGCCTCTTGGGCTAGACAGTGATACCAACTAAGCCCGAGCAAAGCTCGAACTTAGTAACAGGAACTGGCTTTGTCATCATATCAGCAGGATTATCATGAGTACTTATCTTGCATACCTTCAGTTTACCTTTTGCAACAACATCACGCACATAATGGTATTTGACGTCAATGTGCTTTGTTCTCTCATGGAACATCTGATCCTTAGTAAGGTAAATAGCACTCTGACTATCACAAAACAGGTTAATGCAAGTATCATCTCCACAAAGCTCAGCAAACAAACCTTTCAGCCAAACCGATTCTTTACATGCTTCAGCAATAGCCATGTACTCTGCTTCAGTGGTAGACTGGGCAACAACGGATTGCAACGTTGCCCTCCAACTCACGGCACAACCACCAAGCGTGAACACATAACCTGTGAGGGATCTCCTCTTATCCAAATCGGCAGCAAAATCTGAATCCACATAGCCTACGAGTCCCTCATCAGTCTTGCCGAACTTGAGGCAAGCATTGGATGTGCCACGAAGGTACCTGAAAATCCACTGAACAGCCTTCCAATGTTCTTTACCAGGATTAGCCATATATCTACTAACCAAACTCATAGCATATGATAAATCTGGACGTGAGCAAACCATGGCATACATTAAAGAACCAACAGCACTAGAATATGGAACTCTAGACATGTACTCAAAATCCTCATCCGTACTAGGACATTGTTCAGCTGACAATTTAAAGTGAGGAGCAATAGGAGTACTAACAGACTTTGCATCATGCATGTTAAAACGATGAAGAACTTTCTTAATGTAATTTTGCTGACTAAGAAACAACAAACCAGAATTTCTGTCACGGGTAATCTCCATACCTAGAATTTTCTTAGCAGCACCAAGATCCTTCATCTCAAACTCGCTACTCAACTGTGACTTGAGAGCAGCGATATCTTTCTTGCTCTTGGCAGCAATCAACATATCATCAACATATAATAACAGGTATATAGGTGATCCATTAACAAACTTAATGTACACACAGCTATCAAATTCAGACCTCTTAAAGCCATGTGACAACATAAAAGAATCAAACCTTTTATACCACTGACGAGGAGATTGTTTCAAACCGTATAAGGACCTTTTCAACTTACACACAAGATCCTCCTTACCAGGCACTATGAACCCTTCTGGCTGGTCCATGTATATCTCCTCCTCCAACTCTCCATGCAGAAACGCAGTCTTTACATCTAACTGCTCAAGCTCAAGATCACGCATAGCAACAATACCAAAGAATGTACGAATTGAACTATGCTTAACAACTGGAGAGAAAACATCATTATAATCACACCTGGAATTTGACTGAAGCCTTTTGCAACTAACCTTGCCTTAAACCTCGGAGGCTCGCTAGGAGATAAACCCTCCTTTCTCTTGAAGATCCACTTACAGCGGACTGCCTTCTTTTTCTTAGGCAAGCGCACAACTTCCCATGTGCCATTCTTATCGAGTGACTGCATCTCTTCTTGCATAGCAGCAAGCCACTTCTCGCGGTCACCGGAACCAATAGCTTCAGTATAGTGGACGGCTCATGTCCGTGCTCCACCTGTTCTGCACAACTCAGAGCATAATCAACAATGTTACACTCTTCAATTAAACGTGGTCGAGGACCACAATTCCTCCTGTTCCTACGAGCAGCAATAGACTGTTGTGGCTGCAAAACAGGGGGTGAGTTCTGAACATTATCATTATCAGAATCAGAAGAAACAGAATCATCAGAACCAGCAGAATCAGGATCAGAATCATCTGAAGTAGCAGCACCATCATTGTCAACAGTGACATTTTCCTTTTCAACAGAGTGCTCCACCTCGACACGAACCTGCTCCTCAGAAAAATCTGGCAAAACATCTGAGGACAACTTATCAAAGTACATAACAGATTCATTGAAAACAACACTCCTGCTCATAAATGCCTTGCTAGTTTCGGGATTCCATAACTTGTATCCTTTTACACCCGAACCATAACCAATGAACACACACTTAATAGCTCTCGGCTCTAACTTTCCATTATCAACATGAGCATAAGCAGTGCACCGAAAACTTTAAGCTGTGAATAATCAGCAGGAGAATCTGACCATACCTCAATGGGAGTTTTCTTGTCGAGGGGAATAGATGGTGACCTGTTTATCAAGTAGCAGGCGGTGGCAGCCGCCTCAGCCCAAAAACGCTTACTCATGCGAGCGTTGGAGATCATGCAGCGAGCCTTGGAGATGATGGTCCTGTTCATCCGCTCCGCTACACCATTCTGCTGAGGCGTGTACGGGATGGTGAGGTGCCTGACAATGCCTTCTTTCCTGCAATAATCATTAAAGGCATTCGAACAAAATTCGCCACCATTGTCAGTACGAAGTAATTTCACCTTCCTTTCTGTTTGCCTTTCAATCATAGCTTTCCACTCTTTAAAAGCAGCAAACGTATCATCCTTATTTTTCATGAAATAAGGCCAAACTCTTCTAGAGTAATCATCAATAATGGTAAGCATATAACGAGCACCACCATAAGAGGGCTTACGAGATGGCCCCCAAACATCAGCATGTACATAATCAAGTGTACCTTTGGTGGTGTGGACAGAAGCATTAAACTTAACTCTTGTGTGCTTACCGAAAATGCAGTGTTCACAGAACTGCATCTTACCCAAACTGCATCCTTGCAGCAAGTCTCTCTTGATCAATTCTGCCATACCAAGTTCACTCATATGTCCAAGACGCTTATGCCAAAGGTTAGTTTTACTAGCGTCATCATGAGAAACAGCAGCAACAGTACCAGATAACGTGCTACCTCTAAGAACATATAACTTAGCAGAATTCATATCACCAACCATAACAATGAGAGAACCTTTTGATACCTTTAGGAGTTTATTTCCTCCTTTGTACTTGTACCCGTCACAGTCAAGGGTACTGAGCGAGATCAAATTTCTTGCCATGGTTGGTATGTGTTTCACTCCCGTCAACGTGCGTGTCATACCGTCATGTGTCTTGACCTGAACGGAACCAACGCCAACAATGTTGCATTGCTGGTCGTTCCCCACACGCACGAAATCTCCAGTCTGCACTAACTCATAAGAACTGAACCAATCTTTGTTACAGCAAATATGAAAAGAACATGCAGTATCTAGAATCCATTCATCCTGACGAGAAACACATGCAGCTAAAACAGCTAGGCATTCGCCATCAGAACTACCATCAACAACAGAAGCCTCACCGGTATCATTACCTTCATTATTTTTCGGTTGGTAAGTACCTTTTCTTTTCTCCTTGTTCTGCAACTTCCAACAATCATCAATGACATGATTAGCTTTCTTACAATACCTGCAGAACTTGTCACGGCCTTTAGACTTTGAGCGACCTCTGTCACCCTTGCTCTTGTCTCTGTTGTTGTTGTAGTGTTATCTCGCTGCTCAGGCCTCCCTCGGACCTGCAAAGCATCGCCCTTGGAGGACGACGTCTCCTCTTTCTGTACCATACCTTTCATCTTTTCCCTGGCAAGCAGGGCCTCATATACTTCCGCGGTGGTTAGTTCATCACGGCTTAACAGTATGGTATCACGAAAATTTGCAAAGGAATTTGGCAGCGAGCATAGAAGTAAAAGTGCTAGATCTTCATCATCGTACTTTACCTCCATCGACACTAGGTCAGAAACGATCTCCTTAAAGATCGATAAGTGATTCATTACCGAACCACCTTCTTGCAACTTGTGCGTGAACAACTTCATCTTCACATGCATCTTGCTGGTGAGATCTTTGGACATGCAGATCGACTCCAGCTTAGCCCACAGTGCCGCTGCGGTTTTCTCCTGGAGTACTTCTTGCAGAATATCATTAGATAGATGAAGTTGAATAAGCGATAAAGCCTTACGGTCTTTCCGCTTCTCATCGGCGGTCCATGCCGCCATCCTTGTCGCCGAATTTCTCCAGCGCCTCGTCAAGATCATTGGACTGTGCGAGGATCGCACGCATCTTGACCTGCCACAGCGAAAATCTCGTCTTGTAGTCCAGCGCCGGTAGATCGAACTTCATCGATGCCATCCAAAACCCTAATCTGAAAACAGATCTGAAACAGGGCTCTGATACCACTTGTTATAAACGATAGCAAAAAACGACGAAGAGCGGAACGATCAAACCAAAGGGGACACGAGATTTTAACGTGGAAAACCTCTCCAAACAAAGGAGAGGAAAAAACCACGGGCGCCAGCCAGCAATACTTCACTATATCGGGTGAGGTTACAAACGCCGTGGGTTTACAATGTGTGGCTTACCCCAAGCGGCGGCTTACAAGATGTATATATGGTGACATAAAACCCTAAGTCAGCTGCAGTCTGACTCGGAACCCTAAGTCAGCTTATAGTCTATGCTACGGCCCAAGCCTCCGGCGACGGGTCTCCGCTTCGCTCCGAAGTTAGCCTCTCACTTTATATCTTCATATGAATTTGGAACACATCAAAATAACAGTACATCCCTGTGAGATCCTGACCTAGGGTTTAATAGGATTGATAGAATACTCATATCAACAAGTTGCAACTTCTTTTCCGGAAGTTCATCTGGAAGGAACTCCGAGGTTAAGCGTGCTTGGCCCGGAGCACTCCAAGGATGGGTGACCGACCGGTGCTTTTGAAACAATCTTCCGTATACTTTATCGGCTTCACATCCGGAATAATTATCTTGAACAAATGTAGCCGCGCAAAATACATCTCACTTTCATCTTGTCGTTCTTCTGCCAACGATAATGCTTGACGCCAATACTCCACCGTATCTGTGTCTACAAATTCCGCCAGTTCCTCGGCGTGCGTCCTTTCTCCTTGAACACTTCCTGGCGGTACAGGTACTCCATGCTGCGTTCCCTGCATGCCGTCTTCTGGGCTGGGCGCCCCTTGAACTTCCTCTGACCGTAGCCCCTCGTGTGGTGAACCTCATCCTTGGTCATCAGCTGATGGCTTGGACGGCCTGCTTGCTGGACTCGCTTTGTCCCCTTCTCCTTTTTCTGGACTTTCTCCTGACGGGCTGCTTTCTTTAACTCCGCCTGTAGCACTTCTTTCTGAACCACCACCTAGCACGCTGCTTCTTTCTTCCGTAACGGCTGGTTTGCCCCATGACGCAACAATGCGCCTCACTTTATCCTGCGACGCCACGACGCACTGCATTTCATGGACTTCTGGCGCCACGTACGCCTTCACTTCTTTTTCCTGCGACGTGACACTACGCCGCACATCATGAACTTATGGCGCCATGTACGCCTTCATACCAGTACTATCGGCATGAGTCCTCGAATCTCCTCCCGTGTCTATAGCATCGACACGAGTCTTCGAACCATGACGGCGAACTTCCTCTTCCACAAGCGTGTCAGTTTCTTTAGCCACTGCTTGAGGAACTGGATCATCCTCGTCCATAAGTTCGCACAACAAGTGCATCGGACTATCATCTCCTTCCTCGGTCATGAGAGCCCTTTGCTTCTTCGATGATTTCCAGCAATCAGACTTGAAGTGCCCGAGTTCACGACAGTTATGACACCTTACTTTCTTTATGTCAAACTTCTTCCTCCTCGACGAAGTGTCGTCGTCCTCCTCCTCTTCATCGTCGTCTTCTTGCTCATCATCGTCCTGCTCAGCGATGTACTTTTTCGCTGGGCGTTGCTTATCCTTATTTTTCTTGCTCGTGGATCCTCCTTTCTTTTCTTTTGAAAGAGCCATCCACTGCTTCTTCGTGAGCATTAGATGCTCATCCTGCTTCTCATCACCATAGGTGATTTTCATCCTTTGATCGTGCGCCTTGAATCGCCCGACCAAATCATCCAACGTGAGAGTCCTGAGATCAACGCACTGCTCGATTGCCGATACAATGGACAAATAACGCGACAAAGCCGCACGAAGGAAACGCCTAACGACCGAGATCTCTTCCAATTTCTCGTCGAGGCCACGAATCTCGTTGACCAATGTGGCCACCCTCGAGGCAAAAGCATCCACCGTCTCCTCCTCTCCCATCTCCAGGTTCTCGTAACTTTTCAGCATGGATTGTAGGTTCGCCTCGCGAACGCGCTCGTGCCCGAGATTCATCGTCTTGAGCGCCTCCTTTGCTGATTTCTACGAGATCAGGTGCTGCATCACGTCCATCGGCATCACCGAGCAGATGGCCGTGAGTGTCTGACGATCCGTGCGGTACTTCGACGCACCCTTCTTGTACTCGTCGCCGCCTGGATCGATAGCCTCCCAGATTTCGTTGGACTCCAGCGCCAACTCCATCGTGGTCGCCCACACCGTGAAGTTGCTGCGGTTGAATCGCGGGTACTGCATCGACACCATCGACGGCACGGCAATTTCGTTAGCCGCACCGGCAAACTCGACTACATCCTTCGTCATGACCTCCCGTCACTAGGAGATCCTCCACGAGGCTCTGATACCAATTGTTGGACCTGCCCCTTGCTGCCGAGTACTTTCTGGCTAGCAACGACGAAGACTTCCGGCGAGACGCACGTACACAAAGCTAGCTCGTAGCTGATCGATTCCTTCCGCCTCCTTTGCTCACGTAGCTAGCTTAGCTAGATTACTTTCCTAGCACTAGCTCACGTACGATCGTATGATCAACAAGCAAACACAACACGCTAGGATTGTTGGCCAGAGGCTCGTATCGAGCCTTTTAATTTTATTTCTTTCTCTGACGATCTGGATTACAGGGGTCATTTACATGTGTATATAAAACACCTTAGACTAGCTATCCTAGTAGGATTAGGAAACCTAGTTCCTATACTACTCGGAGTCCTGCACGTATACAATCCGTATATGCACATGAGTTGCTTATTGCCAACATTCACCCCCTAAGCACGACGTGTGCTTCTCTTCCTCCTGGATCCCAAATACGCCAGTTGCTTCGCGTAGGTGTGATCCTCGACTTTACTTTCGCCACTTCAGTCTTCATCATCGACATTGCTTTCGTCGTTCCTCGAGACTTCCATGGCATCGAATTTTCTTTTATCGACTCATCTACACTTCGACGGCAACAGTTCTTTTTGTCGACGTCTTCAAATATCATCTTTGCTTCGGTGCTTTTGAAACAATCTTCCGTGTACTTTATCGGCTTCACATCCGGAATAATTATCTTGAACAAATGTAGCCGCGCAAAATACATCTCACTTTCATCTTGTCATTCTTCTGCCAACGATAATGCTTGACGCCAATACTCCACCGTATCTGTGTCTACAAATTCCGCCAGTTCCTCGGCGTGCGTCCTTTCTCCTTGAACACTTCCTGGCGGTACAGGTACTCCATGCTGCGTTCCCTGCATGCCGTCTTCTGGGCTGGGCGCCCCTTGAACTTCCTCTGACCGTAGCCCCTCGTGTGGTGAACCTCATCCTTGGTCATCAGCTGATGGCTTGGACGGCCTACTTGCTGGACTCGCTTTATCCCCTTCTCCTTTTTCTGGACTTTCTCCTGGCGGGCTGCTTTCTTTAACTCCGCCTGTAGCACTTCTTTCTGAACCACCACCTAGCACGCTGCTTCTTTCTTCCGTAACGGCTGGTTTGCCCCATGACGCAACAATGCGCCTCACTTTACCCTGCGACGCCACGACGCGCTGCATTTCATGGACTTCTGGCGCCACGTACGCCTTCACTTCTTTTTCCTGCGACGTGACACTACGCCGCACATCATGGATTTCTGGCGCCATGTACGCCTTCATACCAGTACTATCGGCATGAGTCCTCGAATCTCCTCCCGTGTCTATAGCATCGACACGAGTCTTCGAACCATGACGGCGAACTTCCTCTTCCACAAGCGTGTCAGTTTCTTTAGCCACTGCTTGAGGAACTGGATCATCCTCGTCCATAAGTTCGCACAACAAGTGCATCGGACTATCATGTCCTTCCTCGGTCATGAGAGCCCTTTGCTTCTTCGATGATTTCCAGCAATCAGACTTGAAGTGCCCGAGTTCACGACAGTTATGACACCTTACTTTCTTTATGTCAAACTTCTTCCTACTCGACGGAGTGTCGTCGTCCTCCTCCTCTTCATCGTCGTCTTCTTGCTCATCATCGTCCTGCTCAGCGATGTACTTTTTCGCTGGGCGTTGCTTATCCTTATTTTTCTTGCTCGTGGATCCTCCTTTCTTTTCTTTTGAAAGAGCCATCCACTGCTTCTTCGTGAGCATTAGATGCTCATCCTGCTTCTCATCACCATAGGTGATTTTCATCCTCTGATCGTGCGCCTTGAATCGCCTGACCAAATCATCCAACGTGAGAGTCCTGAGATCAACGCACTGCTCGATTGCCGATACAATGGACAAATAACGCGACGAAGCCGCACGAAGGAAACGCCTAACAACCGAGATCTCTTCCAATTTCTCGTCGAGGCCGCGAATCTCGTTGACCAATGTGGCCACCCTCGAGGCAAAAGCATCCACCGTCTCCTCCTCTCCCATCTCCAGGTTCTCGTAACTTTTCAGCATGGATTGTAGGTTCGCCTCGCGAACGCGCTCGTGCCCGAGATTCATCGTCTTGAGCGCCTCCTTTGCTGATTTCTACGAGATCAGGTGCTGCATCACGTCCATCGGCATCACCGAGCAGATGGCCGTGAGTGTCTGACGATCCTTGCGGTACTTCGACGCGCCCTTCTTGTACTCGTCGCCGCCTGGATCGATAGCCTCCCAGATTTCGTTGGACTCCAGCGCCCACTCCATCGTGGTCGCCCACACCGTGAAGTTGCTGCGGTTGAATCGCGGGTACTGCATCGACACCATCGACGACACGGCAATTTCGTTAGCCGCGCCGGCAAACTCAACTACATCCTTCGTCATGACCTCCCGTCACTAGGAGATCCTCCACGAGGCTCTGATACCAATTGTTGGACCTGCCCTTGCCGCCGGCTAGCAACGACGAAGACTTCCGACGAGACGCACGTACACAAAGCTTAGCTCGTAGCTGATCGATTCCTTCCGCCTCCTTTGCTCACGTAGCTAGCTTAGCTAGATTACTTTCCTAGCACTAGCTCACGTACCAGTATGATCAACAAGCAAACACAACACGCTAGGATAGTTGGCCAGAGGCTCGTATCGAGCCTTTCAATTTTATTTCTTTCTCTGACGATCTGGATTACAGGGTCGTTTACATGTGTATATAAAACACCTTAGACTAGCTATCCTAGTAGGACTAGGAAACCTAGTTCCTATACTATTCGGAGTCCTGCACGTATACAATCCGTATATGCACACGAGTTGCTTATTTCCAACACACCTCCCTCCGCTCCGTTCTTCGATCAGCCGATCTGCCGTCCGCCAGAGCACCCTGCCGTCCGCCTTCGTAGTTCTTGGATCAGCATCTCCCTCCGCTACGGCCGGCCGCGTTCTTGGATCAGCATCTCCCCTCTGGTCCGTTCTTGGTTCAACCGATCAACCATCCACCACAGCACCAATTGATACGTTTCCTTGGCCTTGCTGGTCGACCTGTCACACCTTGGTCTTGCGGATCCGCTCGTGCACCACGCCGCAGCGGTCGTCACGCACCTTCTCCACGACATCAAGCGGCACGATGCCACCCTTCCACACACACCAGGCGTATGGTATGCTTCGCGGCAGAGGGCGTCGGCGACCTGGTTTCCCTCCCGGTAGATGTGCTGCACCTCGCACGCCGAGAAGCGGCCGAGCAGCATCAGGATCTCGGCCTCCAGGGCCGACGGTATGCGCCTCTCCGTCTCCTCCCCGCGCAGGAGCTTCACCAGCATGGCAGCATCAGGTCGTCCCCTTCCATCACCAGCCTTCCGATGAAGTTGTCCAGCGCCAGGCGCAGCCCGCGGATGAGCGCCCACGCCTCCACGTTGCCAACCGACGAATGCTCCGTGCGCTCGGCGAACGCGACCAGAACGTTGCCGTCGCAGTCCCTGATCACGCCGCCGATGCTCGCCCGGCCGGACGCATCGTAGTAGAAGGAGCCGTCGAAGTTGAGCTTAAGCCAGCCCCTGGCAGGAGGCTGCCACTGCACCAGAATGCGCGGCTGGAACGGCTTGGCCACCGGCGAGAGCGAGGAGGAGGAGTAGGACCGGCGGCAACCGTGAAATGGCTGCGGCGCCGCTGCCCACCATGGCTGTGCAGAGTAGGGCACGGTGCAGGCCATCTTTTCCCGCTTCAGTAGACAGTAGGCAGTTAGGCACTCTCTCCATTAGCCTACGATGCATATGTAAAGTACGGAGACGAGTTCCACTCTTAATCGGACCCGATCGACTGAAGTTTGGTACGCGTCTTCTGATTTATTCCGTTTGGGCGCAAACTGGTTTACGAGCTGTCCCGCTCCAAGTAGTATCAATCCTATAATTTGATGAGAATCTAAATCTTAGCGTGACAGGGGCAAATAACATACCAGATTTTAAATTAACGAAATTTGATTTTGAAGCTTATTTGCTGGTAAAGAATTATGTATTTTCCCCAAACCAAAAAACATGAGCCAACCTTTTATTTCAATTGATCGTGTAGTGTCGACCAATCTTTAATGTACCATATGCATGCAATATTTCAATTTTCATGGATAACCATCAAACATTTTATTTTGGAAGATGAGTTATATCTAGCCTTGCCTTTTTAACTTGTGACCGTACAAATTAATTTTGGTACCACAATTGCGGCTAGGTTAGAGCATCTCCACGGCATCGCCGAAGCACTCCCAAAAGCTCAATGGGGTCTGGACTGAAAAATCGGCCATAGTGGTAACCGCATCGGACCGAGCCGAACCAAATTTTGTCTGACACCCCCATACGACCCCACATTTGGAGGCCCACTCAGGGGCGCTAGACAACGCCTAGAAAAGGTGTCTGATAGGTGGGCCCCCTTATCATACACACGCGTTCGTTCTGCCGTGATTGATGGCGCCGTGTAGGAGATCGTTCTGAGCTAATGGCGGTCACACTTGTCCGGACGGTTCCCCAAGTGACGCGGCGCGACAAGATATGACAGTGGTGCACCTACCCACACACACCTCGCATTAACACCGGTGCAAGCTTAAGCCCACGCGCCGGTGTTGCGGCTTCCCCACACGTCGCATTAACCCTATCGCACCGTCCTTCAGCCTATCCAGCCCGTCTTGCGATATAAGGGGACCTCCACCTCCTCGTCGTGCATATGCTCACCTCCAACTCTCCCCCATTCCCTCTTAACCGGCCACCCACACCCCGACCGCGCCAATGTCGAACAACTACGAGGTCGGTGGCAGAGCGAGGGGACCCGTTCCAAGGAGACCGTGTTAGTTCCACTGTTATCGCTTGCTCATCCAGCTAGACTTTCGGGTGCCGGAGAGGTGGGTCATAACCACGGGCGACCGGCCTCGCGGTGCCTCCCATTCCCGCTAGCCCTTAGGCGTCCAACCTCGTCGTCCCCCATTGGCGGAAAGCGATGCGGAGGAGCAGCCGACGCCTCCCTGAGAATGCCAAGGGCAACTAGGGAGTGCGACGATCGTATCCGCAGTGAGCTTCCACCGGTGTGGTGGGGCGCAAACGATGCCGCTTGCCACCAGTCAAGGAAAGCGGTGGCAAGCGTCGTGGTAGAGCACAGGCGGCGGCGGCGTCATCCGCAACACGCAGGATCGCGCGCGCCATGAGGTGTCTTGGTAATCCACGATGCACAGGATTGCTGCGGGGCCGCCTCTACCTCCGTCGGCCGAAGCACGAGGCGGAGGAGGAGATGATGAGGTGGTTCATGCGTGCAACCTCGTTGTCGTCACCACTGCGCGCCGACGCCCACGATGGCGACTGTGCTGCCGTGAGTTGGACTCAGCTGGCGACGGCCACCGAGATCGAGGAGGAATCGGTAGGCTTTGTGAGGACCATCGAACTCTCGGCGTAGCAGGTGACCTCCTCCTGTCATATGGGAAGAGAAATAGTCTTTCCTTGCACCACCCCCCCCCCCCCCCCCCCCCCCTCACACCCACCCCCTGGATGACCTGAGAAATTAGAAGTTGGGCTTGAAATATATATTTATGTGCAGGATGTAACAGCCCGAAGTTTGAAAACCTAAAAACCCGAGTAAAATTTTCGCTTTTGTGATGCATTGCATCATGGCATCCATATTAAGTTGCTAAACAACACACAAATTGGGTTTGATAACATTGGAGAACTAAACTTGTTTAAACAAAATTCCAAATCAAGGAAGGCACTCAACTTGTAAACAAATTTATCTTGACATCTTATATTTGTCAAGGAAGTTCCAAGAGCTCAAAATAATATTTTGCCCTTGATTCAAAATTTCTAAAGTAATAACATTTGGGAAATTGAGAAAAATGCTCTATTTTAAGACTATGAACAAATGTTGTCAAAAACATTTTATTTGGAGACACTAAAATTTGTGGAGCTACTAAATGTTAAGGGGAGCCTCCCCAAATTATCTCATATTTTTCTAAATTGTTTAGGTACCTTAATTAATTCACTGAAATGCTGCTGGATTTGAAAAGGTTTTTAAAAGAATTGAAAAAGGACCGATCTGTGATAGCAGAAACTCTGCCAGGGGCTATTTGCAATTTCGTCATCTCCTTCCTCCCTGTAGCGACCGAGGCGCACTGGCGCCATCGCCGTGCTCGCGCCGCACCCCGTCTCGACGCGCCGACCCCGCGCCCTCCTGCCGCGCCATGAGGAGAAGAGGAGGTCCCACGACGCGTTGCTCCCCCACCTGCTCACTCACCTGCCCCCCACGAGCTCCCCTCTCCATCTCTGTTCCCCCGCGGGCCGCCATGGCCGCCGAGCCCGCCGTGCTCGTCGCCGCCATTTGGGTTCGCCCCGTACAAATCGACGACCACCAGCAGGTTCGCCGCGTCGCCTACTGCATTCCTGCCAGAGGAATCGGCCGTTGACGCAAGATATCGCCGCCGCCGTCCCACTTCATCCCCGCCCCCGACGCAGTTCCGCCGTGCTCTATTCCGTTGCCGACGACCTCTCCCCGCCGTCCCAGACCTCTCCAACGACTTGAGGGTGAGCTTCCCAGGCCGTGGCTCTCCTTTCCCTTTCCCTCTCTCGCTAAGTCGTGCGCCACCGTCGAACCCAGTACGCCGGCGTTCGTCGACGTTGTCCACGCTGCCCGGCCGTGGAGACGGCTTAGCCGGGCTGCATACCAGGCCTCTTGGGTGCACAGCCGGTCCCTGGGCCGGCCCAAACCGGGCAGAGGACCGGGCAGCTCTGTTAGCAGGCCGGCCTCACAACCGGCCCAACCGGGCTGGAGGCCGGTTACACAGATTTTTCTCGTGCTGTTTATTTTTCTTTTTCCTCCCTTTGCGCATGAGTCCCGCTACTCCCTCGCGCACCTAAGGACATCAAACCCCGATGATTCTATTAATTCCTCTCTCTCTCAAATCCGAGTAGTTAAGTTTTGTTGTTGATTAAAATTAACTTAATTAAAATTACGAATTTAAAAGAGAAAATTATAAAGATAATAACTTTTTATCGGGACCTCCGAAAAATGTGTTCCTTATATCGAGATGCTCAGAAAACATGAATCATCCAGAATCATCATCCTCATGCATAATTGATCCCAATTACAACAATGTGCTCTAATAGTATTTCAAAATCATTAAGTTTAAATATGGGGTTTATTTCCAAATCATGCAATAAATATAATGGGGACCCCATTTAACTTGTTGATCATGTTCAATGCTTCTAGGGTGCATCTAAAATGTCATGTCATCATTTTTGTATGCATTGCACAATTGCCATGTGTTGATTGTTGTTTCCTTTCCGGTGTTGTTTGCTCTCCGGTAGATCACGAGTTCGGAGTTGAGCATCATTACTCCGAGCAGTTTGACTCCTCCGCTCAACAAGGCAAGCGTAATCCCCCCTCTGAGCATATCTTATCCTATTTTCCGCAAATATTTTCTCCACTATAATATTGCATGCGGTTCCAAATGTCAATTTGCTTGGATTAGAGTATCCTATAGTTGCATTAAGATTCCGATGCCAACTACCTGTTTCCCCTCCTATTATCCATAGGATTGTATTGTTGGCCTGAAATACTTAACTATGCAATGTTGATGCTTAGCCATGCTTAGTTAAATGCTTAGCCGTCCGATGGATACTTCATGTTGGAAACAGGTTATTGAAGTGTTCAGATGATGGTGGAGAAATTGTGGTGACAGGTAATAAAATGCTTAAATGTGGGGATGAGAGGCCACTTGGTATGGTGGTGTTTTGTCTCACTCTCGCCGCCTAGGTGCGAGTTCTTTACCTCTTGAACCAAGAATGAGCGCGCTTCCTTTCGGTGGGCTATATAGAACCCCCGTCGACCAACTAACTTGAGCGGGACTAGCCAGGGTCCTCTAGTTTGGTTTTCCATTTGCGTGTGCGTTGAGATGGTGACCAAGACTGGGATGAGGATGGTGGTGTTAGCAAAATGAGTGGCCACGGGGCACGGTGTTGATGATCCGCTGCTCCGTCCTCACTGATGATCCTGGGTTAGTCCTTAACAAGGTAAAGGTTGTAACCGTTCCCACTCAGCCGGCTTTCCCCGGAAGAGAGCTAAGCGTAGGCAATGAGCCGGGCGGTACCGAAGGTAAACACAGTGCACCCCTGCAGGGTTAAATCTTTTCGAAAAGCCGTGTCCGCGGTTATGGACGAACTTGGGAAGTGAAGGTAGGATCATAGAATAACTTTAACGGAATGATTAAAAACTGGGTACTAGAGGTACCACTTCAAGATTGCAAGGTGAGCTTCCTCGAGGGTGATTCGGGGAGGTGCATTTGATGAACAGGTACAGTGGTTGATGATGGTAGATGATGAGAAAAGTGATCAAGAAAAGAGTCACTTCTTACCCCCTTTTTAAAAATACTCTGATTAGTCGATGCCATTGAGTAATGTTTTCATAAATAAAATCACCTTTATGCAAAACAACCATAAAACCTTGAAAGTCTCATCGAGTTAAAGCTCTATATATAATCTTGCGAGTTCGTCGAACTCAACGTCGTTTGTTTTGTTTCAGAGGATGACTTCACCGACCTCGAAGGTGGGTTCTTTGTGGACGTCGACGAGTAGTTTGGGGTTCCCAGGTGGCAGCTTGGGACATCCCGGAACAGCTGGCGCTGTGATGTTTATCTGCAGGCCTCTTAGGCCATAATTTGGTTCTTATTGTTTAGAACAAGCTAATTCGCTTCCGCATGTTGTACTGTTGGGTCTGTGACCTCTGGTTGTCATTTGCTATCTTTCTCTATTATAAGAGTTGAGCTATATGATTTGTGTCGTAGAGTCTGTGATGTGCCAGTTGTTCCACAAGTCTTGATCTCTCTATTATGCTTTGATAGTGTGTCTGGTGGTATCGGATAACCGGGGACACAGTATCACTGTATAGCAGTCAGGTCGGGGCGCCACACAGGAGCAATCATTCTTAACTATTTTTTGTTTTACTTTTCACGGACATCTACATGTCCATAACAGGAAAGCATATAGCAGTCCTTTTTCGTAAGTCTTCATCGTTTGCTCTCTTATTCTTCTTCTTTTCTCTTTTGCTTCTTCTTCTCTTGTCTTTTGCATGTTGGACCTGATTAAATTCCAGACAACAATGACTCAGAGAAAAACAAATATAGTACATTCAGAAATTTTTTGAACAAAAAGTGGGAAATTAATTTTGAACAAAAAACAGTAAATTGATATAACGTGAACAGTTAATTTTGAATCAATTCAGTGAAAAAAATAGGCGATGAACAAATAATTATGAACCAGTTTCAGTGAACAAAAAACATAGTAACTTGATATAACGTGAAAAATTAATTTGAACCATTTTCAGTGAAAAAAAGGTGATGGACAATTAATTCTGAACCAATTTCAGTGAATAAAAAGGGCGATGAAAAAAAAGATATTGTAGCACTAACATGAAAAGTTTGTACCACAAATAAAAATATTTGGAACTTAAAATAATTATATTGAGCAAATCTAAATGAACATAAATAGTTTGTGAACCAAAAAAAAAACATGGTTCAACTGAAGAAAAAGGTAGACCTTTTATATTATACAAATTTAAATGAACAAAAATAGTTTTCGAACCGAAACTAATTAGACTAAACGAATTTGAATGAACAAAACTAGTTTGAGAATAGAAAATATCATAGGTGTAAGAAAAAATAGTTTGTGAACTTTGGAACCTAATATAATTATAGGAACCGGGAATCAAACCCAAATTTATTTATAGTGAACCAAGTTTGAATGAACACAAATTGGTTCTTCTAAATTGGACTGAATTGTTTCAAAACTTTATTAAACCGGTGTGGAAACCTGGTTTTTATTAGTAGCTTTAGCTCAAACAACATCGGGTATGACATCTCCTAGCAAAAAAAGGAATGATAGTAATTAGTAAAAAAACGACCTTTCTCTCCTCGTCGCTCCCGTGGGCGGGGGGGGGGGGCTAGTTCCTATGCTCCTAGCCCCCTCCCCTCGTCCTCGCCGCTGCCAGGCGGCGTCTCCGACCAATGGCCGATCGCGGGCGGCGGTGGGGCTTCTTCAGCTCCCTCACGCGCCTTGGCGCGGGCCAAGGAGCCGGCTTGGGCGTCGAGCTTCTCGAAGGGCACGGCGGCGCCGCCGCTCCGACGGCGGTGTGGCGGCTTTGGCGGCGGTGGGGCGCGCCGGTGGCGACAGTTCCGAGACGGTGCTCCAGGGTGGCGGAAGCCATGGGCGACATGGCAGCTGCCAGGCTGGGCCAGAGGCCTTGACTACACGGGGACGGGCGTGGGGAAAGCGAGATCGGACGGGGTGGTGGGGAGGTCTGGGACGACGCTGTACTCCGAGGCGGCGAGCGGTGATGGCCATGGACGGCGGGCCTCGACCCGGATCCAGGCCCATTTGGGCCCGATCTGGGCGTTGCGGGCCCTGCTGACCTAGGTTTCGGGGGTTCCTCCAGGGAACCCATCCCCTGGCCACGTGTGGCTGGGGTGCTAGATCCGGGCCACGGGCCTAAATCCGGCGACCACCTGGTAAGCCCGTTTCGGGCACTCTGGCTGGGACGTGCGGGAGGCCTGCCTGTCACACCCCGCGGTTCGAGTGTTGTTCGTTGTTCTCGGCGCCCTCTCCCGTCTGATATGGTAAGCCCGCTTTCCCTTGCCCGCATCCCAACGGGTGCGAGGTCTTGGATGCCGGGGCGGCGGCCACGGAAGGTGTGAACTGCCCGTGCGCTCTGCAGCGAGCGATGTGGCAGTGGTGATGGTCTCCTTCCTGGACTAGGTTCCTGGCAGGGAGCGGACATCAGGGGATCCTGGTGCTGATGGCTTCGGCTCTAGCAGCTCCCAGATCACGGTTTGGGAGCTTGACTAGATGACGGGGGCGGTCTGAGATACGGGTAGGGCGAAGGTTATTTTCGGGCGAAAGCTCAGCGCTCCTGTGCTGACGGCGGCGATGCCTACGGGCGTCGTAACCCTCTTAGGGGCGTTGTTGTGGATATCTTTGTCGTGTCATGACTCTGGGTGAAAATGTTGGCCTTCGGTCTCGACATTGGCGGCGTTAGCGTCGCTTTCTTCTTGAGGGCTTTGTCGTGGAGTTCCATTTCTTTATGTTTAGTTCCTTTGTTATCGGTCGCTGGCTCTCTAGTGCTTTTTTGTTTATACTTGATCTTCTTGTAAGAGCGTCACCTCATCATCTTGTATCGGTTTCGTTGTTGTGGCTTTTTTTATAAAGCGGGGATACGGCCTGTTTCTAGAGAGTTATCATAAAAAAAAACTGCTACTTGGCTTGATGTTGTACGAGCTACGCAAATGCTGGTAGTACGCAAATGTGATTACTTACCTTTATCACCCCAACGATTTCCAAGATTTCCTAGTACAGTCAAACTTTGCTAGTTGGAGATAGTCTTCATTCTAAACGTGTAGTACCACGGGAGGCCACAGTAAATAGGACCATCATTCTCACTGAAATCGGCAAAGTTCATGCTAGTGGAGAAAGTTTGTTTTGCAAGAACCATACACTTTGTTGTTGCCACTTATATCCATGGAAAATTACAGATTTCTCATTCATTATTAATCAAGCAGGCGTGAGCACTCCCAATCAAATCATCGATTCACTATGTATAAACCTATTTGAGTTTTCTTTCCTAGTATAATATGGATTTCTGGTGTACAAAAGTGGATTCGGAATTATTTTTTAAATATTTTTGGGGATTTCACTTTTGGTAGTTGACGTTTTGGCTTTGAGTTGACATTGAGTTGACTTTGGGTATGAAAAACATTTTTTGTTTCAAAATCGTTTTGATTGTTCTTTATGTGGTATAATACAAGTTTTATGGTGGTTGGCATTTTTAAGAACCGTTCATCCATCCTGATCTATTCTTAATAGACTAAAAATAAAAAAATAAACTAATCCGTAGCAACGCATGGGCATATTTGCTAGTTTATATAAAAATATGAAAATTTCAAACATGAACTTTTAATTTGACAGGAACATACATCAATTTTTTGTACCGGAATATAGAGCAGTTGATGTGTCCTTTTCGAACCTTTTTTTTTTTTGTCTTCCAAGATGCTGTCCTTGTCCCTACTATTATTACACGTCGCAATAGCAACAACAACGGAACAACCACCGCGCCGGATGAAAAGCAAAAAACCACCCCACAACAAGCATCTCGACCTCTACTAGTAGAATGAGTTTCATACTATAGTTTATCGTCCTCCTTACTGTTCACAGCGAGGTGACACAGCTGGGAGCGGCGCTAGTACGCCTGAGCGCGGAGAGAAGACATACGGTGTAACAAGCTCCATCGAGTTCCTAATCTGAGAAACAAGTTTCCGGCCAGCCGACCATCGAGGTGTTCATCTTTAGTTCGGCCGGCCCAGATCTCAATTTCTCCCTTGGGACCGGTCTCTCGTCAAGGACCATGTCATTTCCTGGCTCCGTCTCCAGGTTAGCACTGCGTTCTTGTCTGCTACCTTATGCCAGTGCTAACTAGCAGCTGCTTGAAGCTGGTGGAAAAAACAGTGCTGACAATAAGACGCTGTTGGTCTCTTTCCCGTGTGCCCCCGTGGCGACTTGCTCTTCTTGAGCGTCTTCCCCACAGATCCCCTCGCCGGCCTCTCTCCTCCCCATCGCCGGCGGCCATGGTGGCCGGTGGTGAGAGGGAGGGAGGTTCGGAGCTGTACAGCTAGTCTTTTAGCTTGTTCTTCTCTTTCAATAAATCCAGATCTAGGTATTTGGGGCTTTCTTCTTCTCTTCTCCGTCCTGGCCATGGTGACCGGGTGGAGTGGCGGTGGAAGTTCTATATTCCTCGGATCTGATGGGGATCCTTCGGATCCTGTGCTCTTCGGTCTGGCAGCGGCGTTCTTCCCCGACGAACTCAAGACCTGCTGCGGGATTTTCTTGGAGGCTGCTGTCCTCGTACGGTTCCATGGTGGAATTTGTGCTGGGCTTTGGTCGTCCTCGATCTGCGCCCTGCCGACGCAGGACGTCAAGGGACTAGGTGCCATCTCCGGTGGGAAGCATCGTGTCGTCGGCCGGCCCTTGCCTGCGGCCCCGGCGATTACTTGTATTCAGGACGATGGTGTTGCTTTGGAGTTTGCCAGCTTGTTGATTCACGCCATGGCGTTGCTGCTCCTGTCATGTGCACAACCTGGTTGTTGCTGTCTAGAGCAGAGTGTGGTGTTGCAGGGTTCCCTGCACATGAGGGATCCTCATTGTTCTACTCGCCTCGAGGCTGTAATGCAAGGTATGTGCTCGACAGTGTCAGTGTGTGATGGCCATGACTGGAAGATGATGCTGGATGGAGATAAGAGGGCTTTGCTGTATGTTTCCAATGAGCGGCATTTTCTTTGTTTGCTTAGTTGCACTTGCTTGTCAGTGTCACATGATCGTCTTGTTGAAGATGCAGTCTCTACGCTGTTCGGGCTGTGTCACCAGAGGTGGACGACAACTCCTCTGTTGTTGATCCTCAGATTTAACAGCGGGGACACTTTGAGTTTGAGCTCGGTGAAGGATACTCAATATCTACAGCTCAACTCCATACCTCGTGTGTACATTCCAGATAGACCGTTGGGAGAACCACCCGCGGGGCATCAACTGGATCGCACTTCTATCGAGGCCCTTGAAGACTGCAAATGTGGCAATATCGAATCCGGGTTGTCGACGGATGAACGATCGCCGTTTGGTTCCTTTTGTGATCTTCAGCATCTTCTTCATGAGCTTAGATCATCTTCTTGCGGTGTTGTGCACCTAGGCACTTATCTTTCTTGCTCTACCGTGGAGAGCCATGTAATGATGTACCTTGATCCTTAATATTAATATATCTAGCTTTGTTCAAAAAAAAAAAACTAGCAGCTGCTTAAATATCTGATTCCACCCAGCTTTGACTTCATAAAAAAAGACCCATCTTATAGAAAGCTGAAAAGAGTATGTGTTTTTTTTCTAAAAAGAAATTGATAAAAGGAATTTTATTGACCCAATCGTGGCATCAATACCGTATAGAGCATGTTTTCTCTCATGAGCTTGTGCTATGAAGTTTTCTCTAATGACCGCATAACTCTATTGGTAGCAATGGAAGTACGGGGCCAACGAGTCTTACAATCAGTGTTCTTCAGAAAATCACAGACAATTTCTCCAACGAAAGAGCACTGGGTCAAGGCGCATACGGAACGGTTTACAAGGTAAGTTTCAGATCCTGCCTTTCAAATTACATATATTACTACTAGCAGGTGGACAAACCAAACACAGCTTTTCTGCATATAAAATGATGTTGGGACTGATATAATCAACCTGGAGTAGGGGGTGCACGAGAACGGAGAAGAGATTGCTGTGAAGCTGCTTCACAATAACATGCAGGCAATTGACGATGAGCAATTCAAGCAAGAGTTTGATAACCTGATGATGCTCAACCATCAGAACATTGTACGGTTCATTGGCTACTGCTATGAAACGCAACGTCGGCACATGGAATTCGAAGGGAAAGTAATTTTTGGTGAAACGACATACAAAGCTCTTTGCTTCGAATATATGCAAAAGGGAAGCCTTCAAACCCATATTCACGGTAGGATGCCACTCCTCTTTGATTATGATAGAAGTTTAGCATGTGAACAATACATGTTGTTTTATGGTTCCATTTCAATAAACACCTCCTTTTTCAAAATTTGCAGAAGAATCGCATGGACTTGATTGGGACACACGTTACAAAATTATAAAAGGGATTTGCGAGGGTCTATACTACCTTCATGAAGGACGCAAAGAGCCAATTTACCATTTGGACCTAAAACCTGACAACATACTGCTAGATGAAGACATGGTGGCAAAGCTTGCAGATTTCGGTTTGTCTAAGCTTTTCGGTGAAGAACAAACTAGAGTCACACAATATCCACTAGGAACAATGTAAGTGAATACATTTTCCTACGAATTAGTTAATTTCTCTTTCTTTTTTGTTTTTGCGGCGATGAAGCCCTTCTAGAAAGTAATTAACTGTACCTAATATATTTCTTTGTTCCATGAACAGTGGATACATGCCGCCAGAATATTTATTTCGAAACATAGTCTCAAAAAAGGTAGACATATTCAGCTTGGGCGTTGTAATGATAAAAATAATTGCAGGGCCTAAAGGCCACTCCAGAAGTGACGAAATGCCTTACCAAGAGTTTCTTGATGTAGTAAGTAACACTATCTCTTCACTTTTTCTAAGGGGACACTATATCTTCACTCTAAGAATAACATCAATGGTTAATTTTACTATAAAGTCTATTCCGTGTTTTACTCTTGTACAGGTCCATTTTCGCTTTACATTTTGATTATACAGGTACAAGAAAACTGGAGAAACAGGTTGCAGGCAACATCGAGTCCTTCCCAGCCATTAGAAGCATTCTGTCAGCAAGTGAACATATGCACCACAATAGCACTAAGCTGCATGGAAACAGATAGGCACAAAAGGCCCACTATAGTTCATGTCATAGATAAACTGAATGAAACTGAAACTATGATTGACAAGGTAATCTTTTATTGTTGACAAAAAAATATTACCCAAATCCTTGCAACGATAATTTATGTCAGTTAAACAACTAACTACTCACTTTGTCGGTTTCACTACTATGACTGTCCTCAACTCGGGAATATCGAAAACAACTATTTATTATAGAAACCAAGATTGTAGTTAGATCAGCATAAATTAGTGCAAATTTTGTGCTTAATGGTTGTACAATGCCATTTCATAAGGGGTATGCATGTTCAGTTTTCAACAAGTAGTCTTACTTATGTTGATTTGTGCTTCAATCCACACAAGATGGTCTAGGAAAATTATAGTGAACAGACAGAGCATGTGATGTCTGTTTCCCCCACGAATCGGTTGCATCAAACTAGACGAACGCAAATCTTATGGCCAGTTTTCTCTTTATTTCTCAAGTCTCATGATACAACTTGGTGTTACAACTCGATGACCTACCCTTGCTTTTATACACGGCCGGAACAACTCAAGAACCTGCCTCAACCTGACTCGACAGAGGATTCCTAGCCTAACCCACGTACTACTACTTGGACTCACTAACCAGCTAGGACTCACGTATACCAAAATTTACCTAATGCAAAGCACCTATGACTTGAAGTAGTACTAGCCCGTAGCCACCAACTTGGAAACTAACCAGCCAGCCTTGGTTTACGCCCCGCAGAAGTTTGGTTATTTCCAACAATAATTCATAATACCACCACTCACCATTTGTCTCTAAATTTTACCAACAGAGTATATGTTATATGCTGTAAAAAATATACGACTGAATTTTTTATGGCAGTACGAGGGATTCGTATTCTTAAGTCGTTAGCTTAGTGGCAGAAACAGCGGAGTAAAAAAGGATGAAACTACACCTGGCTAAATATTTACATCTGAGGCAGTAGAGATAATCCAGGACCCAAGGCATGAATGACAGGTTACTTGCGCTTACTTTTAAATTTAATATCTGCAGGCATTGTCATGGTCGGAGAGTATGTGTTTATGGATGCGGGGAGATTTGGTAAGCTATCCGCCTACGGAGTACAGAGTTCGGATTTGTAAACCTTGACTTGGTCTCAATTGTTGATATCACATATCGATGATATATGGATGACAAATATTCAGGTGAAGTTAGAAGCCATCACCAAAAGCGAAGCGATTCCAAGTGTGGAGGCGTGCAACGAGTTCCCCTTGCTGCTTCGGATCACTGGGGCACAGTGGCGTGGAGCAGAGGAAATGCCGCGCGCGGGCGTGGACGTGGTGGTGGTGGTTGAGGTCGACTGGTTCATGCTGCTTCAGTGGCGGCTGAATATCATCAAGCAGGCCCTCATGATAATCATCGACAAACTCGGCCCGGGTGACAGACTCTCCATGTTGTCATTCGAGGGCAATGTGCCTCGCATTATGAAGCTCACGTTCATGTCTGACCAAGGCCGGGATGTTGCGAAACGCATGGTTAACGAGCTTACCGTGGATTATGGCTACAATATAATCGCTGCTCAAGAGAGGGAGCTGAGGTATATGTGCTTTTTTGGATGTGATACTTTATTTTTCCAAACCTACAATTTTTGTATCAAATTATGCTTCTCTTACATGTTGATTTCTTGGAATTAGATTCTGAGGGGGCGTCAAGTAGAGGAAGGTGCCAGCCGTGTGGGTTGCATGATGTTCTTGTGCGACAATAATGACATTCAGATCAAGGACAGGTATGATAAGGAAATCAGCTCTGAATTCCCGGCGTATGTCTTTGGCCTGGGCGAGCTACACCACCCGGAGGTCATGAAGTACATAGCCGACAAGACCCGTGGCACCTACTCTTTCGTCCACTACAACATCAAAGAGATGAAGGAGGCCTTCGAGCTGTTCATCACCGGCCTCACCATGATCGCCGCAACGTCCGTAAAGATCACCCTCAGAGCTCACGAGGGTGTATTCATATCATCAATCTATTCCGGCGGATACGACAGACGTGTGACCTCTGACAAACGGTCTGGTGAGATAGATGTCGACAACATGTATGCGGGAGAGCGGAAGAACTTCATCGCCTTCCTCAAAGTTCCAAAGGGCAACATCCACAAACTTGTGACCGTTGGTGGCCGGTACCAGAGCTTCATCGCGCGCAGAAAGCTGGTTAACACAGACGTTTCTGTCCTGCGACCACTCTTGGCATGCTACCCGACCATCCACCGTGAGGTGGCTGCGGAGCTTGTGCGAATCCGGCTTCGGAAGGGCGTGCTCATGATGCGCCGAGAACCTGAAATCCTCGAAGAGTTGTGGGTCAGGGTTAAATGCTCCGAGGAGGGTGGCGGCGCGCCCGAGGAAACCTTATCGGAGCTCGGCAATGACGTGGCTGAGATCAAGAGAATCATCACGCACAACCGCAGATCGCCTCCTTATATGGATTCGTGGCTGACTTGCCACAATTGGCAGCGCGCAACCACCAAGGGAACACGTTGTCTCTCTGGTGCTTTCACCGTCCCGGGGCAACATGAAGATGCAGATGCAAAGGACGACTGCCATGACTAAAGTAAGTGTTACGACATGTCAGCTCCATTTTCTGTGTTGTAGCACATCTCAATTCTGAACGCCTCAACGGTAGTGGCTGATTAAGGCATTACCGTTCCGGTGTTCAATAGCAAGATAAATAGAACACTCCCTCCGTTCTGATTATAAAAATGTTTTAGATATTTCAATGTGGACTATATACAGACTGAAATGAGTGAACATGCACACTGAAATACGTTATATACATGTGATTCAGAAAAAGATAGAACATCTTATAATTCGAAACGGAGTGAGTAGATGTGAGAAATTGAAGATGATGAATTCGATTCAACACGGGTTTGATAAACCTCATATGCTCAGGCAGTAGAACATGAACTTATATGCTGGTGTGCATGCTCAACATCCTGAGATATTCCAACCCATCGCCAATTGCTGTAGCCTACCCTCTGTTTTCTTCTTCTTTTCTCTTGCCGTTTTTTTTTACGTTAGGCTAGCAGTTTGTTTTGGCTGTTTTCTTGCCTGAGCACATTTGTTTGGTTGTTTTTTTGGGTCCAAGCCACATTTGTGGTTTACTTTGAGCCTTAGTATTTTTAATACAAAACGGAACACATTTAAGGCATCTGTTAATAACATGATGTTATTCATTCTGTCCATCTGATTCTACATGACTTTGACACACATCCGGAAAGAGAAGCTGCAATGTGTAATGCTAACCGCCTTCAGACCTCTCGGCCTGATTGGGTAAACAATAACATTGATGGCCCCTTGATTGACAGGTGCAAGAATGGACATCCCTTCTCTGATAGGTGCAAGAATGGAGATGAGATTGAGGTGCTGTGAGCCTGTGACCAGAAGTGGTGACTGCAGATAACTTTCTAATTTTCCAAGACGCTTACCAAGCAGATAGCTAGTGAAGCTGGTATAGTGGACGTAATGATGGGAACAGATTACTAAAATCTGTGAAGCCGCCTTGATGTGGTATTTAAGTTAATAAAAGCTCTGTTGTCGGGGGAAAATGAAATTTAAAAGTTCGGTGCTGCTTTGGAGTCTGAAAGCTACTATGTCGGGCGAACCTGCCCTATCTTTGAAACAGAGTTGGTGACTATAGCTGGCTTACATCCCAATGGAAACATGTTTTCTCAGAAAAAAATGTTACTGCTATCTGGATTTGTTTGGTAAAACTGAGAGCCAGGAAGCGGCTGGTTTCAGATAGAAGATCATTTGCATAGAAGGGAAGTTAATTGTAAAGTGCTCTCTTTTGACTACTACATTCTATCATCTGACCAACTTCGCTCCACTGGTACGACTTGTCAGCTACATTTCCTGCAGTGTAGCACATCTCAACTCTAAACGCTTCAATGGTACTGGCCGATCATGGCATTACCATTCCGGTGTTCAATAACAAAATAAACTAGAAGAATGCCCTCCGCGCTGTGGCAGGAATTTGGATGAAAAAAGTGATGAGAAATATAGTTTGTGTGCTTGGAACATTGGTGCCTTGGTGGGCACATGAATTGTAATATCGGCGGAAACTTTTATGGAAACAGTGATGTGCATTCTAATTTGTGGGAGTTTGCACGTTGGTAAGCACATGAATTGCAGTAATGATGTATGATAATTTGGTTGCTGATGTCTTCCTAGGACAACCCTTCTTTAAGTTAGGCAGACCGGCTGTTGAACATTAGCTCCTTAGTTTTCCAATTGCATCGGTATATTTCTTGTGAGATTCTGTTGCCAAAACAAATGAAGAAGAGGGAAAGCATTGTTCGATGAATTAGGTGGCATCCTGGAAAGAATAGTTTATATGGACGAAACCGCAGCCTGGCCTGCTTATTCATTGCAATTAGGAGAGGGTACAGGGAGTACAAAGAACCAAAGGAAAAAAAGGACAGCTACGCTATGCTGCTCTAACAACTAACTAGGTAGCTTGATACAAAGAGATTAGTCGGGTTCCCTAGGCCTAAACAGCAGGTCAGCAACACGAGATTTGCCGGCCTCTTTCCACAGTCTGGCCTCATCCAGAATGGCAGAGTGCACGTTGTTTAGTGTAGCAGCAGCGTTCTGGAATATCCTGGAGTTCCGCTCTTTCCAAATCATCCACCAGGTCAAGTGAACAAGGGAGACCCAGCTTTTCTGCTTTGGTTCAGGTACCAAGTTTCTGGAGTCACACAGCCAGTTCTCAAGGCTCTTAGTCTGCGCATTGGGGGCGAGCAGGAGTGGCAAACCAGCCGTGGTTAGCACCTTGATCCACAAGCGGATGATGACAGTGCAAGTGGCCAAAAGATGCAGCGCTGTTTCTTCATCACTGAGACAGAGGACGCAAGATGCGTTGTGAGGCCAGCCCTTCTTAGCTAGGCAGTCAGCCGTATGGCATTTACCCCACAGCGCTAGCCAAGCAAAAATTCTGCATTTCAATGGAGCCTCGCTCTTCCAGACCACATCTCTGAAGCAGAAACGAATAGATCCTTCAAATTGCATTTCGTAGGCCGACGCGTTATATAACCCGTTCGCAGTCCATCTCTAGGTTACCGTATCAGGGACATCGTGCAAAAGCTGGATAGCATGGGTCTTGTCGTGGATTAGCAGGAACTGTTGCAGTGCTTGGGTAGTCAGGTTTTGCTTAAAATGTCTTGTCCATTTGAGATCCGTCAGAGCTTGGGCCACCGTCAGATTTCGCTTGGTGCAGAATTTAAATAACTCAGGTGCTAGATCCTTGAAACTTTGTCCGTCGATCCATGGATCGAACCAGAAGCTGATCCGATGCCCATCACCAATCTTGAAAGTGACAGCTCCGTTGAACAGTTTGCGAGCCTTCTCGTCAATGTCAATAGGGAGACCCAGCCAAGCCTTATCAGTGGCCGTCCAAGATTGCCATAGCCAGCGGACACGCAGCGCCGTGGCCTTGCGACTGAGGTCAGTGATACCCAGTCCACCAAATTCAAGTGGTCGACAAATGGCTGCCCAACGCACTAGGCATCGTCCACCATTAGCAAGCTCATCATTATTCCACAGGAAGCCTCTTCTTAGTTTGTCAATAGCCTTAATGAGCCAGACAGGTGGGTCGATGATAAGAAGCT
Source organism: Poa pratensis (assembly GCA_947311845.1). Lineage (NCBI taxonomy): Eukaryota > Viridiplantae > Streptophyta > Magnoliopsida > Poales > Poaceae > Poa > Poa pratensis. Next base: position 12,782,783 of record CAMZMU010000036.1, on the reverse strand, counting down.
GGTAAATGTGCATGGCCGAGAGTATGTGCTTAACGAGGAGGAGCCGGGCATCAAAGCTGAAGTTTCCTTTGTTCCATCCCTTGACTCTCCCTGCAATTTTATCAAGTGTGGGTTGTAGGTCACCTTTACGAAGGCGCCTGTCAGACAATGGCAACCCCAAATATGTGCAGGGGAATTGCTGAATTGGGCACATCAAAATAGTTGCCAGGGCATTGACATCAATATGGTCACATTGGATTGGTATTATTGAACTCTTGGAGTAATTGGTGATGAGTCCAGAGGCCTCCCCAAAGCAGCTAAGAATGAGCTTGATTGAGTTTAGGTCATTCTCCTTAGGCTCAGCAAAAATTACGACGTCGTCAGCATACATTGAAATTCTGTTCTTAGCTTGCAGGTATCTGTTAGTGTGCAGCACCCGGCGTGGGTCAGCGAGAGCAAAGAGAGCAGCAAGGACATCAGCAGCAATGTCAAACAGCAGCGGCGACAGGGGGTCTCCCTGGCGCAAGCCTCGGCAGTGAAAGATGCTGCTTGTTAATTCTCCATTGACCACTATCTTGGTTGATGAAGTGCGCAACAGGCAAGCAATCCATTCCCCCCACAAACCTCCAAAGCCTTTAGCTTCCAGGACCTCCAGTAAAAATCCCCACGAGAGAGAATCGAAAGTCTTCTAAAGATCCAATTTCAGTAAGAGCGCTGGACTTTTTTTCTGACGTAGTAACCGTGCTTGGGCACGAACGAGAACAAAATTGTCATGGATGGCACGGTTCTTTATGAAGGCACTCTGGCAGGGGCTAACAAGTTCATGCATTCTGGGTCTTAGGCGCAGTGCTAGGATTTTTGTGAAAAGCTTGCCAAAGAAGTGGACCAAGCTTATGGGTCTGAAATCTTTTGGTTGGGCAGCATCAGGTGATTTCGGCAGCAGAATCATTGTTGCAGAGTTTAGCAGGTGCAGGTTGCGTGAAGTGCAATGCTGCAGGGCCTCAACTGCACGCATGATATCAAACTTGACCAGTTGCCAACAGCTCTTGAAGAAAAGAGTGGTGAAACCATCCGTTCCGGGGCCTTGTCTGATGGCATGTCCATGATGGCCGCCCTGACTTCCTCTGCAGTTATAGCGGTCTCTTGTTCTGAGAGATCGATGGGTGTGATTCCCAGAAGAGACAGGTTGAGAGAGCGCTGCCTCGGTCTTGTTTCGCCCAGCATCTGATGAAAGTAGTTCCAGAGGGCATCTTCTTTGTCAGCTTGGTCAGTGTAGACTCCATTATCATACTCGATGCGGTGGATGAAGCTCTTGCGCCATCTGGCTGTGGCCTTGGCATGAAAGAATCGTGTGTTGGCATCACCTTCTTTGAGCCACTGAATCCTAGATCGCTGGCGCCATTTGGTTCGCTGAATTGCAGCAATCCCAAGGCGATTCATCTTGAGCATTGCTCTAAATTGCCTCTCATCAGGCGTGAGCTGCCTGTCCTCCATAGCCTTGTCCAGCATGAAGATCAATTCACTGGATATCGCTGCCCGAAGCTCAAGGTCCGAGAATTTTTTTGAATTCCACCTTGATAGGGCTCTAGCTGTTACTGAAAGTCTGACATGCAGGTTGATGAACGGGTCGACATGAAATTGTACCGAGTTCCAAGCCCCCTGCACCACGTCCATGCAGTCATCTCTAGTGACCCAGGCATTTTCAAATCTGAACTGTCTGACCGGCCTGAAACCAGCGTCTGTACTCAGCAAGATTGGGCAGTGATCTGAGATTTCCGAAGACAGAGCTTGCAAGATACAGTCCGGGAAAGCATTGTCCCATTCCTGGTTGAAGAGAACACGATCCAACTTGGACATTGTGGCAGCTTGTTGCTCGTTGCTCCAAGTGTAGCGCCTCCCACACAGATACAGGTCCTTGAGCTGCAAGCAATTAATGAACCCACTAAATGCAGCCATGTTTCTACGATTCAGGTTCAAGTTGTTCTTGTCACTGGCTTTGGCAATTAAATTGAAGTCTCCAGCGATGATCATTGGCGTTGTCACAGGTAAAACAGCAGCTACTCTATCTTTCAGAGATTGGAGGAACAAGGCTTTGTCACTGTCCACTTGCGGGCCATAGACGGCAATCAAGTTGATGTTGGACTGAAGTTTTGGCGTGGTACCGTGCAAGGCCACAGACCATGGCGAAATGAAACTAGATGTTACTGTCAAAGCCTCAGGGTTCCAGGCAACAAGGATGCCGCCTCTCGTTCCGTCAGCCGGAGCAAAGCAAAACTCAAGAACAAGGGGCCGCAGCACTGCCGTGCAATATTCAGATCAATCCACTGCAATTTTGTTTCTTGAAAACTCAAAGAATAGTTTATATGGCTCTTTAAGAATAGATGCATTAGCTAACAGAAGATATAGGTATTTGTTGCTTTTATTTCGATGTTCCAAATATATCAGGATAGATGTTCAGAGATTTATGAACCAACCTGAGCTAGCTGCTACGTCTACGGCGACTCTGGACTGCAGTTGTCGTGTGTGTGGTAAAGGTACCATAGTATGTGATTGTTGACGGCATGGGCGACCATGAGGCCCATGGCCACGCGATGCTACCAATACTAAAACTCTCCATGCTACCAATACCAAAACTCTGAGAGAACTAATTAAATCACCAAAAATGCTAAGGAACACCTCTGACCACACACGACATAAGTATTGGACAGACAGATTGAACCAACATGATATTTGCGACAGTTACCTGACTTCAGCAAGCGGTTAGGAGGTTGAATGCTGAACTCATCTGGCGGCAACTGCGGCTAGTCGTACCTAAAATTGAAAACTTCAGGTGAAAAAACGAGAAGGTTTGCGGATGGGATGAACTGACGTAATTATCGAAATGGTGCAAACGAACTACTTATAGAGCTGTCAACAATATTGGCATTTCATCGAGCACATTAAGGGCAGAGAGCATAGGCGGAGCTATGTAAGTCAGGGTGGCCACTGACCCCTGACTTAAAGAGCTGAGAAAGATTGTTGATGGGACGAACTGATACAATCAACAAAGTGGCGAAAATTAACTATATGTCATAAACATTGGCATTTCATCAAACAGCTGAAGGCACTCACATGTTGCTTACCTCATCACCTGAAAGTCGTGAGGAAGGGCATTGAGATGAGGAGCGGTGTGAGGGCACGACGCAAAGTGACCATCTATGTAAAGATTTATGCTGCTGAGATGAGGAGGGGACGACACGGCTACAGATAGCAAGGAACACACGGAGAGACATGCTCGACTATTGGGGAGGCGGAAGAAGAAGAGAGGAGGTGGTGGAGGAGGAAATAAACGATGTGGCGGGGAAGAGAAGACATAGAGATGACATCGATTTATTTTTGAAGGACCCAAACCTGGCCAACGTGCCGGCCCAGGCCCGGCACGGCACGTCAAGGCATTCACGTGCCTGGCACAGCCCAGCCCACCATGGTCCGTTTAACCATGTGTTGTGCCAGCACGCAGGCGGCAGATAGAGGCCCAGGCACGGTACCTCAGCTAAACGGGCCGGCCCACAGCACGTCTGGCACGTTGTGCCCGATTAGGCCCAGTTATGTCAAAAAATCAGAAAAAATATGTAGAAAAAACTAAAAAAAGAAGTAAAATGAGGCAAAGTATCATATGTGATAAAAAGTGAGCTTTATTAATTGCTGCCTCATTAACACCTTCCATCCTTTAGAAGGAAAAAGAGTACAACTCGCTGTAAAAGTCTAAATTACAAAAAAATCCAAAAGATAAGAAAATTAGAAAAGGAAAAGAAAATTACAAAGATTACAACTATGTGCATCTTATTCTTCTTCTTCATCAATGGCGATATTTTCGAACGCAGATACTAGTTCATGGTTATTGGTATTGCGTTGGGATCTACGTTTGACTAGTTACACATCTTTCACAGTCATTAGTGTCTTCACCATATTCGAGCCGAGAATGGTTCTTTCATCAACAATTATTCTTCCAACTAGACTGAAAGCAGATGACACCAATGAGACGGGTACGGATAACACATCTCGTGCTAATATGGAAAGCACCGGATATGTAAGCTTGTGGTCATGCCACCACTTCAGTATGTTGAAGTCTTCGTCATCATCTTGCTGTTGTGGGACTATGTCGTTGTTGACGTACTTCGCTAACTCTTCGCCACCAAAGAGGTAGAGGCAAAGAGGTAGAGGCAGAGGAGGAAGAAGCAAATATGAAATATCCTCCCCACGCTCCTTTCTTCTAGCTTCCAACTGGTGGTGGCGGAGCTCGTTGCATGCGAACTCCACCATACCTTTCTTCGTACTTAGTGAAGATTTCACTCAACTTATCACAAACATCAATGAAATAAGTAGTATAATCTTATCTATATAAACTTTTGCAAATATCTTGCGGTGAAGGGAATCGTGGGCAGAAAAAAAAATTCCTAACAACAATAACCATAAACTAGCCTGGATCTATTACTATGCACGGAATTACGTACCCTCGTAGACCGATAGCGGGGATTACGCTCCTGCAACAAGCGTTGTCGAAGTAGACGACGTAGCCGACCTCGAGGTCGCGAAGAACTTGGCGCGACGAAGATGAAGGTGGCGCGATGATGACGACGATGGCGCCGACCTCAAGGTGGAGAGGACGAACCTCTCCAAGTGCCCCAAGTGTGGCACCTCGCAGGGCTTCACACACGTACGATGAAGATGAGGACCTCCGGGCACTGATCCAGCAGAGCAGCGGAAGCATAAGACTTGGGCCTAGCAGCACGGCGGTGTGCGTATGGTGGAGAGAACTCTCTCAACCATGCGTAGCCCCATTTGCGGAGCCACGTCTAAACGGATGAGAGAAAGAGAGAGGATCGTGTATTTTCACAGGCACGGGGCATCCCTATTTAAAGGAGGAGGGGGGCTGCCAACCTTGTTGGCTTGGCCATGTGGGACTATTCCCACATGGCCAGCCGCACCATGGTGGTGCGCCGGACCTAGGTGGCCCCATGTGGCCTACCTAGGCCGACCGGCCCTCCCCTCCCTTCTCTTTGGGGATTTTTTCCCCTAATGGGCCTCTAAGGCCCATGTAGTGAAAAATGCCTTTAAAAAATTCGAAATTAATTAAATAAAAATATATTTAACCATTAATTACACTAATTAATATTAAATACATTTTATCTAATTTATTCCGACTCTGAAAAACCTTTCTCCGGCCCCGAACTCCGTCGGATATCACCCGGAACACTTCCTTGTGCATTCCCTGTCGAAAAATTCTCTCTATTTTCTTTTCTACGTCCAATCTAAATAAACGTCACTCCCCTTAAGTGTGTCACCCTAGCGGTTCGAGAATACTCCAAACATGATCAAGACCCGTTCTCCGATCAATGACTATCAGGGAGACCTGGATGGCTATGATAGTCCCTATGCATCACGAATAACTTTGTCGTTCGAACCTTAGACGTCAAGTCTCAGGCCTTTTGCCAGGCGATACTTAGTTTGTCCGAGACTCGATCTCAGGCATCGCGATACCTAGCTCGATCTCGTTACCGACAATACTATTCTTTACTCGTCTGTGATATTACATCCTCGTGACCTAGTCACATGCTTGCAAGCTCATTGATATAATCTCACCGAGTGGGCCCAGAGTATCTATCCTGCTATGCGGATTGGCAAATCCCGCTCTTGATCCCTCGCCTCAACATACTTCCTTCCGATACACGAGAGGGACAACTTTATTGTCATCCTATATAAGACATGACGTTTGATGCAATCAAAGTATCTTTCAGAAATAGCAATTAGAGTTGATCTCATGGTCGAAGGCGTAAGTACTACGTCCTACAAATATTGGGTGTGTCCATCACATCATTCTCCTAATGATTGACTCCATTGTCAATTGACATAAATGTCACATGATCAGGAAACCTCGATCATCGATTGCACAATGGACTAGTTAAATAGAGGCTACTAGGGACCTGGTTGTTTACATATCACACGTGTATTAATATTTCCGATTAATACAGTTATAGCATGACACAAAACATATTATGAACAATTGAGATATGACAAATAAAATATCTTTATTAATTGCCTCTAGGGCATATCTCCAACAGCTGGTGAGACCAAAATCTTCCAAAACTTTTCATGTATATGCAAAAATGTTTTCACCAGTATGTGATTTATTAATTAATTCAAATCCTATGACTCTTTTTTGTATTTCCCACCTTTCGTCAACATAACGAGCAACCACACTAAGGTAGTCTTGCTTAGCCCGACGACTCCAGATATCTGATGTTATAGAGACTGAAAAAGTGCATGTAGTAAAGTTATTTTTTGCTTTGTCAAGAACTTTCTTGCCTAACTTTTTCATATCTATAGTTGTAGTTTGTCTAGAAACTAGTTGATCTCGTCGGACCAAAGCGACGAGGAGGGATGATTCTGCTCCGTCGGAGTCATCTATGTCGCTCCAGTTTCGACGCTAAGGTCACCTTCGTGTGATTTGCAGGAGCGGAGATGGTTGAAGAAAGAGGAGAAGAGGAGATGGCAGAGTTGGAAGGCTAGGAATTTGAGGACGGTGTCGCCAACTCCGGTGAGTTTGAGTTCTTTCCAACCTTTTCACGGGAGGACGTCGTTGACGGTGGGTTCACCTACACGTGCTCCTGGGTTGTCAGGGCTCAAGCTCCCTATCCTATCGCCTTCCATTCAGGATGGGACTGATGATACGAACTTGGAAGGATGGACACTGGTCTGTTGTCGCCACTGTGCTAGATCGCCGGTGAACGTCGGTGGTGTTTCTGCTATAGATCATCGGCGATCACGCGCGCATTTCACGGATCACTGGATCCAATTTCAAAAAAGAACAGTAGATCGGGGCCAATGGGCCATTCGATAAGCGGTTCCCTAGTGGCCTAACTAAAGTTGGCACTGGCCATATGGGTTCGGCAAAACCTAATGCTGATATATATAATACGCGAGAAGGGATACTATGTTCTTTTCGTTCCTGAAACAAAAGGTGGCCAGGGTTTGCATGGCAAACAACCTTCTCACCGGCGCCCCGCTATGGCGTATCAGGGAGGTGGCCGTGCTGGTGGGGAGAGTGGCGGTGGTGCTACTGGCAGAGGGACCGCTGGAACAATGGTCGTGGTGGCGGTGTGGACCACGACAACTTCGGCGCTGCATGAGAAGAAGAAATGAGGAGCTACTAACCGATCACGAAATAGGCTCACTCGTGGTCCCGACTGCTTATGGGACTGTGATCGAATCTGCTCGGAAAAACTGGTAGATGAAATGGGAATTTATATGGAAGCGCGCACGAGGGGATGCTAAGACGGTGCGAAGGAGTTGGCAATAATGTTATGTGGGACGACACTAGCATGCGATGACCATCGATGACAAGGGTTTCAATTATTTCATGTCAAATAGGTGAGATCTTATAAGTCTAGGGCAGCTCACATATCGACCAGTACAAGTGTACATACGTCAAATGGCGTGGAGACCAACGTATGGTTGCAACAACATGACTGGAACTACTCCCAATGCTCAAATGCTAGAGAAAAACCATGGGTTACTCATCATTTGCTGATGAAAAGGATGAATAGGGAGAAGATAATTCATCTGGTTCTTCAATGCATTGATTGCACTGCGCACCCCTCCTCTAGTCCCCTACGGATCTGGACAAGAGGCGGCGGCGTCCCATGTCGCTCTTCCGCAAGCCCCCTCTCCCCCCTCCAACGGGCTCCTCGAGATCACCGAGCGTGTCTATAGTGCGTCGGCATTCCCCTTCCTCTGTCACTCTCTCTCGATAGCCCACCACATCTCCCTCCATCCCTCTCCATTCCCCTCTCGGCATCGGCTTTTTGTTGAAATGAAGCGTATTACAGATCCAATAGTAACAAAGGACCAAACCGGCCGCAAACATGTACCCGATCCAAACATCTCACCTGTCGAGCACAGAAAACACAACCCATTGGTCTTCTCCACCACACCCACCATCCCGTGAGCTGCCACAACATCTTTCTCAATCACAAACCCTAGCGACACATTGTCCCTCATCCCGTGCCTCTAGACCTCACGAATCTAGAGGAGGTGGTGGGGTGCATTTTTCTACCACAAAAACCAAAACCAGCTAATTGTCGGTGATACCACTCTTTGCACCGCGTTCTGCTGACAATGCTTGTCATGCTCGCGTGCATGCATTTTCCATGGGCTGTTTTTTTTATTATTGTTGGACATATGCATGTAAGATATGATGAGTTGGTAGATAAAGGAAAATAATGATAGTGATTGATTGATAGTATGGAAAAAGAATGTAAATTATGATGATTGACCATTGGTGGAACCAGCTAGGGCGATGATGCAGGCTTCAAAGACAATCCAATATGTTGGTAGTAATGTTATGGGGACGACACTAGCATGCGATGACCATCGATGACAAGGGTTTCAATTATGTCATGTCAAATAGGTGAGACCTTATGAGTCTAGGGTAGCTCAGATATCGACCAATACAAGTGTACATACGACAAAAGGTGTGGAGACCAACGTATGGTTGCAACAACATGAGTGGAACGACTCCCAGTGCTCAAAGGCTAGGGAAAATCAATGGGTTACTCATCATTTTTTTTATGAAAAAGATGAATAAGGAGAAGATAATCCATCTGGTTCTTCAATGCATTGACTACACTGGCACCCCTTCCCAGTCCCGCGAGGATCTGGACAAGAGGCGGCGGCGTCTGCACGTCGCTCTTCCACAACCCCCCGCCCCAACGGGCTCCTCGAGATCACCAAGCGCGTCTACGGTGCGTCGACATTCCCCTTCCCCTGTCACTCTCTCCCGGTAACCCACCACATCTCGCTCTCCATTTCCCCTATCGGTATTGACAAAGTGGACAAGTCTTTTGTTGAATGAAGCAGACTACAAATCCTTTGGTAGCGAAGGACCACACATGCCGGAACATGTACCCAATGGACCGAGCACAGAAAACACAACCCTTTGATCTTCTCCACCACTCAACCTAAATGATGCCCCTCTCCCTCTTCCCACTTCACAGGTTGCACACATGCTCGCCATCCTGTGGGACGCCCACATCGCCTTTCTCAGTCACAAACCATAGCGACGCATTGTCCCTCATCCCGTGCCCTAGACCTCATGGATCGAGAGGAGGAGGTGGGGCGGTTTTCTACCGCAAAAATCCCAAACGAGCTAATTGCCCATGCGTAGATACAAGTGAGACCGCCTTCCGCACCCGCGTTCTGCTGACAATGCCCGTTGTGCTCGTGTGCATGCATTTTCCGTGGGCTGGTTTTTTTAAATTGTAATTGGACACATGAATGTAAATTGTTATGAGCTGGTGGATAAAGGAAAATAATTACAGTGATTAATTGCTAGCATGAAAAAATAATGTAAATCGTGCCGACGATTGGTTAAGCAAAATGAATGTAATTAATGTACTCTATTTAAGACAAAATAATGAGAAAATAAATACTCTATTCTTCCACTAAGAAACAAAAAAGCCAGCTATTGTCCCTGGTGGGCCGTGGGTTTCCTAATCAGCTGGGCTGCACGTGATCGCCGTCCGAGGAAAGCTACCGAGGAGGGTACAACTACAAAAAGGATTCCCTTTTGAAAGGGAACACAACGCACGAGAGGAGGCCACGTGGACAGAAGAAAATTTAGACACGGCACGTTGCATCGCATGCACGTGGTCCCAAAACCTCCTGCACTGGTTCCATTCGGAAGCTACAGCAGTACGAATGTAGCGCAGCCCGCGCGGGCCGGCCGGCCGGTGTACAGGTTCTGATCGTACCTCCCAGATTAGGAAGACGAAATCGAATTTGCTTACCTCCCAGGCAGACGTACACGCACGTACGCGAAGCCCCCGCGAAGGCCAGCCCTCCTGTCCTGTACGTTCGTGGCGAGATATCGAAGGTGTACAGAATCTGATGCGAGTGTGGATGTACAGAATCTGCTACACGGATGTACAGAATCTTCTACACGTGAATCTAAAAATCTGAGATGTACAACTATACAGACACAGTTTGTACAACTACATAACACAGGTTGTACAACTAGACAGATACAGGTTGTACAGACACAGGTTGTACAGCTATACAGACACATGTTGTACAACTAACATGTTGTACAACTAAAGAGACACATGTTGTACAACTATACAGACACAAGTTGTACAACTAGACAGACACAGCTTATACACACACAGGTTGTACAATTAGACAGACACATGTTATACAGACACATACTATACAGACACACGTTGTACAACTAAGCAAACACAGTTTGTACAAACACAGATTGTACAACTACACAGACACGGATTGTACAACTATACATAACCGGCTATACAAAAAAAAGTTCGTCGAAACCTATCAACATGGGATCTAGTTTTGAAGATCTCGACGCGAGGAGCTCAAAAGTGAAAACGGTTCGTAATTTGGATAAACGGTTCTCAAGATATTTCATTTTTTAAAAACGAATCTCAAAATAAATGCACATACAACTCTCCGCACGGAGAAGTAGAAATCCCACCAAAACTCTCTCGTGCTGCCACTTGTCGCATATGCAAGCACCCACGGGGGACCGCGTGAAGGGAAAAGCTGACACTTGTCATCACGCCACGGTCCGCTGGGTTCCCTTCGCAAAGGGAACCTTTTTCTAGTGATTTCGTACCGAGGAAGTCTTTTGTTAAGGCCTTCCACAGCGTATGCCAATATCGGTGCCCAAACCGATTTGGAGGCATCGAGGGCCGGTGCCCTACGCTGCCCAGCGGTGCCCCAATTATTTTTCCAGGAATCGGAGCAGCTAACAGTTGGGTGCAGTGGTGCACAAATCCTCTAGATCCGATACCAAAAGTGGTGCTGATGAGTGACGGGCCTAGGCTGAGATAGATGAGATTGTAATGAAGAAATGATGATTTAGTGTAATGAAGAACTAAAGCGATGAAGTGATTATTTTTATTAATTTTGCCAATGTTTGTTTTCTTACAGTACAAAGCCTCTCAGTGAATCAATTTGTTTCGTTAATAGTATCATGTAATTTTCCTTTTTATATGGGGTTTCAGATGCACCCTTTTATAGAAAAAATGCATTGTTATTTAGTTTTCCTTGGAAAACCGATGATAGAAAATGGTATGACAGAAGGAATGCTTATGGCAGTTGTTACCGAAAGAAGATGTTGCTACGTGCTCGAGAGAGGGGTGCCAACGTTCTGAAAATTTGCGCTGTAGTACGTGTGTTGTTTGTGAATTTTGGGAGGGGAAGATATGAATGGTTCTCATACATAATTTTTTGGATGTTTCTCCGTAGCAACGCACGGGCATTTAGCTAGTAATACCAATATTTTACTCGCCGATTGAGTTTGGGCATCGGAGCACCTAAAAATTTATGTCCTAACAAATGCAAATTAATTCTCCTTCAAAAAATCATTATTTTTAGATATATATGTAGCAATAGAAATAGCAGTGCATAAGAACATTTATGTTTAGGGAAATAGTTTGTACTATAGGATATTGAGAAATGCAGAGAAACAACATCTAGATATCTCGACAAGCACATACCGGCCTCTTGCTCTTGGTGGCCTCTTTCAACGGTGAGGACTCGAAGGCATGAGCGAAAAATCTGGTTGTGGCGCCGAACCTGCAAATCTTGCAAAATAATAGTACATCAATTAGCAATACAACAACAGCTAGTAATCTCTCGTGGCTAACAACAGCAGTAGCACACAACAATACCTAAAACATCATGCCGAAACTCCTTATTTAATTTCTTGTACATCGTTTCATACAATAACAGCAGCCAAGACACTCATATATTGCATATTGGAGGCCTTTCACAACGGCGGCCAGGACGTGAGCGGTGAAGATTCAACCAAAGCTTGACCGAGAATACAAAAAAACACAAAAGAAGATCAAATGGGGAAGTCGGATTCGGGCCTCCATGCCCAGATCTCGGGTACTCTATGCCCAGACCAGGCCTCCATGTGCAGGGGGCACGGATCCGCTGGTGAGGAACAACTCGATGTGAACATGGTGGAGAGATGAGATCGGGTAAAGGAGAAGATATGGTGGGAAGAGGCCGCTGTCTTGCTCGCAGACCGCCGGTCAGCCGCCTGGTCCGGTGAATCTAGGGAATATGGGGATGTAGCGCTAAGGAGAGAAGGGATCGAGGGAGGTAGTAGAGGCGGAATCGGGGGACGGGACAGGGAAAGAAGGAATCGAGGAGGTAGGAGTTCAGCCCACGCGTCGGCGCATCCGTTCGAGGCAGACGATGCGAGCACGTACGGCCGTTCGATGTGCATCCGTTGGTTCGGCAGACAATGGTCTGGCAGACGACGTACCATGCTTACCATCACGACCGCAGACTCCCATTTAATAGTAAAGATTGACTGTTAGCACAGCAGCCAAGATCTCTCTTCCGCCCGCTGCTTGGCTTGGTCCAGCTTTCTATCCTACATGGGCCCCACTTATTTTTCCCTGGGATCTACTGTACCACGTTGTGAGATCGGTGCCCAAAAAAATTGTCAGGGCAGCGGTGACATTTTCCGGTTTTGGGCACCGGCTACACTGTGGAAGGCCACGAGCCACTGTCTGGTAACGCACGACCACCGACCGAACGTGCACTCTGACCCGACCAGCAGATACGTCTTCTCCGCCACCTTCTCTCCCACCCAACCCGGCCGATCCGCCTCCTCTCCCTCCTCCCCCATCACCGGCCGCCGCCCCTCGAGCCACCGCCGCCACCGCCGCCTCCTCGGCCGCAAACCCTAGCGCCATTGCCCTCCTCCACCCCCAACCCATCCCCCCGCGGATCTGGACACGAGGCGGCGCCGTCCGCATGTCGCTCTTCCGCAAGTTCTTCTACCGCAAGCCCCCCGACGGGCTCCTCGAGATCACCGACCGCGTCTACGGTGCGTCGCCATTACCCCTTCCCCTATCACTACGTCCTGCGCATCCATTTTCCCTTTCGGTAGCGGCAGGGTTTCAGATAGTCCGTCCACGTATTATATCCAGAAAAAGCTCGAATGCGCCGCCAATGACTTCTCCGCTATTATTACTTTTGTTCGCAGTATTCGATTCGTGCTTCTCGACGGATGTCTTTGACGACGAGCGGTACCGGCTCTACATCGGGGACATCGTCTCGCAGCTCCGGAGCCACTTCGCGGACGCCACCTTCATGGTCTTCAACTTCCGGGAGGAGGAGCGGGGGCTGGACCAGCAGAGCCTGCTGGGCGACATCCTCGCCACCTACGACATGATCGTCATGGACTACCCGCGCCACTACGAGGGCTGCCCGCTCCTCACCATGGAGATGGTTCACCATTTCCTCAGGTCAGGGGAGAGCTGGCTCGACCTCGGCCACCACAATGTGCTCATCTTGCACTGCGAGCGCGGCGGATGGCCCGTGCTCGCCTTCATGCTCGCGGGCCTGCTGCTCTACCGGAAGCAGTTCATCGGCGAGCAGAGGACGCTGGAGATGGTGTACAAGCAGGCGCCACGCGAGCTCGTCCAGCTGCTCTCGCCGCTGAACCCCATGCCTTCTCAGATTAGGTACCTGCATTATATATCCCGGAGGAACGTGAGCTCCGAGTGGCCGCCGGGTGACCGGCCGCTTACGTTAGACTGCGTGATACTGAGGAATGCCCCGGGCTCTAATGGGGAGGATGGTTGTAGACCATTATTCCGTATCTATGGCCAGGATCCTCTGTTTAGTACAGATAACAACCCCAAGGTGCTCTTTTCAACACCAAAGAGGAGTAAATATGTTCGACATTACAAGCGGGTGAGTTTTTTTTTTGGACACTACTTTCTGCTTGGACAACTGCCTAATTCATCACATTTCGCCGACTTGCGGTACTAAATGTCCACAAGCTAGAAATGGTATATTTGGTTCACTTTTTATTAATTTGTCGTTCTCATTTATCTTCATGTTACTCAGGCAGATTGTGAATTGATTAAGATCGACATCCATTGCCATATTCAAGGAGATGTTGTCCTTGAATGCATTAGCACGGATGCTGATCAAGAACGAGAAGAGATGATGTTCAGAGTTATGTTCAATTCAGCATTTATCAGATCTAACATTCTGATGCTAAACCGGGATGAAATTGACATGCTGTGGGATGCCAAGGATCGATTTGCAAAGGAATTCAGAGCTGAGGTATGTAATCAGTCATTGCAGTGTGACTTATTCTGTATGCACTGTGCTGAAACTAAAGTCTTCTTCGTCCTTTGTGGTTAAAGATTCTCTTTTCAGAAATGGACACGGCAGATGAATTAGATCCCATGGATGTGGAAGGTATAGGGGAGAAGGAGGGCCTACCAATCGAAGCATTTGCAAGGGTTCAGGAGATGTTCAGCATTGTTGACTGGTTAGATCCGAAAGGGGATGCTGCAGTCCAGTTTTTCCAGCGGCTTACTACATATGAAAGTATACAGATGAGGCAGGGATTGGTCTCTCCAAGCAAGAAAGGTTCAATCATTAGAAAAGAAATAGGGCAATTGGAGCTTGGTTCTCCAACAAAAATGAATCTGACAATGCTGGAAACAAATCAAGCAACGCCGAACACTCAGCAGTCTATATGTACAAACGGGATTGTGATGTCATACACAATTTGGCACCGTTGGAGTCTGCTAGTATTTCTCAAGGAAGATTAGGAAAATCTGTTGCTCATGAAAAGATTAGGTCTCAAGTTCATAAGGAAATAACACATGTAGTCGACATAAATACCACACGACCGTATTCACTCGAAAAGCCCGAAGAGGAATGTGATCTAGTACAGTGCTCTTCACCCACTATGATTATGTCACAGCGATTTCCAGCTTCTAGATCAAGTTCTGCTCTTTCTAGCAACTTATCTCCTAGATCACTTTCAGCTTTCCCAAGATTTCATAGCGTACCTTCATCCCTAGGAATTACAGCTTTGTTGGAAGACGATGCTGCATTTGGAGATTCTGAGCATTGCGGTTCAACCATAGTTGCACCCACAGTATCAAATTTGTCAAATGCTACAGCCAAAGTTACCTCAAAGCCATCATCAGGACAGCATCCAACAAAAGGTTTTACTCGATGATATTTTTTTGATGTACCTGTTGCCTGGGAAATTTAACATTTGATGATGTGGCAGGTACTCCGATTGTAGCAAAAGGGGCACCACCACCACCAGCACCTCCTCAGCCATCGGCGCCAGTATTGTTGGTGGCATCTGATGCTATTATGATGTCTGAGGCAAAAGACTTTTCTGAATTGTCTCAGAAGCATTCAGGTCGAAATCTTATCTTATATATACTAATTGGAAGCTCCTTTCAGGCTACCACATTAATTCTAGAGAAAAATTAATCATGACAGTTGAATTTTGATTGTATGGCTAGGATTTGAATCATCATCCGCGCGGATGCGTAGTGTACGTCGAGTTACTAATTAGTAGTGTACAATATTTCCAGTGGGCAAGACTTCATGTCTCAGTGCATGGACGGCGCATGCACAAGGCAGGTTGTATGCATCTCAATGACATAATTAATAAACGTCATCCGGTTACTTTAAAAAAAGGCACTTGGTGTAGTTGCACATGTTCCCACGCTAACCTAACAAATAATAGCATGCTGAAATTCTCACCTGAATTAATAAAGGAGAAAAAAAATCCTAGACTTCTATCTTGATTATAGGTTTGGATCTTACATAAGTACCTAAAAAAGGGACCTCATATACTTGAACGTGTTTACTGCCGGCTCCCAAGTTAAGGGAAACAAAATCTAAAAATCTCCATCTAAGAAAAACTTACTCATTTATAGAGAATATGTTTGGATCGATTATTATTTACATATGAATGTCATAGAGCTACTCACCCGTCTCGCAAAAAAAAAAGAGTATACACCCTTTCCATTTATAATGCAAAAAATAAACTACTATTGTGTAAAAAACATTGAACACATGCACAAATTCTGTTGTTAGGCATAACACAATCTTACTATTACTCCTACACTATGTAATCAAGTGCTAATGCACATAATATTTTACCTTTTCAATATAGGTAACTATCTAATAATGTTACTCCCTCCGACCCATATTAATTGTCGCAGATTTAGTACAACTTTGTACTAAATTTGCGACAATTAATATGAATTGGAGGTGGTATTAAATTTTGACTGTTATTTACAAAAGAATACTAGTATTAAGTTTACATATATGTTTCGTCAACATAAATGATATCTATATATAACTCATTTTGTGTTTCTTTAATGCTAGCCCCGCGCATACATGGGTTGATAACTAGTGCTTGTAATTTTGAAAATACTATTTTAGTTCTGTAGATTTTCCTTTTGTAACTAAAGTTCTTGCTCTTTTGCAGGTCCTCCATTATTGCCCCACCCATGTCTATCACCTCCACCTTCATGCACTGCAGGGTTTTCTACTGTTAGATCTCCTGCACCGCCCCCGCCTCCGCCTCCACCTCCTGCTCCTACAACCCCTGTTAGACTATCTGGGCCTCCTTCATCTGCACCTAAGTCCTCTCCCAGTAGACCTACTGCAACCCCTCCACCTCCACCACTTGCTTCTACTTCATCCGCTGTTCGACCTGCTGCACCACCTCCACCTCCACCACTTGCTTCTACTTCATCTCCTATTCTGCCTCCAGCACCACCTCCACCACCTTCCCCAACATCATCCGCAATTAAATCTTCAGCACCACCTCCACTCCAGCAATTACTTCTATGCCACCGCCACCACCGCCACCCTATCATTCATCAAAACAATTATCCAATTCTATGGGCATGTCGTTGCCATGTCCTCCGGCTCCACCTAATGCTCCAACTTCTCAAAGGATGCCAACCATCCTGCTCCACCAGCACCTCCTGGTGTTAATGCTAATCTTTTGGGTGCAAAGGGTCGTGGACCTGCACCTCCTTCGGGTCCAATGGCTAAGAGTCTTCAATCTGGTCAGGCTATGTCCAGAAGGTCCAATTTGAAACCACTACACTGGGTGAAAGTAACAAGAGCGATGCAGGGCAGTCTCTGGGCCGAGGGACAAAAAGCTGATGAAGTTTCGAAGTATCTCTCTAACACTTGACTATGCTGATGAATGGTAATATGTTTGCAATTTTTTATGCTAATAAATCTTTTACGTGACTTGTCCAGGGCCCCGGTTTTTGACATGTCAGAACTAGAAACTCTTTTCTCAGCTGCTCTACCAAAAGATTCTAGGGGTTCAGATAAGTCAGGAAGTCGTGCATCTGGGCCAAAACCTGAGAAAATTCATCTTGTGAGTTGTTTTAGCAAATAAAGTTGCACATTTTTGCCCTCAAATTGTTCCAGCTAGTATGTATATTCTAATCTTCATTGCTTCTGATTTCTTTCTTGATTCTCTAATAGTCTATGTCATATGGTACCCATGACTCTTGTGAGTTATGCTGCAAGTTTGAATATGGACATTATTTCTCTCTTTTCGGCACCTCTATGCCATAATGGCAACTGCGTACATACAATTCATTTTTTTTTCAATGTATATTGCATGGAAGATACAACTAACATATGCCAAAAACCATATCTAAAATTAAAATGTATTCATCATTAAATCTTGTTTCTTTCACACAAATCACTTACGTAAAAAAGAAACTCAGGCATCCAGAATTGCTAATTCAGAAACAAAAAAAATAGCAATTAAGATTTAATTCATATGGGCTGATTCGAAATTAGTTGTATCATAAGTGTGCAATGAAATGGTAATTTAAGTATCCAACTGAAATCATAAGTTTGATAGATCTGTGGATGGCTGGGATCAATAAACAGTATCTGATGCAACTAGTGCTGTTTATATTGCTATAGGTTTCACAACATAAGCAGTTCATTTCTTGAAAAGTACTCATAGCAGCTGCATGGTAGAATATATTCAGTTGATTGGGGTACTTAACGTTTGATGCGTGGTCCCGAGTTCTTTATGTTTGTTTCCTCCATTGCATGTCTCATCTTGGTTCGTTTTGCATATGTCACTGTGGACGTTTGAGCTACTATTTATGCCCCATCATTTTGATTTGTGTTACTTCTGTTTTTTTAACCTAAATTGTTCGCTAACACAGATCGATCTTCGCCGAGCTAACAATTGTTCAATCATGCTTACAAAAGTCAAAATGCCCCTTCCAGAACTAATGGTAAGCTGATGGCCAATTAATCTTTGGCATGTTCCAGAAACAAATGTTATTATCTGAACATATTGCTGTTGCTAGTCACACGACAGTGCCATATATACACGTTATAATCTTCTTGAAATAACATATTGATGATGGTGAGAGTGTTTATAGGGAAATAATGGTAAGAGTAGATTACTGATTAGCCATTTCTTACCTAAACCTGTGGATCCTATGTTCATTAATTTCCCATTGAAATAACCTAAAAATGCATGTAAATTGTGTTCTGAAGGGCGGATCTTTACTTTAATAATACCTATCATTTTCTTTTTGAGCGCAGAGCGCTATTCTTGCTCTGGATGATGCTATCCTAGACGCTGATCAAGTGGACAACCTAATTAAGTTCACTCCAACTAAAGATGAAATAGAACTTCTGAAGGTAATTGTGGTGCTCATTTTTAGCTGTTTATAAGGTTCCTTAAGTTATCAGTTTTCGTTATGCATTCTTGTCATCACTACAGGGTTACAAAGGAGATAAGCAAGTACTTGGTGAATGCGAACAGGTGACATGTTTCCTTCAGTTTAATTTACAACTATGTTACATCTTAAGTGGAGACCATGGTGCTATATTTCTAGCCTCTTTGGTCAGATGGTATTCCAAGATGTCCATGGATGACAACTCGTGAAACACACTTCTGAATGGTGTATTGCTTAATTCTGGCTGAGCTACAATTTTCTTCTTGTTCTGCAGTTCTTCATGGAGCTTATGAAATTACCCCGTGTGGACTCTAAGCTGAGAGTTTTCTCATTTAGGATACAATTTCGTTCTCAAGTGAGGCAACTGATTATTTTCTTGCTACTGTGAACTGCATCATTTTATTTGGCCTTTTTGGCATTTGTTTTTTAACTATCAGTGTTTTTCAGGTTTCTGACCTTAAGCGGAACCTGAACATCGTTAACTCGTCTGCTGAAGAGGTGAGTGCTGTTAATTTCAAATTTTCTTTTATGTGATTAACATCATACATTTCATATTTTCGTTGTGATGTTCACAGATAAGGGGTTCAGTGAAGTTGAAAAGAATTATGCAGACGATCCTTTCTTTGGGAAATGCATTGAATCAAGGCACTGCTAGAGGTATTAAATAAATGTAATGGGATACTTGTTCAGGTTCAGGAGACATTTAGTGAACTATAATTTTTGAATTATATGAAGTTCTGCAAAGTTAGCGTTCATTTGTAATTTCAATATGCTAAGTTTGGAATATAATTATATATTTTTTCTGAAGGTTGTACTGTCTGAACTATATGAAAATTATTTTGATGCTTCAATAGATTAACATGGTAATATGTACCATAAGGTATATAGCACCTACGTGCAAGGTCTAGTTCATATAAGCAAGAGCACTAGATGCCATTACTTAGAAGTTAGAACTCTGGCTGTATGAGTACTAGTAATATGGCTCACCATGTACCAATTGGGCCAAAGTTTGAAATTTATAATTTATGTAAAGCCTTGTGTGCTTCTAATTGAAAATAAAGCAAAAACTAATGTGTTTTATACAGGTGTGGTGTCAAAATATTCCTAAGTAATTCTGATAAGTTATTTGACACGACAGTGGTTTATCATTAATCATTATCATACTTTGTTTTAGTTTCTATATATGTAGTTTGTCTTACACTATCATCTAACCCAGAGAATTAAAATACAACACTTTGGTATGATGTCAGAGTTTTGGTGCTAACCATCTTGTCTGAACTCTATTAGCTGGTTAATATGACATGTATTGTAATAGTGTTTAATTTCTTTGATCGTTGGTTTTATTTGCACTGGCTTGACTAAAGTTTATTTTGTTTGTTGTAGGTTCTGCTGTTGGGTTCAGGTTGGATAGCTTACTCAAATTAAGTGATACCCGTGCACGTAACAATAAGATGACCTTAATGCATTATTTATCCAAGGTATACATCTGTTCATATATACAAGTAGATAGTTGAATACTATTTGTTATTCTCTTGTCAGAAAACCTCTTTTTAGGTGTAAAACTGTAGAACATACAAAATACAAAAATAAATATGGAACATTTTTCTGCTCTAGAATTCATGTTCAAATCATGTCTGATAACTAGTTATATCATGTCTAGGCATCTCAAATTCCCAGTTTACCCAACAATTAAAATGGATAAAGTGATAAGCCTTCTCAGTTGAGTTAGTCATTACCTAGCCTTGGATGTCGTATTGTCGTGTGTATACAAATATTTACTTCCATGATACAGGGGGAGTAGCTGCAGAACATAGCAAACTTGCGTGCCATATTATTGAATGATAATAGCACTTGTGTGTTGGCGAGAACTGAGAAGCCTTGTAAAAGCTAGTAACTGTACAAAAACCTCATTTGAAGTATCTGTTCTTCACGTATTTAAGAAATCTTGATGGACCATTTGGCAGTTGTTTTTCTTATCCTGCAACTGCTGAAATTTGTTAATCCAAACATATCCCACAACTAGTTTTATCGATGCATATCTAGTCTTTTGTGCCTTCATTGACTGCTGAAAAAAAACAAGCATATCCCAGAACTTCAACTTGTCATCCTTAAAATCTCAGCTGTGCTTGGTTGCGGGCCTGTATTCCTTACTTTTATTTTTACCGCTTTTTCCATGCAGCTTAAACTTAAATCTTAGCTTTTCTGAGGAAATTATCTTATGAAGGTCATAATTTTGAAGTGAATCTAAGTCCTTTCTAATACTTTTCATCTCTTCGTAAGAAGTCCAAACTGCAGCTGAGTTACTCAATTTGTCATGTGAATGCAGGTGCTTTCTGAGAAACTTCCAGAACTTCTTGACTTCTCTAAAGATTTGGCTAGCTTGGAGTTGGCAGCAAAGGTATTAGATTGAACACAGTTTTGCAGCTCTGGATATTGACAGTCGATGACACACCAATTGATTTCCAAGAGAACTATTGAACTGAATGCAGATACAGTTGAAGTCCTTAGCAGAGGAAATGCAGGCCATAAACAAAGGACTCGAGAAAGTGGAGGAAGAACTAACTATATCTGAAAATGATGGTCCTGTGTCGGAGATCTTTTGCAAGGTAACTACAAGTGTTGTGTTTTTTTTTCTTTTGAGTAGATGCTTTTGTACGTGTGTATTGCCTAGGTACCAGGATGCTACTAAGCATACAATTTTTTTCGGTAGTACTACCACCATCATGATGCCACTAAACTAAGCGCCTTTTTTACAGACACTGAAGGACTTTCTCAGTGGTGCTGAAGCTGAAGTTAGAGCCTTGACTTCACTTTATTCTAATGTGGTATGTGTATCTCTTTGAGCAAGAGTCATTTACGTACACACTGGCCTATTTGGTGGAATTATCTCAACATGGATAATTTAGATAGATTGCTGACAGTATGGATCTAAGTCAAACTAGTGCTGGTATAATGGTATTAGTCCCACACGAAACTTCTAGATCAGGGAGTCTGGGTTTGGACAAAATAAAGGTCGTCACTGAGATGTCCGAAAAAATGGAATGTGATTTAGATAGCTGCAGGATGGAATCTGAACAGATTGGAGTTTTTTTTCGAGAACATGCAGGAGAGCTGCATGTAAATGCACTAGATAGAGAAAATGAATACACAGGGTTAGGCCCTAGGGGCATCCACCAAAGAGCCGATTAGCCGAACAGAAAGCAATAACCAAGAGTTAAACTTCAAAGGCCCAAAATGCCTGAAAATCATTGGCTCCAGCCTTAATCCAATAATTGATTCAATAGTGGAGAGAAAATCCGATTATGGGGCGCAGAACCATTCTGAAACATCCTGTTGTTTCTTTCCTTGCACGTGTGCCATTCGACCAAAATCATTAGGCTATCAAAAGCCTCTTTTAGTATCACCCTGAAGTTTATGCCTGATCCTAGCCAACATTCACTGAACTGAGCATTTAAGTAAGGTCTGATTTCCTGGATCTTGGGCCAGTCCAGGATACTGCATAAGATTCAAACTTTATATCTTCATTGCTATTGGCAGAAAAACGCAAGTTTTATGAGGAAGCAAGTCCGCCCGCTAGCCAGTATTGGAGTTAAGGGTGAAAATTAAACTCCAGAGGTTGTTGAAATACCAAAGCGGACCTTTTCCTCATCAAGCAAGATAGATGAACAAAGTTGTTCCATACGCCTGAAAACATCAAAATTCCAAATGTTGGGAAGAAATTCAAATATTACAGAACTATTAAATAACGGGAATAAATTCCTTTTGATCAGATTATCTGATTATTTTCTTTTTCAATGTACGGAATTTGTTTGTTTGGTTGAGTGATGATTCCCGCTGCAACTTATGATAAATCCTCGAGTGCTGATATAATCCATTCCTCCTAGGAGGCCTGTAGCAAACTTTCTACCTTTTCAGTGAAAAGAAACGCAAAGATCCTTTGCGTTTTCTCAAAAAAAAAACTTATGATAAATATGGAACCTCATTAACTGATCATATTGGACTGGGATGTTAAAAAATATTGAGTTGGACAGGATTCCATTATGGTGCCACAACGGCCCGGGGATGCACTGTAATCCTGTTTGTAGAAGATGAATGATTATTTTGGTATCCATTCATCTATGCAATTTATCTTCCCTTCATCATAAAATTAATTACAATTCGAATCCTGCAGGGCAGGAATGCAGATGCATTAGCACTTTATTTTGGAGAAGATCCAGCACGTTGTCCATTTGAGCAAGGTGAAACTTGCCTGTTATTTCAGTTTCCTTAAGCTATTCTGGAAATTGGTTTTTTTTTTGCGACTTTAGAAGAAAGTACCAAGACGATATTTTACTCTTTATAAGTCCTTACATAAAATCTCGTGTAATCTTGCAGTGGTGACAACGCTACAAAACTTTGTGAGATTGTTCACACGCTCCCATGAAGAGAATTGCAAGCAGTTGGATCTTGAAAAGAAGAAAGCTCAGAAGGAAGCAGAAACGGAGAAAGCTAATGAGAAAACTAAGCTCAGTCATTCAATCAAAGAGCTAGACATCTCACTTAAATCGCAAGCACAAACCGCCAGCGCCAAATGATGACCCAACCTTCTTTACCACGATGAACCCGTTGGTTTCCCTGTGGCAGATGCTTGCTGGATATTTATGTTTCCCCCGTTATTAGTATCAGGGATGCAAGTAAACCTGCCACAACAAGGCCATCGACGCATCGGTAAACACATCTTATTTTTACAGCTGCAGAATGACTGTTTTATTCTTAACAAGTAATATGGGCATTTCACTTTGGGATACATTATTTTCACTTTTGCTAGCTCACTCAGGGTTCTGTGTCTGCAGTTATACTTCTAACAGAGGGACTCTGGGACGAAGATGATCCTCGGCGACAAAGCTGTATAGATTATATTAACAAAATAATAGATTTGCTTTTGCGTTCTAGTAGTGTTGGCCAGCGGTATCCTTATAGTATCATTAATTTATAATGTAGTTAATGCTAGGCAAAATGTAAAATAAGTTTTGGTCAGTAGAAAGGGCTGTCTTCTCTGTGGGGCAATAGAAATGGTTGTTGTTGATGTAAGTTTAGGCGATAGAACCTGTATATCATTTCGTTAGTCTGTTTGGCCTCCGCCTTGTACAATTTTTTTCAAATTTTGGATAATTCTATGCCAACTGTAATTGCCTCTTGAGATTTCCTTTTTGTTGATTGTGTGAGTGATGAGCTGAGGTTAGTTTCGTGATTCGCAACGTGTCGTGTGCTTGTGGATCAGATCGGTCTATAGTATGGATGTTGTGGCACACATTGCTAAGAATGGACTGTAATAGACAAGAGGAAAGTGGTTTAGAGCATATCCAGCGGCGCCCTCCAAATGGCCCTCCGAAGGCCCAATGGGGGTCTGGACGCAAAAAACTGCCACAACGGTATCCCTAATGGTTCAGGCCATCCCTAATGGTTCAGGCCGAGCCATTTTGTGTCCGGCACCCCTGAAAGGGCCAAGTTTGGAGGCCCTCTCGGGGGTGCCGGACATTGGGCGGACATGCCCTCTGATAGGGGTGTCCCGCCTGTCATACATACAGGGCGAGCGACCTGATTCATTTGCCCCCACCGCCGTCCTCCTGTTTCCTCTCGCTGCCGAATCGCACCATCGCCGCCAACCTCGTTGTCGCCCACTTGATTCACACCTTGTCGTCTAGCCACGACCACGCAGGCTTGCTTGCCGCTGGTCTCTGCCCCAGTTTTGCACCGGCGCAGCTCAATTTAGCCGACTACGCCTCTTCCTCCCCGCCGCCTGCACGTAAGGTGTTCGACCGTTGACCAATATACTCGTTTGATTGATTGTTGATTTGTGGCCTAGTTTTATTGCTTCATTTTGTCCAATAAGCTATGGATAGCGACGGCGAGTTCTTTTTTTTCCAAATGATGGGGGAGGATGCCGTCCTTGCGGCCGACGACGTGGAGAATGAGATGGTCATGGCCGCTCTTCTAGATGTGCAAGTGAGGCAGAGGCCGTGCCGAAGCGTGGAGGATCAGCCGAACGGCGGATGGCCAACAAGGATCGTCATAGCGCAACTGGTCACATGCTCTTGTACACCGACTACTTTGCCGCGAACCCGGCGAACTACACTCATGAATTTCACCGGCGCTAGATCAAATGTGTGAGATCATAAATGCTTGTGTTATCATGCACAACATGATCATCGAGAGTGAGCGAAATACAAGGAGGCAATTGGTCAACGAGCTATTTGATTTCCAGGGGCCTATGACCCACCCATAGCCGGGAGTGCTGTCTCAGTTTTCAGAATTTCTTGCAACCCATTGGAAAATTCGTTATGGAACAAGGCACCTCAGCTGCACGATGACCTCGTCGCACACTTCTAGGCGATCAAAGCAAACAACGTAGAGCTGGCGCCAGCTTGAGACTTCCATGTGTCCTTTACGAACTCTTGAATGATTTAAATTTGAATTGTTGTAATAACTTTTCTATATTTGGATTCTAATTAAACTTTGCAATGAAGTTGATGTTATTAAAAAAATGATTAAAAAACAGTTGGATTGTTGGTTTGGGGTGTGCCGTTGTGGGCGGCACCCCCAATAATGTGCCAGACACATGTCCGGCACCCCCAATTGGGTCTCAATTGGGGGTGTCGGACACAAATTGGCGGTGCCGCTGGAGATGCTCTTATAATACGGGTGTGGTGCATGCTGGTAAGAACGAGAGGTGGTACACGGTTTGCTCGTCCGGTCTATTCGGTCATCTAGGAAATGCTACCCGTATTACCTTCTGTCTTTGGTCTTTTCGATCCGGTCTTTTTTTTGTTGACATTTTTCACTACTATTCCATTAACGGGTCAGCCCAGCAATATCGCTGGCTACCAAAACATCCACGAAATTAGGAACACCGCCAGGCCAAACATCAGGAGGCCTGCGTCCCAATTTCGCACCATGCGCCGCCAGAGCGTCCGCAACTTGATTACAAGCCCTTGGGCTAAAAGTAATACGGAAAGCAATAAAGTTCAGTCTAATAAGAAATTTAATCTCTCGAAACAGAGTCCCATTCAGCGCCAGGTCTTGGCTCTCACCGGAAATAGCTTGGACCAGCTGCTGCGAGTCCAACTCGACATGAACTTGAGTCATTCCCCAAGTCCTAGCCCACAAAACCGCTTGCAAGCAAGCCTCAGCTTCGGCATGAAGTACATCCTGGACATGGTGCATATAACCGGCAGCAGCCCCAATCGCTGCACCTCGAGCATCCCGGACAACCAAACCCAGCCTCCAGTGTGACCATCCGCAGGAACACTACCATCAATGTTAATCTTCAGCATCTCCTCCTCCGGTTTCTGCCATTTGCACACAGCAGTTCTTTCTTTTTGCCCTTTACTTCTTTTCAGAATTGAACAAACTCCGCCGAGAGAGCCAAAATCTGGTGCAAGACAGCATCATGTGATGCCCTTGGCCCATCAACGTTGCATTTGTTTCTCACTTTCCACCAAATCGAGAACAAAGCCACACACTTCAGCTTTGTTTGTTCATCCAGATGCAAAATTTACCCAATCACTTGCTTGGCATCAGCACAATCAAGCAGCTTCAAACAATTCTGCTCCAGCTTCAGGTCTTTCCATACAGCTCTCACAGGTTTGCACCTCAGAAATAGATGTGCACCATCTTCATTGAGGCGCTGGCACATCGGGCATAAAGGATCGACATCCATGCAGCGTCTCTTAATGCTCCAGCGATGGGGTAGACTGTTATGGGCAATGCGCCATAGAAACTGCTTTGCCTGTGGAGTAATGTTTGATTTCCAGATTTTGCTCCACGAGAAGACCCCCTCCACCTCGTGGTCCATAGAGGTACCAGGCTGGTCGATATCGGTTCTGAAGAGCTTGTAGGCCGTTTTAACAGAGAACTGGCCATTAGGGGCAGGGTGCCAAGCCCAGAAGTCGTCGAGATCCTCAACCACGGGCAGGGCTTTAATCATTTGGGCATCCTGAGGGCAGAAGATATCCTCAACCAGCTGAACATCCCAGTCACCACTCGCAGGGTCCATCAGCTCCTTCACATGTGTGTACACGTTCTACCCCCTCGGCGTAATTGGCATGTGGCACCAATTTCATGGTAACCAAGGGTCTTCCCAGATGTTGATGGAGCTGCTATCGCCCACCCTCTTAATAACCCCCTTTTTGAGCAGCAAAACCCCCTTCAGAATACTCCTCCATGTGTAGGATATGCCATCGGCCGGTTCAGCCTCAAGAACACTGCTATCCGGGAAGTATTTAGCCTTGAGCACCCTTGCACACAAGGAATCTAGGTCAGTGAGCAGCCTCCACGCCTGCTTGGCTAACATGGCCATGTTGAAAGCATGTAGGTCCTTGTAGCCGAGCCCCCCTTCTTTCTTCGATTTTGTTAGCTTCTTCCAACTCAACCAGTGAACTTTGTTATCATTGTCCTGGTATGCCCACCAATGTCTGCAGATCATTGCATTAATCTCATCACACATGCCCTTGGTGATATCAAAACATGTCATAGCAAAAATGGGTATTTCTTGTGCACATGCCTTAATGAGGATTTCCTGGTCAACCTTAGAAAGCATTTTTTCCTTCCAACCCTGGATCCTTTGCCAAATCCTATCTTTTAGATAGGCAAACATCTTCGCTCTCGATCGCCCCACATGAACAGGCAGGCCCAGATACCGCTCACTCCACGCCTCCCTGGTGACACTCAAGCTAGACATCATCTCCTCTTTGTCCGCCCGCTTAGTATTTTTACTGAACATGATTGAGGATTTCTCCGCATTGATTGTTTGCCCCGAGCAAACTTCATAAAGTTGTAGAATATTTTGCAGATGCTGCGAACACTCTGGCGTAACTTTCATGAGTATTAGCTAATCATCTGCAAACAATAAGTGGTTAAAACTTGTGAAATTTGGGCAAATCTTTACTCCTTCCAATTCTCCTCTGCTCTAAGCACTATTCAGCAGGCTTGAGAAAGCTTCAGCACACAAAAGAAAGAGGTAGGGGAGATTGGATCCCCCTGCCTCTGCCCTCTACTTGGGATCACTTCATCAGTTAGAGTCCCATTGATTTTAAACCTGTACTTGACAGTAGAACAACACTCCAAGATCAGCTCTGTCCACCTAGGTGAAAAACCCATTCTATTCAGCATTCGTTCTAGAAAATGCCACTCCACCCGGTCATACACCTTGCTCATGTCCAACTTGAGTGCAGCGAAACCCTGAGCACCGGTCCTCTTATTCTTCATGAAATGAGTGACTTCATAGGCCAACATGATGTTATCAGTGATCAAGCGTCCCGACACAAAGGCACTCTGATTAGGGGCAATAATTTCTCGGAGGATTAGCTTCAATCTGTTTGCAAGGACCTTTGACACAATCTTGTACAGAACATTGCACAGACTAATTGGCCTCAACTCCTTCATTTTATCTGGATTTTTGACTTTTGGTATAAGAACTACAGTCGCATCATTCCAGCCAGAGAGGGTAAACCGTTGCCATTAAGCACCTCCAGCACCTCCATCGTGATCTGCTCGCCCACCAGATGCAAGTACTTTTTGTAAAAAATAGCGGACATACCATCCAGGCCAGGCGCCTTCAGATCGCCAATACTGAACAGGGCATCTTTCACTTCCTCAGCCGTATACGGTTTGGATAGTTGCTCATTCATGTCCTGGGTCACGCGGGGTACCACCTGGTCAAGCAGTTCCTCCAACCTTTGCCCTGCAGTAGAAGAGAACAGGTTTTTGAAATAGTTAGTAACCACCGCCGCCAACTCCTCCTCCTTCTCCACTGCCACTCCATCATCACGGACCAGCTTTTTGATTCTGTTTCTCTTCTTTCTCTCGGATGCATACGAATGGAAGGAGGTATTTTGGTCCCCCTTCTCCATCCAGTTGACATGAGCTCTCTGGCGCCAATACATATCTCGCTGATATTCAAGCTTCTCTAATTTGTATCTCAGGATCTCCTCCCGATGGATTTGATCCTGCGATACCACCTTTCTTCTCCACCTCTCCAGCTCTTTTTTCAACCGGGAAACACTGCTAGAAATTAGGTTTTTAACAACCAAAAATCTGGTCGTTAAAAGTAAGATGTTGGTCGTTAAAAGTCATTAACGACCACAGTCGGGTGGTCGTTAGTTGTCGTTATAGCCTCCGTCGTTAAAAGTAATAACGACCACAAAGTTTTTTCGGTCGTTATTTTTCTAACGACCATACATAGAGTGGTCGTTAATTGTGAGACAGTAACGACCACAATTTTACTATTAACGACCACTTTTGCTATCGTTAATAATGTTCCCATGGTCATCCAATTTTTATTAACGACCAAAAATTTGGTGCCTTTAACGACCACTTTTTTTAGATGACAACCACTTTTGTTGGTAGAACAAACCGTCCAACCACCTGTACATTTCAAGAGAGCTACAGCAACTTTGCAACAAACAAGTTGAAGAACATACAACCTCTTTTTATTAATCGAAATCATATAGACTGAATTCTGGTATTGAAATACCATTGGACAAATATAAATCAAAAGAACTATATCTCATCTCTAACCGATAATCGACAAAACAGAAAGATAAAATTTATTAATCTACAGCCGCGGGCTGGACACCAACGGAACTGCTGATGTTTGAATCCATATCAGTCTTCATCAGCACAGCCCCCCTTCTGCATATTACGATGAGCTAGGACGCCTACAAAACATGAATCATATAAGGGTTCCTACATATAAATAAAGTGGCACAATGTACAATAACAGATAATATAATTGCGTTAAAAAAGCTTACTTGATCATCATGTGTTCCATGTGGAATGTTACTTGAAGATCTGGTAGACATAAGCCGCTTAATTTCTGCCACTTCGTCGACCACAGCATCCAACTTTTCTGCAAGTACTTGTTTCTCTGCCTCAGACTTCTGTAGTTTGGAAACCAATTCAGCCTTACTTAATGCTGGTCCTCGCAAATCTCTTGCTTTAATGCCACCTCCAAATCCGACTATAGGTTTGCGCCGTTCAGATGTGTCACTTTTGTCCATGACTTCAATATTGGAAAGAGCAGGATTCGATTGAACTATCTTCACTAGATCAGCCTGCCGTAGAAAAGTAAATTATTTGCAGCAACTTCTGATTGTAAACAGTTATCTATAGTTGCGATTAATTAGAGAGGTTGTAACATCAACTTATAGCTCACATGTTTGGTCGTGGCTTCAGAAGTAACCAAGGTTGCACCCTTCTTGTGAGTCTCAAAAAACACTCTATCCATAGTTGGTGGCTTGTTTTCCTTTCCTCCCTACTCGAATAGAGACAAGGGGACAAAATTAGTTCAAACTAACATTGTGAAAATCAAACCGGGGTAAAATTACTTGTATAGAAAACCAACATAGAAGGTACAATACATACCAAGTCCCAAATTATCTGTCTATAAGGTTTGCTGCCAGATGTATGAAGCATTTTCCGGTTTGCTCTATTTTTGGAGTTTCTACTGCTCCTTTCCTGTATTCATAAGGATATTATATTGTCAAGTGTGCAAATTGGTGAAAACTAAGAGGTAATATAAGTACTTACTAAAAACTCCTTGCTGAAGAAATGCTCCTTCACAAGCCATTCCCAATCATCTTTGGAAACATCTTTAGGAACTGTTTTTATAGCCTCCCGCATACTTTTTGCCGGTTTCACAAATTTCCGCTGCAAGTCTCCACGCCAGTTGTTCCACAGCTTTCTAACATGTTCCAGTATCTCATCTTTGTACATGTCAATTGAAATGTTCTCTTCTGCATTTTCAAACTTATCCTACATAGTTATTCATGAAAAGAGTACGTTATGAGTAAACCATCAAAGATTCTCAGGTTATAATGTCAGAGCTGCTAACCAAAACTGTACCTTGATAGAGTCAAAAATATGCTTCATAGCTGTCCCAGTAATGTTAGACCATGCCTTAACCCTCATCGGAGTAATTCTAGGATTACGGGCGATTCTGCCCAAGTGACGTGCAAAACTTTTGGAAAGAGCACGGTTGTTATAAAACCGAACTTTAATTTTCTGCGACTCCATGAGATCAGCTACTTCCTTGCATTTATTCTTCCCACGAACCTTTCGCTTTTCACCTGTTTTAGGTGCTGTACACACAATGGAAGGAATAAGTAAGAGAAATTTTCAAAAAACAAAATAGTCTGTATGGAGCATCAACTATTTCAGTTGCAGTCGTGCTTACCATTCTTTGAAGTTGCTGCAAGTGCAAGACCACGATTACCATGAACTTCTTCACTTTCCATATTATCAACACCTGCTAATTCATCTACACCATTTGCAATGTCTGGGAAAATATAACAAGTGAAGTAAACATGGTGGATGAAGGGAAATAAACAAATTTGCATACCAGCACTCCTATCATTTCTTATGTCACCATCATCACTGGAGTCAGCTTCATTACTCATGGCTGCAATAATTAGGTGTAACTTAGAAGTAATATTCCAAAGACTAATATATAGGTACATCACAAGCTAGTTAGAATCCTGACTTTTGGAGCTATCCCCATGCCATGACGTACTAAACCAGCTTTGTGTTTTATCTTGCAATGCTTCATTCCCATCTACAAAAAGAAATAGTTAATTTATATCACCCAGTATGAAGTATGGATTACTCATTTGTATGGTGACAGTACAGCTTGAATAACACTAATTAATTTCGTAGTACCTTTTCCTGCTATGTCGTAATCTTCCTGTTGTTCCTGATATGGTGCATGTATAGCCATATTTCTGCTAAAATGTACTGCTTCACTTGATGGGTTTGCATACGTCCGCCTAGCAACACCTTGTTGTACGAGCGCAGACTTCTTCAACTGAGAGTTGCTCCTTTCCCGAGCAGATGCTGTTAAGTTTCCATACCTGTGACTACTCATCTTGATAATCTACACAAGTAGCATTAGTATGAAACCTGAAGTATGCACAAAGGCTGTTTAAATTTCTGAATAAATAAATAATAACATAATGCTGATACACCCTAAACTCTCACTGAATGCCATAGATATTCATCGATTCAAAGGAACTAAAATAGCTACGCGACAAAAATACTACTAGCGCGATCATGATATTCTCTTTCTGCGCAGCGTTCTCTTTGTTGAAATTTCGATCAAGTCATCTTCGTCGCCATTGTCGGGCTCAGGTTCAGAGCTTTCATCGTCCGACTCTCCCCGTGGCACATGATAAGCATGGCGGGAAGGACATTTCACCACTGTGTACCATCCTTTTATGACATTGTCCTTGGCAAAAAACACTTGAGAAACTTGGCTGGCCAGCACAAAAGGCTCATCTGTTCGAAGTAGACGCTGCGGGTTAATACTAACAATTCCATACTTGTCTTTCTTCATCCCAAGGGCTTTGTTAAATACATCAAACCACTTGGAACGAAATAATGTCACACGCCTTCCACCTAAATATTGTATCTCCAGTATCTCTGTCAATATTCCATAATATTCTACTGTCTCTCCAGGATCCTCTTCTTCCGAAAGGACAGCCACCCCACTGTTCTGTGTGCATAGGTGCTTGTCTCGACTTTCAACACGATATCTAAATCCATTTATATCATAGCCGGTAAAATATGTTACATTTTCCAAAGGACCACGTGACAATGACAAAAGGTCTTCCATTAGCTCACTCTTGTCCTGTTCGTGCAAAGTACCTACCTACAAAGTGACAAATGGCCATGCAAGCATCTTCAGACATGTATATTGAAAATCAAATTACATACAAAGTGACAAATGTCTCCCATTAGCTAATTTTTGGTTGTCTTACCTTCTCTTTAAACCACCGAATGAACTTCTGGTTCCACGTGCTAGTAAATGGTTTTTACGAAGAAAACGCCGATGATCCATGTAGCAGAACTTGTTGCCCTTTTTAAGCCAGAGTGAACAAGTCTCACTATGGCATACCGGACAAGCTAATCTCCCCTTTGTGCTATATCCAGATAAGTTGGCGTAACCAGGGAAGTCATGGACCATCCACAGAAGTGCTGCATAAAGTTTGAAACTTTTTTTCATTGATGCATCATACGTCTCAATGCCCTCATTCCAAAGTTCAATAAGTTCCTCTACAAGTGGTTGCAGATAAATATCAATTGCATCACCGGGACCATCCGGCCCTGGAATCAACATGGACAACATAACATTTTGTTGTTTCATGCACATCCATGGGGGCAGATTTAGAGGAACAAGGAATACAGGCCAGATGCTATAAGATGTTCGCAGGTTAGTGTATGGTTGGAAACCATCACTAGAGAGACACAACCTCACATTGCGAGGTTCCCTCGCAAAATTGGTGTTTTTTTCATCAAAATGTTTCCAAGCTTTTGAATCAGCGGGGTGTCTCATCACACCATCATCTACCCTGCCCTCATTATGCCACCTAAAGAACTCAGCAGTTTTGCTTGACATGAACATCCGTTGCAGCCTTGGCTTTATAGGAAAGTACCTCATCGTCTTCTGTGGAATCTTCTTCCCTTTTGCTGATTGCAGAGTGCTGCATGTGCGCTTGTCTTCCTTCCATCTAGATATTCCACACACCTTGCATGATTTGGCGTCGATATCTTCTTTCCAGAATAGCATGCAATGATTCTTACAAGCATCTATTTTCCTATAACTTAGTCCAAGTTCTTTAATTGTTTTTTTTGGCTTCGTAATAAGAATTAGGCAAACTAGAGTTATGTGGCAGGAAGGCCTTGCGGAGATAATCCAACAACATGGTGAAGGACTTGTTGCTCCACTTTCCCATATTCTTAATATGAAGCAAGTTTACTAGTGCAGATAATTTTGTAGTACTAGAACCTTGGTAAAGTGGCTGGTTATAGTTGTCAAGTAATTTATAGAACTCTGCTGCTTCACTATTTGGTTCCTCTGGTTCCTCCTGGCCAGATGGGGGTGTCATTGGTTCCTCAACTGGACTGTTGTTTTGAGGATACAAATCCATCAACTTCTGCATTGGGTCATATCCATCTCCACCTTCTTCTAGCATTTCATCATCGGGATCCCTTTCATCATCTCCTTCACCTTCCGACTCTGTTTGAGCTTCGCCGGCGACTTCACCATGATGGTACCACAACGTATAATTTTTAAGTATTCCATATACTTTGAGGTGAGAAGAAACCAATTCACGAGATAGAGAGTAAGTATTGCAGCATTTGATGCATGGACATCGGATTTCATTGTCCCCACCGGCGTGTCTGAATAGTCAAGGAATTTCTCTACCCCTTCTAAGTATTCATCATCTAATCGCTCGTCAACTAGACTCATCCATGTCTTGCTCGGAGCCATCTCATATATATTAATGTTCTAGTATATATAAATACCCTGCATTTACGTTTTTGAGTGTAAGGAATAGCAGCAGATTTAAAACAAAACGGATTGCATAAGAGCACTACATGGATGGATTGTTGAAGATGCGTCAGGAATTAATAAATCAAGATGAAGAAAACGAAATTGCACAGCATGTTTAGTCATCGGGTAGTGGCTACGGATCAACAAGAGCAGCGAGAGGCATGGCAACAGAAAAAGGAATCTGAGGAAGGACTTGTACCAATCAGCTTGTAATGGCGTTGCCGGCGATCGGCAAGGTGGAGCACGGGCCGCCGGGATGGTAGGTGATGGTGACCGACGAGATGCAGAATTAATGTGCGCGGCGAGGTGCAGCACTGGCGCGCCGAGGGAGTAGATGATGGCGACCGGCGAGATGCAGAACAGGCGCGGCGACGTAGCACGGGCGCGTTGAGGGCGATCGGCAAGGTGTAGCACGGGCGCGCCGGGACGGTAGGTGATGGCAACCGGCGAGATACAGACGGGCGCGGCGAGGGGCAGCACGGGGCGCCGAGGGAGTAGGTGGTGGCGACCGGCGTAGCACGACGCCTCTCCTCCTCGATGGAAGAAGTGGGAGGCGCGGACTCTGTTCGACCTAAGGAGAAAGCAGGGACATGACGGAGGCGCCGCGAGGACTTCACAGGGGAAGGGAGATGCGATCTTGGTACGCAGGGTAATTTTGGTAGTTTGCGCCAAACAAATTAGCATTGCCGCTCTTTTTAATCACGCACCAAAAATTGGATCGCCCCCGGAAAAAAAATATGACTAGATCGGAATAACGACCGCCTCTGCGCTCGTTCTAACGAAGGCCAACCTCGATGGTTGTTGAAACTATTCGGGTACGTATCCCCACCCCGTGGGAGGCTCGCCCAGATTTTCAACTACCAAAAGTTTTCTGTCCCTTGTCGTTAATGCTATG
Organism: Poa pratensis; assembly: GCA_947311845.1. Taxonomy (NCBI): domain Eukaryota; kingdom Viridiplantae; phylum Streptophyta; class Magnoliopsida; order Poales; family Poaceae; genus Poa; species Poa pratensis. The sequence continues at coordinate 12,747,943 of CAMZMU010000036.1, read as the reverse complement.
TTTTCTAGTAGTGAAATACGCTTCTCTAGGTCCCCCAAGGTGTTGGTGCTCCAACCCTGCAAGTCAGCGGCCACACCCTTCAAACCCGCCAGCACATCACCACCTCTCCCTTGCGTCTCCCGCCGCCACGCATTTTCCACCACAGTGTGACACCCATCTTCTTCCAGCCACTTCGCCTCGAAGCGGAAAGTTCGCGGCCCGGCACCCCTGCGAACAGCCTCCTCATCCTCCGTCATCAGCACCACATGTCTATGATCAGAGTGTCGAGGGTTATCATTGATCACCTTGAAACCTGGGAAACGAGCACACCAGGTATCTGTTGCGACAGCCCTATCCAGCCTCTCTCTGATATAAGTGGTAGCGTCGTGGCTATTGTTACGCCATGTGAAGGGGTCCCTCGTGAACCCAAGATCATGCAGCTCACAGAACTCCAGGGCCTCCTTAAATTTATCCATCTAGGACTGCGGTCTCGGCGCCCCCCCTCTTTTTCACAGGCAAGTAAGATCTCATTGAAATCCCCCATGCAAACCCAAGGTTTATCGTTTTGATGCTTCAGGGTCCGCAACAATCTCCAGGTGTTCATTCTCTCCTCTGTTTTAGGTTCACCGTAGATCCCGGTAAACCTCCACTCAAAACCTTCCTCCTCCTTGATCGTCGCATCAATGTGGTACTTTGATTTCCACCCAGCGGTGAGGTTAACTCCTGAGCGCCAGAACAGAGCTAACCCACCACTTTGCCCAACACAATCCTTGACCACCATATTACGTGAAGGGGTCCCCCGTGAACCCAAGATCATGCAGCTCACAGAACTCCAGGGCCTCCTTAAATTTATCCATCTGGGACTGCGGTCTCGGCGCCCCCCTTTTTTCACAGGCAAGTAAGATCTCATTGAAATCCCCCATGCAAACCCAAGGTTTATCGCTTTGATGCTTCAGGGTCCGCAACAATCTCCAGGTGTTCATTCTCTCCTCTGTTTTTGGTTCACCGTAGATCCCGATAAACCTCCACTCAAAACCATCCTCCTCCTTGATCGTCGCATCAATGTGGTACTTTGATTTCCACCCAGCGGTGAGGTTAACTCCTGAGCGCCAGAACAGAGCTAACCCACCACTTTGCCCAACACAATCCTTGACCACCATATTTGGTAGCCCCAACTTCCACCTCAGCCATTGCAGCCTGCCTTCATCTAGCTTTGTTTCGCACAAAAACAAGATATCCGGGTCCACTTTCTTCACTAGGTCAAGGAGACCTCTAATTGCTGGGCCGTTCCCCAATCCCCGGCAATTATATGATGCTAGCTTCATTGGGTATCGCTAGCCCCACCTCAGTTGAAATAGTGTCCTCCACCACCTGCACATTCTTGGGTCGTTTTGTCCCCATCTTCTCCTTTGTGTCCAGCTCCATAGGATCAGCAAGTCTTTTTCCTCCCGCCCCCTGTATGCCTGTCCCGGTGATACCCATAGCTTTCTCCTCCCTCGTTCTCTTTCTGTATTTTTTCGGTGTCTTCACCTTGCTCCCCTTGTCACCCAAGCTGATAACTACAGAAAATTCAGTAGGCAGTTTTGGGCTTTCCCCATCATCAGCAGAAGTTAAAATCCCCGAGCTAATGACTTGCTTCACACTGGAAATGTTCACAGGGGCAGTTCCACTCCCTCCAGACTGTTCCGGGCTCTCAAAGTTCAACTTCTTTTGACTCCCCATGACAGTATTTGGTGGCGGCAATTTTAACGGGCTCGTCACCTCCTTCTCCCCGGCCTCTCCATCCACCCCTTGCTTCTTACGCCAGTCCGCAGTATCACTGCCCGACTTACGGCCACCCCAATCACCCGAGTTGCTGCCTCGCCAAGAGAACGAGTTTCGGCGCTCTCCACCTCTGCCCCAGCTACCCTCGTCACTTCTCTTTCGAAGAGGAGTATATTTTAGCCAGTTTCCAAACTGTTTCTGCTCATTGGGGTCCAACTTGATTCTGCACATTCGTTCCGTATGGCCAATTATACCACACACGAAGCAAAAATCGGGTAGGTACTCATAAGTTACAGGACACCACTTCTCCTTCCCTTCACTTCCAATTTCCACCATGACACCCCTTCTCAACGGAACTATGATGTCAATCTTAACTCTGACCCATAGCACCTGGCCAATGGCAAGGCCATCTTCATCAACATCAACTTACAGGGCCTCCCCAAATTCATTACCAATGTCAAGTCCTGTATCCCTATTCATGTGACCCAGAGGCAGTCCTTCCACCCTGACCTAGATCGGAATAAACTTAAACTCTAATTCATCCAGAGATTTATTTGCTTCAAACTCTCTCATCACCAGCAATTCTTTGTCAAACATCCATGGCCCCTCCTCCGTTGCGCGAGTGTACCCTGAGTGATGCTTGAAGGTGAACAAGAACAAATTGTCCCCCATATCCTTGCAGACCAACCCCTTCAGCGGGCACCAAATTCGCCCCAAAGCAGTAGCAATTGCATCCGTCGAAGCCGGTTTCTCAGAGAAGAGCTTACCAATCGCCTGCGGATCCCGCGCCTCCACCTGCTTCTCAGCGCCCCGGCCAATCCTCACTCCTTTTCTCTCCGCTTCTGACAGCTTCATCTTCCTCAGCAAACCCTCCACCTCGACCGCCATCGCCGCTCGGGACCAGGACACCACACGGCGGGGACAGAGTGTATTACGATCGACGTGCCGCCACGCTCGAAAGGCTTTTTGGTGGGGGGCAGATATTTGAGGATTTTCCTCCCGGGGTCCGGGGACAGGAGACGGCGAGCCCCGACAAGACGGTCGGACAGACGGTTGGGGGAACTGCAAAGCTACAAAGGGGGTGGAGACAGGGAACGGTGGCGAGACGGAGTGATGACCCCTGGCGGCGCCGACGTACGGAAACCCTAACCCGCTCCCGCAATCGCACGAGCCAAACGAAACCGTCACCTAACGGGACGGACCGGTATTCCGATCCGGTCTTTGGTCACGACCAAACAGAACACCAGAATGGCAGAATTAACAGAACGAAGGAAAAAACATGAACAAGTACCATTCATGTACATTCGGCTGGAACTTGTGGCTGAGCATGTTTGAGTATGACGCTGGCACGGTCGCATCTTAGGCTGTCGGTTGCTGTTTGACGACGGCGAGTGCGACTGTGCTGGCCCCGTAGTGGTCGCACTCGTTGACAAGCTCATGCATGCGCTCCTTGATGAGCTCCGGTGCAGGATCGGCTAGCTGGGTGGCGGGGATCAGCTAGCTGGGTGGCGGTGTGGCTTGCGGCTGCCAGCGCTCGGCTTGGTGGGTTGCGGCGGGGTCGGCGCTGCGGCTAGGTATGACTGTATGTGGACAGAACGAGGGGAAGAGATGGGATTCGGCCATTAAGGGTCATCTCGTCGGGGACTTGGAGTCTCCAGGCAAATCCTAGTTGCGCCTTTAGTGGCACGGACCGCTCGTGCCGCCTGAATAACTGATTACTGTGTGAGACTCATTTCATGCGGTAGTCGTTGTATTGATTCGAGTAAGCGCTTCCAACAAGATGGAAAACATGGAAGGGATGTGACAACAAGATCTCAGCACCAACAAGGTTTGGATTTATTTTTGGTGAGGGTTTGGACTTTAGGACAGAAAATATTACAAAGTGTGTAGTTGTTTTTGGTTTGATATAAAAGGCCCCTAAAAGTATGGGGGAGATGGAGTTTTATGGCAGGGACAACCCCCTTAGCTAGGTGGAAAAGAATTCAAAATTAACAGCATTTTCATGGCTTTCTTAAGAGAGTAAGTAGTCAGTTTGGGGAGTTATTGGAAAGCTTCTCGAAAATTCGCGAAGCATTTATCATCTTGAACACTTTCCACCAAAACTGCTTTTTTTAAGAACATGCAAAAGATTTGCATGTCATGACATTAAGAAGAGAGCAAGGTGTTACAGAGTAATATTACAACGCAACACCACGCTGCAACACCCAAACCACTGCAGTAAAACTACTACAGCCTGCCTCCTAGGACTACTCCTCCCTCTGGTCTGCCCCTACTCTAGCCTGCTTCCAGAGAGCAAACTCCTCTCTAATCCGCCGTAGAATCACTTCCATAGAAGCTTTCTTCCTCTCGAAGCATCTGTCGTTTCTTTCCAGCCATATTCGCCGACAGACCGCAATTGCCAAAGTGATCAGCTCTCTCCTCCTTTTCCTCGGGCGACAGATCGAGAGTGAGAACCACCAAGGCCTTAGTTGGGAATTCAGTGATGAAACAAAGGTAGTGTAACCTCCCTCGTTGAGAATCTGAAACCAGATCGATCTGGCTGTGGGGCATTGCAATAGCAGATGATCCATAGTCTCGGGCAATTGATCACACATTGGACAAACCGCAGGCCCTTGGAGATGCTTCCTCCTTAGTCTCTCCCCTGTCCAGCAACGATTCCAAAGTGCTAGCCACAAGAACAATTTTTCTTTCAAAGGTGCCCAGCAACTCCACAGGTTGTCCGCGTAGTCTGCTTCAATACCGCCTCTGAAGTAAGCTAAATAAGCAGACCTTGTTGTGTACGTGCCATTAGCCGTTTGCTTCCAGCTGTAAGTGTCTGTCTCTGCCGTCAGAACCACACCTCGGACTGCCTGCCATAACTCCACAAATTGCACAATCGCCGGGACCGACGAACGCCCAGAAATCTTGCTTACCCAGTGGCTATCCACCAATGCTTGTGCCACCGTCATTCGTAGTGCACTTGCAGGTTTGAAGAACTCTTCTAACGCTGGTGCAAGGTCCTTCGCGCTCCTTCCATCGATCCACTTATCATACCAGAACAACGTCAGCTCCCCACTTCCAACCAAGCAATCAGTGGCTGCATAGAACATCGCTTCTGCTGTTGGAGCAATCGAAAACTGAAGCCCATTCCACGAGCGAAGAGGTCCATTCTTCTCCAACCATTTCCATCTAATGCGCAGAGCATCATTCAAAAGCTTCAGATTATGGATCCCTAAACCCCCGAGGGCTTTTGGTTTGCAGACTTGCTCCCAAGCGACCCTACAGTGCCCTCCTTTCACATCATCTGTACCACGCCAAAAGAACCCGCGACAGATTTTGTTGATCAGTTTGATCAGCCAAGGTGGCAAGTCCAACGAGAGCATATGATAAACAGAGATAGTCATAAGGACAGTTTGGACTAAAATTAGCATGCCTCCTTCGGTGAGCAACGCCACCCTCCATGTTGCAAGTCTCCTGGCTAGCTCATCAAGCAGAGGTTGCCAGTCTTTTTTCCGCAGCGGTCTCGGGGACAGAGGTAGGCCTAGATATCTGCAGGGGAATTCCGCGAGCTGACATGGGAAGGCCGGCTGCACCTCTTCCACCTGGGCAGTATTGCATTGAATCGGCATGATCATGCTCTTGCTCATGTTGGTGACCAAACCTGACGCTGCCCCAAACATTTCAAACAGCTGCCGTGCCGCCTCGAGTTCTTCCTCTCGCGGTCTGATAAACAATGCCACATCGTCCGCATAAATAGAAAAATGGTGTCTGACACCCCACCGATGTATTGGCTAAAAAATGCCCGCCGTCTCCACCTTGGTGAAAACTGCAGTCAACACTTCCATGATCAGGATGAAGAGCTGCGGCGAAATAGAGTCCCCTTGCCGCAAACCCCTTGCGTGGAAAATCTGCTCTCCCGGGAACCCATTCACAAGGACCTTGGTTTTGGCTGTGGAGAGGCAGACCCCAACCCAATAGCAGAACCTTGGACCAAAACCACGACGGCGAAGAACAGCAAGAAGAAACGGCCAGGAAACCGAATCGAAGGCGCGAGCAATGTCCAATTTCAGAAAAAGAGCCGGAACTTGTCGCTTGTGAAATGTTTTCAGAGATTGACTTACAAGCTAGTAGTAGTCCTGAATCGTCCTCCCTTTGATAAAAGCGCTTTGATTAGGCGCAATCATCTCGCACAGCTTCAGGGCAATGCGCAGCGAGAGCAGGGTTTCGGTTACCGGCCGAAATTCCGCGGTAACCGGCCGGTAACCGGATTTATCGGCCACCCCGGTAATTGTGTATATCGGCAGAAAAAACCCGGAATATTCAAATCTGGACCGAATTTGTTGTCCCAAAATTTAAATTTGAATTTTTTTCGACGTTTTATGTTTGAATCCCAAATTCTTGCCGGAAAATTAGGCCGGTAACCGGCCGGTATTTTCCGGTAACCACGGTTACCGGAAATACCGGCCCCCTCCGGGATTTTTTTCCAAACGGTAACCAAAACCTTGAGCGAGAGTGCCTTCGAGAAGATCTTGGCAATGCTGTGTAATAAACTGATCGGCCTGAAATCCGTGATGTCACTGCTGCGGGCTTCTTCGGCAGCAGGGTGATGTAAGCGCGATTCAGAGCCTGGAAACTGCGACTGTCTTGCGCGGTAAGGTGGTGAATAGCTGCCATCACGTCCACCTTCACAATCGACCAGTAGGCTTGGAAGAAACGAATCGAGAAACCATCAGGGCCCGGGGCCTTGTCAGGCGGCAAGGCCTTAATGGTGTCCCAAATTTCTGCTTCAGAGAAATCCCCTTCCAACGAAGACAAATCCACCTCCGGGAAATCTAGCAAGTCCAAATTGATTGTGCTTTGGCGAGCCTGCGGAGTTCCAATCAAATTCTGGTAAAAATCCGTGCTTAACTCATTCATGCCAGCTTGCGTGACTTCCTCTCTGTCCCCCCTTCGAAGCTTGAAGAGGTGGTTTTTTCTGCGTCTGTTGCTTGCGTGCACATGAAAGTACGTCGTATTCGCGTCTCCTTCCCGCAGCCACAGGATACGCGAACGCTGATGGGCCATAGTTCGCTGCAAAGAGGCGAAGCCCAAGATTTTCTTTTTAATCCACCAAAACTGCTATTAGCTACACAAGTGCAAATGGTATGAGGTTTTTAACCTCAAGGAGCTTCTGTTGGTATACCCAGAGGCCCGTCTCTGGTCCATGTGGGTGTGGCACAACAAAATATCAGAGGCAAAAATCTGACAGAAAACAATTCACTTGAAACTTGTTTTCTTTAACATTCTTTTTCCAACTCGGTTTCTTCATGAGCTCATATGTTGTTGGATTCCTTCAATGTATATCTAAGTTCAACCAACAACAAGGGAATAAACGCGTGTATCATCAAGTTTATGTTTATAAGATAAACTTAAGTTAGTGTTCACCTGATCTCTTATAAGTTTGGCACGGCTTCTTGTTATAGGTCAATCGGTGGTTGGCATAGCGTCGATGGTTGAGATGTCCTCATCAGGATGTCATTGTACGAGAGAGGCCCAAACCTCTATAAATCTGTGTCGAGAGCTCCCATCGAGATCTTCTAAGCGCATCGCTCTCTCTATCTAATGTTGGTAAAATCCCTCGACAAATAGTATATGAAATAAATGAGAAATAAGAAGCCGCAATTCCTCAAAAAATGAGGTAAGATAGTATATTGGCACATATGCACTTAAAGCAACAACTTAGACAAATTGTTAAAAAATTATGTTGTAAAAGCAAACGTCAATCAATTGGGGCATCGTCTTCTTCGAGAGGCACTTGTAACTATTGATGACTGGAGATCTGGTTGTACACGGCTTCGATCCAGGGTTCATAGGTCATAGGCATTTCGACATATAATTTCCTCGTTATCGTGGATTGTCCAAAAACAGGCCCATTTTCATTTTTTTTCATTTTGCTTTCACACTTTAAGTCCAGTTTGTTTGTCCATGAGCCCGTGATGCCTTTGATAATAACTAGCTGGGTGGCCCGCGCAATTGCGCGGCTAGCAATATTACTTCAACCTTGATATCTAATGTATTTTTTTTCTTCTTGATTCCATCTTTTGGAAAAATGAAGCTAAACAAAAAGTGTAATATATTTTAAAACATTCCGATACTCACTTTGACGTAGAGCTTGGGTACATTTCACATGTTTCTATCCTGGTGATACAACTCGCGTAAATGTTGTAAATACACAACCGAATAACTTCATTGTTTATTCCTCCAAGTTATATTATGCAAAGATGACTCTAACATTCAACCTGTATTCTACTCAACTTGTATATTATTTCCACAAACTATGCAGTAATTTGTATTTAGGCTTGAAAGTTTTTATTATGTTAGAGTGGAGTCTACCCTTCAATTTATATTTTTTCCTCAAGCTGCCTGTGACCACTCGCTCTTGCAGTAATTTTGCCATCAATTAATAGTAACATTAAAAAAGATGAGTGATGTACTGGATACATTATGGACACCCACTACATATTATGCTCCGTTTTGACTAATCACGTGAAGTATAATACTTCCTTGATCAATCACGCGAAGTATAATACCTGTAGTAGATCCATCGAGCTATATTGTTTGTGATAGCCTGGACATGAAGCAATACATATGTGATTGACTTTCATAGGTAGGGTAAATTGACGAATTACAGAAACATCCTACGGGCCTTGCCCCATTCCACCCAGGCTCTGTTATGATGTATCTACAGAACCATCAAAAAAAGTAAGTAATAAAAGCTACCTGATATGAAGCTGAATTACTGAAATTATGTTGTAATGTATTTAACAACCATGCATTATCCTAAAGGATCCATGACCTGCAGTAATGAATAAAAATGAAATATATCAAGAAAAGTCTATTTTTTTAGATGACCCGAGGAAGTAAGCTTTCGTTGTTGTTTTGAGCATAAATAGCCAGTAGAAGTAGCAGCAATTGAATGTTCCCACGCAAAAAAAATTGGTAGTAGTTGCAGTTTCATAGGCAATTAAGCGATTTATCTCCCAGGCATATCAAGCAAGACATAATTGTTAGGAAATTAAATGGCGTCCTTAGTGGTCACAGTGGAGTGACTATGAAATAACATAGCATGTAATATGTACACTAAAAAACGATCGATTTGTTTTATAATAAGTGTTTGCCCTTTTTATAGACACGGTTCCATAAGGATGTAAGTATAAGAATATGACATTTCTGATGAACTGGGGATCATAATATGTATTTTTTCCATAAAAAATTCTTTCAAATTCTGGCGATGATATGGGGATCATAATACGACAGTTTGCATCAATTTTACATTAAAACTGATATATAGACTGTACCACTTACATCGGAGTTCAAAAGATATGTAAAAACCCATGCTTTAGAAACCAGGTTTTTTTAGAGACCAGTTAATCACTCACCTAGTCTTCACTCTGCCATCAAGTCCAAGATTCCATCTTCTGCCACCAGATTGCTTCACCTACAGAAAGAGTGTAAATGGTTAAAAAATTACAGAGTCCCTCTTCTACAGTATAAAAGAGAGATATTCAAACAGGTTTCCTCTTGCGTTGCATGTAATGCAAAACCTCCAGCTGAAGTGGATGTCAGTTTGCCTTGGATAACATCACTGAACTCGAAAAGTTGTCAGATAAAAGTAAATTCATAGTTGGGGTGAAATATTTAACGAAAGTCTTAGAGATCCAATCTTACGCCTTTATATGTTTGGATATGCAACGAAAGTTTTGATTAAAAAGTAATGCCAAGCTCGGTCAGTCCTGAATGCATGTACATACGTAGAGAAAAATAATACTTTCATGTGTCAGCGCGGAAGCAGAGAAGCAACGAACAGAGAATTAGGGCTAATCCAGACGTGCAAGCTAGGATATGCATGCACCAAGAGAGGGAGAAACTACCTGGAGCCATCGAATCGGAGTACATGGACCAGCTGGTGTCCATAGAGAACAGCTTATGCTCCTCACAGGTTACTTCTCATGCGCGTGGTCGCCGTCCATGACCTGCGTGGACTGGATCCAGTCCGCACGGGGGGCGCCGCCGTAATTGGATCCTCGAGGTGAACGATCCAGTAGACAAACCTAAGTATGAATCTCCGTCGGTCCTTGATGGAACAGACCCCCTGGTAAAAAAATTGATATCTCTCGCCGTCCCGAGCATTGCAGACATGCGGCCACTTCGACTGTGCCACCGCATGGCGTAAGAGAAATTTGGTGTGGGAAAAAAGTAAGATAAACTTGGTAATCTATTGTCTGTTCTCAAACTCGATCAAACTTTCCCTAGATCGACAAATTTCAACAGCACTGAAAACATGAACCAAAAAAGTGGAAGTCTGCATGCAGATTACATAGAAGACTCTGCTCGGTGATGAAAATTTCTGAATGGCATGAGGCAAACATCAATGTTTTACCTGCAGAAGGAAGAAGTCAAGATCATGGAAACTGCTTGCTCGTACGATACTTGCATCTAATGACCACTCTTGTAGTGCTCTATTGATGCTTAGGTTGATGGTGGTAATTGATATACCGAGAATCCTGGCATGGGAGAAAAAATAAAATTCAACTGACGAAACTGAAAGCATGTACCGTAAATGGTATTAGAGGGATATTAATTACCTACAAAACATCTTTTGCACCATGAGCATGTTTTTTCTTGAACACACGTCATCACTGCATTAAAATTAATCCATCCATGTCATCTAACAGTAAGAGAGAGAGGGAGAGAGAGAGAGAGAGTTAATGTGCATACAGGAACATGATTTGCAGAAGTATAGTAGTCACCTCTAAATCGTCTTGGTAAACCACCTCTACATACAGGAACATGATTTGCAGAACGTTCGATCTTCCACCATTTAGAGAACCACAACCGAGTATACATTGAGAAGTGATATGCTAGCAAATCGGGCGATGGTGAATTTCCCTATCCTCCTCACTTTGTAGCAATGGATGATCTACTAACCATTGATTCTTGCTGATACCATTATAACTGAAGGAACAGTAGACAATTATTAATTTTGTCCTTTAAGATGGAAGTAATACAAATGTACGAATACCTAATTACTAATGGGAACTTTGCAGTTCCAAAAAAAAATTTGAATGTGCAAACAATGATATCAGTCTTTGGTGATTACTCTCATCGTCTTACCTCAGTGATCCACTTTTTACATAACACTTTCTATCTTCAGATTGACCGAAAGTTACATCCAATGGGCACCTTAATCAAGAAATAAATTAAATGGGTCAGATCACAAAACACAGGTCTGTAATTTCAAAATGGCTCATTAAGAAAACCATCTGAAAATAAAATTTGACATTGGTTACTGTAATGCCTAGTTTATCCTAACCTTGATGGAAGAGATTCCGTTCCAAACTTGCAATGACTAAGCAAGGAAGCTACATTACTTGATCGTTGATCTCTTGGGCCCCATCTAGATTTATATATTGTTCACAAAAGCCATAATATACATGAAAGGACCAAACAACCAATATAACAACTCCTGAATAGTGCTACTATTGCAGTTAGTTTGGTACCGATAGAAGGAAAATGAGAAGCTGGAAATACAATACTGTTTGTCTGGATGAAAACTATTGGCCCATATGTATGTCTCAGCATAACATCACCGAATATATCTTGTGTCATCCAAAAGAATTAACTCCTAATGCAGCCAGTGAAATAAATCTGCATAAACTGCTTCCATCATCTTGCATCAACAATGATCATCCAAAAGAATTAACTCCTAATGCAGCCAGTGAAATAAATCTGCATAAACTGCTTCCATCATCTTGCATCAACAACGATCAAACAACGATCAATCAGGACCAGAGCTCTCTATCATGTTGGCTGCTGGGCTAATTTTTTAAGAGGAATAGATGGCTGGATATAGACAGGTAAATTTGCATAGCTTCGTCCTTGTCCAAGTCGGTTACAGCTAGGTTCATGCATGTCTGGCAGCTCGTAGGGCATGTTTGCTGGTCCAGTGACCTTCCGTTCTGGTCTGTAATTAATCTCCATCGGCCATGTCCTTCATCCTTCCCATGCTCTCATCTCTCTTGTTCAGGTGAAATCAGCAATAGGAACGCGACGTGAGAGACGGCCACCGGCCATCGCGATTAAAAACTGGGCCTGTTACTTCTATCAATAGGTACAATTATCAATACATCGATTAGTTTAGATTTTTCAAATTAGTTTCATAAAGAACGGCAGATTAATGTAAAAGAGAATAAACCTGAGACCAATAGGCAGGAGTACGTAGGATTATACTATCGATCCGGCTTCGTCGGCGTTGACGGCGTGGTGAAGATACGGCTTGGGACGTCGTGCATTGTCGGACGGCCGCCGGCGACCGCATGGACGCCGAGTTGGCAGTAGCACCTCCTCCTGCTATGCGCCATATAGAGGTACTCCGAAGACCAGCAGAAGGATTCTGCTTCGATCCAAGTTCATGACATCCAGATCGCTTGTGGTATTGCAGCAATAGGAAGACAACAGTTCATCCTCGAACAGGATCCTGCCGTGAAGAAGTATGCTATATGTCCTCCACATCCACGATATCCAGATCGCTTGTGGTATTGCAGCATCAATTGTCCGGCCACCGGCGAGTTGTAGCATGTATATTATATCTATTGAAAGAGGGGTTCGCTCGTGCGCACCTACTTCGTACCAGGATGACTCCGTCCAATCTCTCAATCTTTAAGAGGAAAAAATCATCTATAATCGTTAACTTTGGTGATATCCGGTGCCTCAATAATCGATGGCGGCCGCCTTTCATTGAACAGTCGAAGAGGCGGAGGAGAAGGCGACGGGGATTCTCTTTTTTTCCACCGTGATGGGCTGTTGTTTCTAGACGTGGGGAAGACGGACATCCTATATGTGTATTGAGATCGACACCAGCCCAATGTTACGAAAATTAAATCTTGGCCGTTGTTACTGTGCTGATTATATCTAACTAATCTTCACCGTTGATTGTTTGTTGTTTTAATAATATAATAGATAGATTCCAAATGCACATGGCGGGAGATCTCTTCGACTCCTCTATCGAAAATTATTAGACAACTGCAGGTAGTGATCAACGACAACAAGGTTTTATTGAATGTGTTACACCTTATTTCCAACATCAGTATAGTATAGCTTGAAAGCATATACCGATTTCAGCGAGCAGACATTGGTATTTAAGTACCATACACAAGAATCCTAACAAAATACATGCACTTATTTAGGGTGGAGATTCCTATAATCAAGTGGGCCATATAGCTCAAATAATTCAGCTAAAATGCCATTCTTCCTTCTCGGGTTGCATCCCATGTCTCGGCATAGTTGATCATTGTACCAATTGTGAAGACTTGCAATGCATGAGAAATGGAAGTGGTCACTGGAGTAGCGATTCATGAACTTCTCCCATTCAAGGACATCTCTTTGCATTGCCTTAATACTTGGTAATCTAAATCCACCATCCATGAAATGGGCAAGCCACTTGGTCCCTAGTTCCGAAGTATAGAGATTTGAATAGCTTTCAGAATACCCGATGACCGCGAGCTGTGGAATCTTAGGATGTATGCACTCCCTATGAAAAATAGCAAATAAGTTAACAAAAAGATTTGAAGTTTGGTTGTGTGTATCTTATAGCATTGCAAGATGCAAAGGGCAGGAAAGTTATCCGTCTAGCCATTATCTTAAGAAAATACAAGAACTACATAAAAATATGTATAGTGAAGTAATGACCTATAGAGTCTTCTAGTTGTGGATGTTGACCCAATGGCAATACTACGAAAGTATTCCGATGTGAACATGTCCTTGAGCTTTTGATCACCCTTGAAACCAGTGCCAAAAATAACAATGTCGCTCTTTACCAAAGTAGATTTGCCTTCAACAAGCACACCTTCTTTGCAAAAGCTTAAGGTCTTTGACTTGTTAACAATGATGTTGCGTTCTTCTAGATTGTTGTAATGATCCTTGGGCGCAATGGAAAATGAACCTGCCACTACTCCCTCAAAGAAGCTATGGTCAGGCACCATGTCATGCTTCTTTATTTCAGTGGAGTAGTAGATCTCAGCAAACTTGGAAAACATCAACCTCTACTCATACACAAAACAAGGAAACACATGTCTTGATTTAGTCTACACCAAAACTATTTAATCAAACTTTGAATAATATAAAAAGGGTAAGATGCATGTTACCGTACCAATGGAGTCAAGACGGTAGCCACCATGCTAAGGAGGAAACCTTCACCAGGCTTGTGAATAAGGAGTTCAGCGAAGCGTGTTAGGTAGAATGTTGTCATGTCGACACCGAAAGCATAGAAGCTCGGTATGACCCAATGCTTGGTTCGGACTACCATCGTGCATGGTATATTGGTACCTAAGAACAACAATAAATGAATAATAAGTATAACAATGTTATGCAAATGTTTCATTTTTTTATCCTTCATACACCCATTGAAACCAAGACTATACATCATACTAGCGGGTGTAGATATTTCCACGTCCCAAATACTGCCATGGTGTATTGTATATGCTACTTTATGCCTTGGAATGTGCTTATATACAATTTTTAATTATCCAAAACGAACTGTAGACAAATATTGCAAGTGAGTTCATAGGTTTTACTTGATCACATAGTGATTATTATGTTATTACAATTTATACATACTAGTATACTACCTAACAAGTAGTATACATACCAACTAAGTAGTCTTATATACTGTCTAATAATAGTACTATCTAAGTTGATGAGTGCAGCGTTTTGGAGCTCAGTGGAGCCTGATATTTTGAAGAATTTGAAAACAATATTCAAAGTTTCACAGAATTCTGAAATTAACATGTACATACGGATATCCTATGAGCATGCAAAAATTTCAGTACGAAAAATATCATTTTTGTGTAACGACTAACGAGAGTATAAGGTATTTCGTACTGAAATTATAAATGCTCGTATACAACCCTATGTACACTGTGAATTTTAATTTATTGTTTCAGTTTTAAAAGTTCATTTTTTGGATTCCTAAGAAAAAGGCCCCCCCTTAAGCCCGAACTCACCTTTTCTGTACCTAAGTGGTCTTATATACAACATATTACAACTAGCGACATACGCTGTTGTTTGAAATATACTACACAGACTGTATGAAACCCGTGTGGGTGTCACCACACCCGGTGGTAGCATGATATGATAGACAAGGGGAGTACTTATAATTAATTATGCTTGGGTCAGTAAAATTTACATGCTCTATTTCTGGTAAACTAATTAATCTTCGTGCGAGAGCTAGGATTGATGGAGGGGTGATATATATTGTTCTACTCCAAGAAAAAAAATGAAGGCTTTGTATATTTGTACATACCGTTCACTTTTGCACACTCATTAGCAATGTCAAGGGCTGATTTCCCGTAGCCAACAACAGTGACGCGCTTGCCCTTGATCATCTTCTTAGATTTATCGGTGCTCATCTTGGAGTAGTCCATGGAGTGGATCACTTTCCCATCAAATGTTTCCGGGCCAGTGCCAGGGTGAAATGTAGGTATGTTGGGCACGCCGCTGAACCTTCCAACACAAACAATCACAAAGTCTGCTTTGTGCACCTGCGGGAGAAAAGAAAAATATTGGGTGCAAATATCAGATTGGGGTGGAAACTAGCTGTGGATAATTTTGATATTTTCAATAATCGTACGTACCCAAGAAAATGCTAATATGGCAACAAACATCGACACCCATATAAAATGAATCCTCATATGATAAATGAATTAATTATGAAAATACCAGGGTATGCGGCACGAGCGACCATCCTTTGCGTACCACAGAAAAACATTAGCAGCATTCATTAATCTTCGTTGTTTTTGTTGGCTGGATAAAACTGTTGGTCAAATATTGGATGAGTACAAGTAAGTGTTAAAGTGGATCGAGTGGCCTATCTGAAAGGCTTGTAAGATGATTCTGGGCACCAAATTGCTACTGTTGTTTCATTTTCAATGAAAAAAGGAACAAGACGGCGAGCCGTCTTTCATCTAAAAAACATTAGCAGCATTCAAGTCCAACGACGGTTAGGGCGGTGATTTCAAGTGGGACGACATCCCACCCATCCACTAGTGCCACTCAGACCTAGCATGGAATATTGGCTAGCACGAATGTCGAAATTTTCATTATCAATATGGTAATTAGATCACCGCCTCATTTCCGGAATGAAAGCTCTTAGAGACGCAATTTACTAGTCACGGTGGTACCTACACACCATAGCATTATACGATGATGTATGCCGTATATACCCGTGTTAGCTTGCTTTCCTAGCAGAAAACGGTTTTTTGGTGTACAAAACTGGTTTTCAGAATTTTAAAAATATATTTTTAGAGTTGACTTTTTCTGTTTACTTTTAAAAATAATCATAGCGGTCGGGATATGACTCGAAAAAATTTCATAATACTTTTGAATATGCTATCAACTGTAATGTTAACATCCCCTGTCCCCTTGAGTATTTTCATTTTCCGTGTTGCGTATATGAGTCGGTCGACACTAGGGTGTCTAGGTACCCATTCGAACAGTGGCTTTCATCCGAAAGCTCTTATTCTGGCCTTTATTTGTCAGGCTGGACAATGTCAAACTTGCTACGTTACCTTTTTGAATGAGCCATCTTATTGTTTATGTGCTGACATTCATTGGTCGCCTTGGCAACCATGATGAAATCATTGCCTCGGTTGTGTTAAGCCGGACGTGGCGACGACGGTGTGAGTTATGTGTTCCCCTCCTTGAAGACGTTGTTGCGAAAGAAATCGACTTTAGTCGTATGTGTTAATTGTCTAACTTATATACTTTGTTTGTTGATGAGCTTGGTTTCCATGACTAGCGTTAACTTTAATAAATTAGTTTTTGGCATCACCTTGATGTAGAGGCCTGGAGTTTCAAACTTTTTTCAAAGTAAAAATACTAAAAGTGAAAGTGTCCGTATATGTATTCACATCCGTATTTATTTTGAAAATATTAAGACCGTCCAAAAGTGATTTCTCTACTCCTATAAAAACCACAGTTGGTGATGATGGTGTGCCTGCCATCTTTTATCGACGATCGTTCGATTTGAATCTAACGAACAAGAAGCAATCTTGGCAAATTTGCAGATAACCCCTTGTATTCTTATCTCTCCTCACACCTCATCCAACATTCTGAATATTATTTGGCAGCAAGGAGAAAGCTCATCCAAGTTCCAACTATCCTCTGTATATAACTAATGACTAGCAATTGTAGTTATGTTTTGCTACAATTACACAATTCTTTTGTGTGAAAATTGCACAATTTTGGTTATGCAAATTTTAAACACTTTGGGCTGCTGTACTTAGAGCAAGTACACAATATTTCACTTAGAGCCTCTATTGGTAAACGTAAAACAACCCACTAATCACGGATATTTTTAGAAATGTTCTATGAATTCTGAATTAGAAAGACGGACATGTATTTATTTGGTTCTTGGAACTTATATTAATAATTTTATCTCCCTATTGTCTTGTAATTAATCATCAAAATAAAATTAACTAAGAACGAGTGCATTACAATGTGGTAATTAATTTTTCTTATAAAATAGCTTCTCAAGTTTGTTAATTTTTCTTATAAAATAGCTTGCCAAGTTTGTATTCTCACGCTTCCATTACAATATGTATTATGTCCCAACACACAGGCATTTCAGATATAGTAGGATATATTTTTTTAATGATGTGTTTATCTCTTTGTATACATGTGAATATTATGTATACTATATTTCTATGTCTTGCAAGAAAAATAATTAGTGGACTAGTCAGTTTACATGCCCGTTGGTGATCAGAGGACAAAAAGTGTAAGCAAGTGCCAGAAAAGCACCAATGGATTAGCAACACCGTCGAGCCGCTGCTGCCTCATTCTAAGAGATCAGATTAGTACCTGAACGTGCCCTTCGGCGTCGGCCACCGTGAGTTGCCACTCCCCGTCGCCGGAGCCGAACGCCTCGCCGCACCCGGCCCATTCCTCCCACGCCGCCACCTCCTCCTCGGGGACGCCGGCGTACTCCATCCCGGCCACACGATGCCCGAACCTGACGCAGTCGAGCACGCCGAAATGGCGCGCGTAGGCTTCGAGGTAGCCGGCGACCTGCGCCCCTTTCGGCTGCGCCTCCGCGACAGAGTCCGGCCACGGGAAGTCGGAGTACTGGTAGGCCGCCCGCTTCGACTGCAGCCTGGTGCACTCGGGAGCGTTCGCCCACACGCCTCCCACGACGGCGTCGGCCTCAAAGACGACCGGCTGGCAGCCGCGCTCCAGCAGGTGCTTGCACGCCGCCAGGCCGCTCACGCCCGCGCCGATGATGGCCACGCTCTTCTTCTCCATGCCGGCCGGTCGATCGATCGCTCGCGCGCGCCTACTCACAGCTCCGCGGACGATACTTACTATATCAATTTATAGGTGGTCTCGAAACTCGCAGCATTTCTCTTCTAATGTCCTAAAACCATGGCTCCAGCTGCAACGAGTAGGGTGCTACCAGTCTAGCGCCAGGGCCAAAAATGCTACTACTACCTCCGGTTTTTATAAAGGGGCCCTATCTTATTTATCAGATACCAAGAAAATAAAACTAACTAATAAATTACACGATTAATTGTGTGAAAACATAATATGTTTCATGGTGCATCTTTCTCTGTTCATGTATGTTATGTTTGCATCAATAAGTACCATGGCGAACATACATTAAATTCTTTTCAGGAAGATATAGTGGCTTTTTAGGCCTTCCGTAACGTTACATGTAGGACCATTTCTTAGCTATGCCACATAGGCAAAATGCTAAAACGGAGAGATAATTAAGAGTGAGTCAAGCCGTATGTTATTCTGAATACGGCTCTTATCACGTTTCTCAGCCAGTTGCGCACTTACCTCACCAATCCCGTGCCGCTCTAAGTACACGTTGGCCAATCAGCGCTCACACTCGTCGTCGTTGTGCTCTTCGTTGCGCTCGTCGGTGACGCCGGTGAGCATGTTCCTCACCCTAGCTAGAGAAAAAGGTGAAGGCCGAGTCCCGCACCGAGGAGTCGCGCGGGCGACATTGTCTTCCGCTAGCCTGCACCTCCCCTCCCGCCTCAAAGAAGGCTTTCCTTCCGCCGGCCGCCGACGAAGTTGCAGAAGGAGGCGACAGAGGTGGACGCCGAGCACCGGGCGCAGCAGGCACAACGCGATCCCACGGAATTCCAAGGGGTGTCCGCCCTCGAAAACTCGCAGAACATTGTTTCAGCGGCTCCTAAAATTTTCACCTTGTCGTGGTCGGCGTGCGGCCATGCCTAGGCGACCGACAACTACAACGACCTCGACACCGACAATGGCGGCAAATGGCCCAACGGCTGGGGTGGCGAAAGACCCAGTGTCAACGAGGAAAGTGGCGGCGGTAGCGATCCTAGTGGCACCAGCTGCGGCCAGGAGAACTGGGAGGACTAGAACGCCTTAGAGAACCTCGAGATTAGGTTTAGGTTTAGTTAAATTTTGTTCAAATTTGTAAAATTTTCTAAAAATTTGAATGAGATTCGTATATTTTTTCATTCAATAATTTTTTAAACAAATTATATATTGGGGGCCACTCACAAGAGACGCTCCCCATGCACGGTAACATGTACCATCGCTCCTAATAGCGCTCGCCTGCCGCTATTGCCAAACATTATAATGGGATTATATTAGGGGGCGCGAGTAGAGATGCCCTAATATCTAAGTGCTTAGACTAGTGAGTGGATATATAGTGTTATTCCACAACTTATATGATACCACTTGTTAAAACTTAGAATTTTAAGTTTCAAATTTTCATAATAAATTTATGATGTTCACAAGATGTGTGTTATGATTGTTAGAATCTGCATAACCAAATTTGAAATACACGCATAGAAACAAAAAAGACAAATCTAACATAAATAGTAGTGTCACACAAAACGACACTATTCCATTGCAATTTGTCTTTTTATCTGTGTGTATTTTAAATTTTAGGTAATGTGAACATACATCTTGTAACCACCACCATTTTTTTAAAGAGTGGTATACCATGATCATTCACGATGTGATATCATAAGATATTTTCCCCATGTTAGTTTGCTGGACCGGTGGCAGCTCCGCCCACGGCCGGATCTGTCAACGCACGCTGGCTGCACGTCCGCATTTCAGAGCAGAGCGATCGACGGACAAGGAGATCAGGATAGCGTGATGGAGTGTTAGCTAGAAAACAAACCGAGAGATGCGCTGCAGCTACGCAGGAAGAACCGTACATGTGACGACGAGATCGACAAGATCTGTCAACAGTATTTATAGTCAAAAGTTTTGACTCAAAACTGTGTGCCCAGCGGGCCTCGTGATCAGCCATTTGCAGCCGGCGGCGAGTGGAGCGGCAAACAGAGAGTTTTTTTTTTTTTGAAACGGTGGGGTAAAAGCTTTGCCCCTTATATTAATTAAGGAGAAGATTGCAAGAATGCAAGTTTGAGATAATTTTGTCACCCGAATATTACAACACAATTACTCTCGCGGCATCAAATTGCCCAAACTTTTGGCACCCGCCAAAACCCAAAGGCGTGCCTCTTTCTTAATTTTATCTAAAAGAACAAAAGTGGGCGAGCTCTTGTTGCGGAAGACTCTTGCGTTGCGCTCGTTCCAAACTTCCCAAGTGATGAGGAGGGTGAGGGAGGCAACGGCTTTGCGGTTGGGAGGGGAGCTCGTCATCAAAATCCACCATTCGTTGAAGTTGAGGCTTATCCAACCCGCCGTGGCCAAGGTGTGAAGGCCAAGCCAATCTCTTACTAGGTCCCATAGTCTTCTAGTGTAGCGGCAATGCACAAAGAGGTGAGAGGTGGTCTCCGTCGTTTGCTTACAAAAAGGGCAAAGGCCGCAATTGGGCCATCCTCTTCTTGCCAACCGGTCCGCCGTCCAAATCCTATTTTGATTGGCAAGCCAAGCAAAAAACTTTGTCTTGGGAGGAGCCCAAGGCTTCCAAATCGATTTCTCCATGGTGGAAAAAATGGTTCCCATGAATTGCATCTTGTAGGCCGATTTTGCCGTGTACTCTCCATTCTCCGTAAGCTTCCAACGGATTTCATCACTTGTGTTGGGTTGAAGTTGGATGTCGGTGAGTAAGGACCAAAGCTCCACAAATTGTAGGAAGTGGGCGGTGGTGAACTCCTCATCAAGTCGCACCTTCTCCACCCAACTTGCACCAAGCAAGGCATGGCCAACCAAACAATTCTTCTTGCTAGAACACTCGAAGATGAGCGGCACAATATCTTTTGGTTTCCTCCCCTCCAACCATGGAGCATGCCAAAAAGGGGTTTTTAGGCCATTCCCCAAGGTGATCGTTGTTGCGGCATAGAACAACTCCATGTCATCGTTTGTGCAAGGATTCCCATATCCGACCCAAATTTTGTTGGTGTCTTTCCATTCAAGCCATGGCCACCGTAACCTCAAAGCCGACGCAAATTTTCCTAAGTGGAGTATGCCGAGCCCACCATGCTCCTTGGGGCGGCACACTAAATCCCAATTCACCTTGCACTTAGCACCCGTTGTCGTGTCCTTGGCCGACCATAGAAAGGCGCGTTGAATCTTTTTCAAGAAATGCATAGTGCCCGGCGGAATAACAAGAGGGGTCAAGTAGTAGATGGCTTGAGAGGCAATGACCGATTTGACATAGGTTGCCCTACCGGCCGTGGTGATGAATCTTCCATTCGAAGTAGGGAGCTTGTTCACACACTTATCCTCAAGGTGTTGAAATCCGACCTCTTTAGGCGCCAAATTGAGAGAGGGAGTCCAAGGTAGCGCATAGGGAATGAAGCCCTCGCCACCGGGATGCCCTTAAGCACCGCATCAAGGTTGATGGCACCACATTTGATTGGGACAACGGAGCTCTTGTCAAAGTTTGTGCAAAGTCCGGTCACTTCACCAAAAGCCTCAAGGATGGAAGCAAAGTTGGTGATATCATCTCTCAATGGCGCCACAAAGACCGCCGCATCGTCCGCATATAAGGATGTTCTCAAAATGGTTCCTCTCCCACGAAGTTTGTGAAGTAGCCCTTCTCTAGTTGCGATCTCCAAAATTTGAGTGAGGGGGTCAATGGCCAACACGAAGAGTAGGGGGGAAAGCGGATCCCCTTGCCTAAGACCACGGCCATGAAGGATTGGAGGTCCGGCTATGCCATTGAGGAGCACCCGGGAAGAAGCGGTGGAGAGCAAGGCGGCAATCCAATTCCGGAAACGGCTAGGGAACCCACGGCGTTGGAGGAGGTCCAAAATGAACTCCCAACGGATAGAGTCAAAAGCCTTGCGGATGTCGAGCTTGAAGAGAAGCGCCGGAATTTTGCTCTTGTGTAGCCTCTTTGCAAGATTTTTGACATAAAGAAAATTGTCGTGGATGCTTCTTTTCTTGATGAAAGCACTTTGGGCGTTGGAGACAAGGTCATTCATAAGTGGCCCAAGCCGGAGGGCAAGCACCTTGGAAATAATTTTTGCGATGGCATGAATAAGGCTAATAGGCCTAAAGTCACCCACCTCTTCCGCACCTTCCTTCTTTGGCACAAGGGCAATGTTGGCGGAGTTAAGCCATTGGAAATTTTCGGCATGGAGGTTGCCAAAAATATTTATGACCCTCATGACGTCAACTTTGATTATATCCCAACATTTCTTGAAGAAAGCACCCGTGAAGCCATCGGGGCCGGGAGCCTTGTCGCTTGGCATTTGATTTATTGCAACTTTCACCTCCTCCTCGGTGAAGGGATCCCCAAGGTTCTCCAAGTTTGCCTCTTCAAAGTGCATCATATCCCAATTGAAATCTTGCGTTCTCGCCTCACCGCGGCCTAGCATCGAGTTGAAGTGGTTGTGGACAATTCCTTCTTTGGCCGCATGGTCGGTAACCCATCCATTGTTGAACTTGATGCGGTGTATGTGGTTTTTCCTTCTCCTCGAGTTGACCCTCATATGGAAGAACTTTGTATTTGCATCACCCTCTTTTATGTTTGTAATTCTAGCACTTTGCTTTTTTCTAGCTCTCTCAACCACGGCTAAAGCGACCACTTTCCTCTTGAGCCTAGCCCGAAGATCCCTCTCACTAGCCGAGAGTTCTCTATTTTCTTGAGCCAAATCGAAGTGAAGAATGACGAGGAGTGCGGCATGCACCAAGACCTTGGAGTTAGGGAAGAGACCACGGCTCCAAGTTGACAATCTCGTGCCCGTGACGCGAAGCTTGTGGAAGAGGTTTTGGCAAGGCTCCGCATGGTTTGAAGGCTCATTCCAAGCATGTTGCACAACCTCAACAAATCCGGGAAGTCTCACCCAAAAATTTTCGAACTTGAAGCTTCTTGGGCGCGGGGACCATGGTCGTCGGCAAGCATGAGGGGACAATGATCCGACAAGGAGGAAGATAGAGCATGAAGAACATGTGTGTCAAAGCGGAGATCCCACTCGGAGTTGCAATAGAAAGCATCAAGCTTGCAAAGTGTGGGATTTGCCCTCTCATTACTCCATGTGAAACGCCGGTTTTGGAGGTGGATTTCCTTGAGCTCACAAGTTTGGAGGGCGTTCCGGAAGCGGTTGATTCGACTACGGTTGATGTTGCGGTTATTCTTGTCTTGTGCACGCCGGATTTGGTTAAAATCTCCGAGGACTAGCCATCGCACGCCGGAAGGCGGCTTTTGGCTAATGATCTCCGCGAAGAAGTCATCCTTTCGGTTGGACGCCGTAGGTCCGTAAACCACGGTTATCACGAAGTCACCCTCCTCCTCGGTGTCTAGGATGTGAACGGAAGCCGAGAGGCAAAACTCGGTAACGGCGATGTTGGTCATTTGCACCACCGAGTCATCCCACAAGAGAAGGATCCCGCCTCTAGTACCCGTGGCGGGTCGTTCGGCAAAACGCTTTAACCGATTTCCCCCAATGTAACAAGCATCGAACGGTGACATGGATTGGAGCTTAGTCTCCTGGAGGCAAACAATCTGGCACGACGAGGCAGCCACAGTTTCATGTACTGTGTCCTGGCGATCTTGGTCATTCAACCCCCTTACGTTCCAGTCTAAAATATTTGGAAGCAGATCAATCATTGGACACACAGACGACCCTTCTTAGCTAGCAAACCAGTTAACTTAACAGTAGAAACAACATGATTAGCAAAACACCAGCGGCAGCCTACAAGTTCCAGAATCTGGTACAAGCACCAGTAAACAGGAACGGCCCCAGCGTACACCTTCCAGTAGCAAACAGATGCTTTCAGAAACAGCATCGCACCCCATATCTGACTAGAAACAGAGAGATTGTCTAACATTGGGAAACTAGGTTGACTCAAACAGACAAGGAACAGACGGATCAAACCGCTGCCGTAGCAGCTTCATCTTCTGTTGCATCGTGGTCCAGTCCAGCAGCACCACCGTGGCTCAGAAGGGCTTCATCCAGGGCGTCGTCTTCAGGTGTGCTGACCTTGAACAGAACGCGCATCGCCCCCATCATCGTATCCGGCACCACGCCGTCGAACGTCCGCGAGAACGCCGCCATGGCTTGCTCGGTGACGTCCTCTCCATCTTGCACAATGCCTAGGCCACGGCAGACAGCCACCTCAGCAGCCTTGGCCACCGGCTTGGCCTTGCGCTTGGCCTTGACGCGAGCGCTGGAGCGGCGGACGGAGAAGCCAGGCGTGGCGCGCATCGGCTCAATGTCCAACCCGGCCATCGTCTTCCTGCGGCGCGCCGGCGGCTTTGGTGGCGCGGACCAGGGCGGAGAGAGCAGCGCCTGCTGGCTCGCCACGAAGAGCGAGCCCAGGGGGCCCACCGGCGTGTCGGGGTCAGCTTCATGCTCGGTCTCGTCCGCGGATGCAGGCGAGCGCGTAGTGGAGATGTCGCGGACAGAGGGCGATGCCTGCTGCAGGACTGGCGACATGTCGAAGCCGGGAGGCCGCGGCGGGGTCAGCAGCAAGCATGATGGAGCCAGACACTCAAGCAGCCGGCGAGTCTCCTCATTGTGCACGGTGCGCTGTGAGAGCGTAACCTGCTCAGGTGCGTCTTGGCTGTTGCTAGGCAGGAGGAAGAACAGGAACGGGTCAGACATGAAGGAGGTCGGGGTTGGGCACACCGAGGTAGGCGACACCGGGTCCGGCGAAGCAGGCAGCGTCAGCGCCGCCCTGGACCGGCGCCTAGCTCCAGCCGGCGAAGCAGAACGCGCCCACGGCCTGCCGTGGGGCCGCAGCGGCCCGAACTCGGCCATGGCCTGCAGAACTTCACGCAGCTCAGCCGCATGCCGATGACCCGCACCCCTGTGGCCCGAGCGCTCGCGCTCATGGCCGTCGTCGCGCTGCCGCTCGCCGTCCCGTCCACGGTCCCTGGTGGACCTGGAAAGGCTACGACGAATCGCAGCGCCCAACCCACGGGAGGGGTTGCGCCCGCGCCCGTCACGGTCGTCGTCGCCGTCTCTGTCACGGCCCCGGTCCCTACGATCGTTGCCGCCGTCCTGGATGCGCTCGACCCTGTCCCTTACCGTGCGCTCGCCGTCGATGTGGCCAAAGTGCCAGGTGTATCTTGCAGGCGGAGGCGGCGGGTCGTCGATCGGCCCGGAGAGGTCCTCGACCAGGTCCAGGTGCACGATGCATCTCCTCTGCAGTCCCCGACGCCCTCGCTCCCGAACGCCGGCCAGCGCGTTAGGCCCCGGCAGCGTTACCCAGCGCACGCGCGGCACGAGGGCTGGCCGTGCCACCCACGCCCACACGCACAAGGCCTTCGTGTATTCCTTCCGCACGCAGGGGCCTTCAACGTAGTCCAAGGAGCAGGCGCTCCCGATGGCCTGCTGCACAGCTGTGGTGTCGTTCCAAGCATACAGCGGCAACTGCTCGACGCAGAGCCGCACATGCTGCTTCAGATCAACCTGCTCGGCGTTGTCCTCCAAACGCCACGGCCAGACTTGCACCCTCAGCGTGCCAAAAGGGAAGGCATGGTGCGCCACCGCGGCGTCACGGTGATGGGGATGGTTGAAGCGCACCAGGAACGGCTCGGGGTAGTGCTCGGTGACGCAAACGTCATTGGGGTCAGCAGCCACCTTGGACGAGAGAGCTCGCACCATGGCTCCCAGCGCGTCGCGGGGCGGCGGCCGGTCGAACCATGCATAGGCAGCATTGGTGAGCAGGAGCGCCGCGTCGGCCGACATCGCGGGCGAGGAGTGGATGACGACGAAGTCCTCTGCCGGCCTTGTCTCTTCCGTCCTCGGCATGGCGGCGTTTGCGCCCCGGCGCACGAGGGCAGCTTCGTGACGGACAGGGGGCGCAGGAGGCGCAGCTTCACGGCGCGGCGCAGCTTCTTGGGGCGGAGCAGCCGGAGGTGCACGGCGCGCCCGAGGAGCAGGCGAAACCGTGCTGGGACTTGGAGTTGGCTCGAGAGGATACTTGCAGAAGCGGGCGCGATGGCCAGAACGGAAGCAGCGGCGGCACTTTATAGGGTCTCTGCATTCGGAGGCACGATGCCCTGGCCTCCCCTTGAAGAGGCAGTGAAAGCAGCGCCCATGGAGCCAGGCAGGTGGTTGGGGGCGGCCGGCGACTTGAAGGCTAGTTGATGGCAAAGCCGCCCGGCGCGGAGGATGGGACGGCGCCGCATCCCGTCGTCCTTGCTCAAATCCCGGCCTCATGCGCATTGAAGAGGAAATCTCTGCCGCAGGCGAGTTAATGGCGTTTCTCCATCCAGACCAACCTCCTCCCGCATTGAATCTTCCTGCTGCATGCCCAGATGGCACCAGCTGCTTCTCCTTCTGCCGCAGCAGATCACGAGGAGTCTCAGGGACCTCCGAATCGCCGGTGGACGCCGTCCTCGACGGCTGCGACGGAGTCAGACCCAGATCTGCAGATGGGGATCGAGGGATTACCTGAGGCACGAATCCAGCGGGGACTTGGGGCGGGGGCGGCGGCAGGGGGCCGGGGTGGCCCGCGGCAGCGGCGGTGGCAGTGGGCGGCGCGGCCGGAGCGGCCATCGCCGGAGGGGGGCGGCGGTAGTTGGGTTCGGAGGAGCTCCAGTCCTGCATTTCGAAAAACGACTGGATCCCCCACAAACAGAGAGTGACTTCATTTCTGGTGATGCTTTTCGAGTACCAAGTATTGATCTTCGGGGAGAATACCAAGTATAAGCGATTTGCAGCCGGCGGCATAAAGAGAGTGACTTCGTTTTTGCGATGCTTTTCGAATACCAAGTATCCATCTTCGGGAGAAATTTTTAGGTTTAACCTTATTTGGTTGTACCTAGTAATGTCGGATTTCTTGTCCCTTTCTTGTTAAAGACATTTTGTGAAGATTTCTCGGAGACTTCCGAACTTTCTCCGGAGGTGAAAAACTATCATCTGACTTTCGTGTCTAGATCAGGCGACAACAGTGTTTGTGCATTGTTTCTTTTCCGATGGCGCTGTAGTTGGAGAGACTTTTTCACGGTCAGGTGTTGCCAATGGCGGAGTTTGCTTGGTGCTTTTGTATGTTGCTGATTGCTTTGGCTGGTGTCTTATTTTTTTCTTTTTCTTTTTTGGCTGTGTACATTTTTAATGTCTTGACTAGTTCTTTACATTAAATTGTTGCAGAGACTAGATATAATTGGTATCTTTTTATATTAATATATTCTCTTTATTAAAAAAGAAAACAGTATTCATAGTCATCGGATATTCGGATCCATGTCACGATCGTGTACTGGAAGTGGCAAGCTTCGAAAGGAGAAGCTAGCTAGCTGGCGATCGAGCGAGCCATTCAACTCCAACTTGAAGCCGGGCTTCCCCGATAGCCACATCTGCCGATTGGACCAATAGCTAGCTCGTTGCAACTGGAGCTGTCGGAGGAGTGCTGCATGCTGATCAATTATGCTGTTAATTATTTTTTTCAAGAAATATGCAAAGCATGTGCGTATATGCATATATACAAGGTGTTCATGGTGTGTTGGGTGTGCTTGTTCTTAAATGTGTTCCTCGTGTGCTTATTCTTCAAGATCTCTCACCTAACCTCTTGATCATCGATGATGCCTCTTCACATTTCACAATGAGGTCTAGATGGAAAAGATGTTGGTCGACTATGTGATTACATTCTGGCAATCGTTTTCGAGTTTCGTTAACTATAACTTTTCAATTTCGTGTTAAAATTTGAAAAACGAATCGACGAAATTTGTCAAATTTATCGGCTTATCGCGCACGGGTGACCGTTTGATTATGTGAGAAGTAGATTCATCTCGCCGTTTCGCATAACTTTCGTGTTGTAAGTTTTCCGTTTCAACGAGTTTCAGATGAGTAAATTTTGTATTGTTCGTGTGTACGTGTTCTTGGTGAGCTTGCTTAGCATGTGTTATGTCGACTTGCTCTACCGCTGCCGCTAGCTGTCGTCACATATTCCGCGGATGCCGCTGCGGCGGGCCATCGTCCTATCGCCGCTCCTTGTGAGTCTGTCACGTATATAAAGATGTTCCAAGTGTGGTGTGATACGTCTTAAACGTATATATAATTTTTGATGTTCCATGCTTGTTTTATACCAATTGCTACATGTTTTGCATCTACTTTATATCATTTTTATACATTTTTTGGGACTAACCTATTAACAAAATGCCGAAGTGTCAGTTCCTGTTTTCTGCTGTTTTTGTATTCCAGAAAAAACTAGTCTGGAAATATTTTCGGAATTGCACGAAACTTCACGGGGGTACCTATTTTACCTGAACTCACCTGAAGGACCGAAGGAGCAACGGAGAGGAGCCAGGAGGGCCCCACACGCACCTAGGGCGCGGGGCCCCCTCTGCCGCGCCCTAGGGTGGTGTGGGCCCCTCGGGGGTCGTCAGCCGCCGCTCTTTCGCCTACTTATTTCCCCGATGCGAAAACCCTAAGTGCTTGAGCCAATATCCACGAAAAGTTCCAGAGACGCCGCCGCCGTCAACCCTATCTCGGGAGGGTCCAGAACCTCTTCCCGGCACCCTGCCGGAGAGGGGAATCGTCACCGGAGGCTTCTACATCGCCATGCCTGCCTCCGGAGTGATGCGTGAGTAGTTCATCCTTGGACTACGAGTCCATAGCAGTAGCTAGATGGTTGTCTCTCTACTTTGTGCCATCATGTTTAGATCTTGTGAGCTGCCCTACATGATCAAGATCATATTATTGTAATGCTACATGTTGTGTTTGCTGGGATCCGATGAATATTGAATACTATGTCAAGTTGATTATCAATCTATCTTATATGTTATTTAAGATCTTGCATGTTTTCCGTTACTCGTAGATGCTTTGGACAAGTAGATGCTTGTAACTCCAAGAGAGAGTATTTATGCTAGAAAGTTCTAAGCTTATGGATGTGTTGTTGCCACTAGGGATAACCTAACGATGCTATGTCCACGGGCATATGTGTTTGTTTACATTACGCACTTTACTTAATGCAATTATCCGTTGCTTGCAACTTAATACCAACGGGGGACTCGGATGACAACCCGGCGGTGGATTATTAGTCATAGATGCTGTTGGATAACGGTCTATGTATATGTCGTAATGCCCAATTAAATATCATAGTAGTCAACATGTCATGTATATGCATTGTCATGCGCTCACTATTGTCAATTGCCCAGCTGTAATTTGTTCACCCAACATGTTAGTTATCTTTTATGGAGAGACACCACTAGTGAACTGTGGACCCCGGTCCATTCTTTTACACTGATTAAACAACCACAAACTGCAAACTGTTCCTTTTTCATTCTCTGCAATTTAATACTCATTTTCCACACCATACGTTTAATCCTTTGTTTTCAGCAAGCCGTGAGATTGACAACCTCACTGTTTCGTTGGGGCAAAGTAGTTTGATTGTGTTGTGTGCAGATTCCACGTTGGTGATCGTATTGCGCCTGCGGCCACCAACAACCTTCTGAAGAGTTGCTGCTCCTACTGGTTCGATAACCTTGGTTTCTTTCTGAGGGAAAACTTGCTGCTGACTGCATCATACCTTCCTCTTGGGGTCTCCCAACGACGTGTGTTCACGTCATCAAGCTCTTTTTCTGGCGCCGTTGCCGGGGAGACAGCAGTCTTCTGCAAGGGGAGTTTCACGCTTCCAATCTCTTTACTTTGTTTTTGTCTTGCTTAGTTTATTTTATTTTATCTTGTTTGCTTTCAATTATCAAAAACACAAAAAAATTAGTTACTTGCATCTAGTTTACTTTCAAGTTATTTTCTGTACTGTTTTTTTTCTGCTAAAATGAGTACTCCTGAGAACACTAAGTTGTGTGATTTCACTAGCACGAACAACAATGATTTCATATGCACACCTATTGCTCCACCTGCTGCTTCAGCAGAATTTTATGAAATTAAACCTGCACTTTTAAATCTTGTTATGAAAGAGCAATTTTCTGGTGTTAGTACTGATGATGCTGCTGTTCACCTTAATAACTTTGTTGAACTTTGTGAAATGCAAAAGCTCAAGGAAGTAGATGGTGATATTATTAAACTGAAACTTTTTCCTTTCTCCTTGAGAGGACGTGCTAAAGAATGGTTGCTATCTTTGCCTAGAAATAGTATTGATTCATGGACTAAATGCAAAGATGCTTTTATTGGAAAATATTATCCTCCTGCTAAGATTATTTCTTTGAGAAGTAGCATAATGAATTTTAAGCAATTTGATAATGAACATGTTGCTCAAGCATGGGAGAGAATGAAATCATTGGTTAAAAATTGTCCCACTCATGGACTGACTACTTGGATGATCATCCAAACCTTCTATGCAGGATTAAATTTTTCTTCAGGAATTTATTGGATTCGGCCGCTGGAGGTACCTTTATGTCCATCACTTTGGGTGCTGCAACAAAGCTTCTTGATGAT
Organism: Poa pratensis; assembly: GCA_947311845.1. Lineage (NCBI taxonomy): Eukaryota > Viridiplantae > Streptophyta > Magnoliopsida > Poales > Poaceae > Poa > Poa pratensis. The sequence continues at coordinate 12,717,440 of CAMZMU010000036.1, read as the reverse complement.
ATGATGATTAATTATTCTGAGTGGCACACCGAGAGAGCTCCAACAGGTAAGAAGGTAAATTCTGTTGAGGAAACCTCTCCTTGAGTGCCAAAATTGATACTATTATGTCTATGCTTGCAAATGGTCAAACACATGTTGATCCAAATAATGTTCCTTTAGCTTCTTTGGTTGCTCAAGAAGAGCATGTTGATGTGAACTTCATTAAAAATAATAATTCAACAACAATGCTTATAGGAATAATTTTGGTAATAGCAATTATAGGCCCTATCCTTCTAATAGTGGCAATGGTTATGGAAATTCCTATAGTAACTCCTACAACAATAATAAGAGTGTACCCTCGATCTTGAAGTTATGCTTAAGGATTTTATTAGTACACAAACTGCTTTCAATAAAACTGTTGAGGAGAAATTTGGGAAAATTGATGTGCTTTCCTCTAAAGTTGATAGTCTTGCTCTTGATGTTGACTTGTTGAAACTAAAGAACATGCCTCATGATGTTAAAGAGAGCAAAACTCTCAATGCTATACAAGTTAAAATTGATAACAATGTGAGGATGTTAGCTGAATTGCATGCTAGATGGGAAAGAGAGGATGAAATTGCTAGAAAGAATAATATTGCTAGAGTTTATACTATTACTACTTCTGAAAATGCTTCAAACTCAAGTGTTAACAAACCTCCTACCATTAATGGCAAGATATTGGTGTTGGTAATGTTTCCACTTCTATTGCAAAATGTCCTAAATTGCCTGATAACTCTGAAACTGTCCTTGATAAAGATGCTGAAATTTCTAGCAATAAGGAAGATAATAATCCATTACTTTTGATAATAATGACTTTGATTTTGATGGTTGCAATATTTCTGAAGTAATTAAGTTCTTGCAAAAGCTAGCTAGAAGTCCTAATGCTAGTGCTATAAACATGGCTTTTACTAAACATATTACTAATGCTCTCATGCAAGTTAGGGAAGAAAATTAAAACATGAAGCTTCTATCCCTAGGAAGTTAGAAGATGGTTGGGAGCCCATCATTAAATGAAATTGAATGACTTTGATTGCAATGCTTTGTGTGACCTTGGTGCTAGTATTTCTGTTATGCCTAAAAGATTATATGATATGCTTGATTTAGCACCTTTGGAAAATTGTTACTTGGATGTTCACCTTGTGATTCTACTATTAAAAAACCTTTGGGAAGAATTGATGATGTTCTTATCATGGTTAACAACAATTATGTCCCCGTTGATTTTATTGTCTTGGATATTGATGCAATCCATCATGCCCTATTGTGCTGGGAAGACCTTTTCTTAGACTGTAGGTGCTATTATTGATATGAAAGAAGGGAATATAAAATATCAATTTCCTCTCAAGAAAGGTATGGAACACTTTCCTAGGAAGAAGATTAAGCCACCTTATGATTCTATTGTTCGAACAAATTACAATGTTGATGCTTCTTCACTTGGTAATACTTGATGCATGCTTTGTGCCTAGCTAAAAGGCGTTAAAGAAAAGCGCTTATGGGAGGCAACCCATTTTTTTTTCTGCAATTTTTCTTTTATTGAGTCAAGGAGTGTTTACTTCTGTAGCAACTCCTTTGTATCTTTATTTTCTCGCATTGTTGTGCCAAGAGTAGCCTCTAATGTTAAGAGATGCTTAATTTTGATTGCTGCGCAGAAACAGATTTTTGCTGTTCACTGTACGAAATTCCTAAAATCACCAGATTGTTAATTAAATCTGAAAATTTTTGTGCGTAATCTTTATGAATGTCTGAAACTTTCATTAGTTCAGAGTTTCTCGATCTGAGCGTCGTAAGTGCCTCGAAAAAATTCGTCTTTGCGGACTGTTCTGTTTTAGACAGATTATGCCTTTTTATTTTGCATTCTCTCTTTTACTAGTGTTGAGTGAAATTCTTTTTTGGGTGGAAGAGCTTCACATAACATCAGTGGCTGTAGCTAATGTTTAAAGTAACAAATCATATTGCGTCTTTATAGAACATGTGAATTTTTGATTATGCACTAACCCTCTAATGAGATCTACTTTGAGTTTGGTGTGACGGAAGTTTTCAAGGGTCAAGAGAGAAGGATGATATAATAGGATCAAGAAGAGTGAAGAGCTTAAGCTTGGGGAGGCTCCCATGGATCTCCCCAGCATATTTCAAGAAGACTCAAGCGTCTAAGCTTGGGGATGCCCAAGGCATCCCCTTCTTCATCGTCAAAATTATCAGGTCATCTCTAGTGAAACTATATTTTAATTCTTTCACATCATATGTGCTTTTCTTGGAGCGTCTGTGTGCTTTTATTTTCAGTATTGCACTTTTATTTTCAATAAAGCTTGACTGGACCCTAGCATTCTTGATTGGGAGAGAGACACGCTCCGCTTTTTCATGAGAATACTCCTATTCTTCACTTATATTTGTTGAGTATTCATATCTAGCGCTGTTCAGCTTTTAGCTCTTGTTTTCATGTATCTCTTGTCAGAGCTATTAGCTTTCTTTTGTAGAAAGTACTCTCTTGCTTCACTTATATTTGTTTGGAGAGTTGATGAAATAAATTGATTGGTGTTTGGTTGGTTCAGAAAATGTTGCATGTGGTAATTGGTATAAGGAAAAACTTGCTTAATCTTGTAGATCACTAAAATGGATAACTTGATGCTTGTCAATTGTTTTGAGTTAACAAGTAGATCATGATTAAATTGTGCATCACATGAGTTAAGCCTATTAGTGAAGAACTACCGTAAAGCTTGTTGAAAATTTGGTTTGCATCGGTGGTATCTCTAAGGTCTAGATATTTTCTAATAACAGGGTTTGGTTAACAAGGAAGACGGTATGAAGTCTTATAACGTTTGCAATATGTTTGTCATATAAAACTTGGTGTACGGGTTGATATTCTTGTTTGCTTACATAACCTTGCTAGCCTAAACTCTGTACTGAGAGGGAATGCTTCTCGTGCATCCAAATCCTTGAGCCAAAATCCATGCCATTTGTGTCCACCATAACTACCTATATGTGGTATTTCCTTGCCACTCCAAGTAAATTTTTCATGTGCTACCTTTAAATTATTCAAAATGTTATTATTCCCTTTTTGTGTCAATGTTTACTAGCTCATGAGGAATTAGTGTGGTTATTCTTTATTCTATTTGTCGAGTGGACTTTTACACCTGGACTAGTGGCATATACATCCGCTTATCCAATAACTTGCAAAAAGAGCTGGCAACGGGGTGCCCAGTCCCAATTAATTACAACTTTAACCAATTAATTCTCTTCACACTTTTGCCCTGATTCATCAGTAAGCAATGACAAACAGTGAAATACCTGAATGTGTGTAAACCAAAGAGAAAGAGGGATGATCTGCCTTGCTGGTAGAAATAACGTCCTTCATGGGAGCCGCTCTTAAAAGTCCGTTCGACAGGTAGAATACTGTTCTCACCCGCTACCATTCGTTGACAATTAACAAACACCTCTCAAAAATAGATACTCCTCCATGGTATGTGATTGATGGAAGGCACCCGAGGATTCGGTTAGCCATGGCTTGTGTTAGCAAGGTTGGGAGGAGTATCAAATATTTTATGCAATCTCTATATGCTTTCAAAAACCTAAAAGCTCTAGCACATGATTTAATCCCTGCTTCCCTCTGCGAAGGGCCTTTCTTTTACTTTTATGTTGAGTCAGTTTTCCTATTCTTTCTGTCTTCCACAAGCAAACACTAGTGTCAACTTTGTTACAACATGCGTTATATGCAATGTATTGGACTTGTTATACTACTTTGTGTTGACAATATCCATGAGATAAATATGTTGAAAGTTGAAGCAAATGCTGAAACTAAATTCTTCCTTTGTGTTGATTAAATACCTTTTATTAGAAACTATTGCTTTATGAGTTAACACTTATGCAAAACTGTTTGATGCTTGTCTCGAAAGTACTATTCATGAAAACGTTTAGCTTGTGTGATTCATTGTTTACTCATTATCTATTTGGTAGCAAATTATAGACCATTGACTTGGATCACTTCATTCATTTACATGTGCCTTGCAATATTATATGATCAAGATTATGATGTAGCATGTCACCTCAAAAATTATTTTGTTTTTATCGTTTACCTACTCGAGGACGAGTAGGAACTAAGCTTGGGGATGCTGATACGTCTCAAACGTATCTATAATTTTTGATGTTCCATGCTTGTTTTATACCAATTGCTACATGTTTTGCATCTACTTTATATCACTTTTATACATTTTTTGGGACTAACCTATTAACAAGATGCCGAAGTGCCAGTTCCTGTTTTCTGCTGTTTTTGTATTCCAGAAAAGCTAGTCTGGAAATATTCTCGGAATTGGACGAAACTACAGGGGTCCCTATTTTTCCAGAACTCACCTGACGGACGAAGGAGCAACGGAGAGGAGCCAGGAGGCCCCACACGCACCTAGGGCGCGGGCCCCCTCTGCCGCGCCCTAGGGTGGTGTGGGCCCCTCGGGGGTCGTCAGCCGCCGCCCTTTCGCCTACTTATTCCCCCCGACGCGAAAACCCTAAGTGCCTGAGCAATATCCACGAAAAGTTCCAGAGACGCCGCCGCCGTCAACCCTAGCTCGGGAGGGTCCAGAACCTCTTCCCGCACCCTGCCGGAGAGGGGAATTGTCACCGGAGGCTTCTACATCGCCATAGCAGTAGCTAGATGGTTGTCTGTCCACTTTGTGCCATCATGTTTAGATCTTGTGAGCTGCCCTACATGATCAAGATCATATTATTGTAATGCTACATGTTGTGTTTGCTGAGATCCGATGAATATTGAATACTATGTCAAGTTGATTATCAATCTATCTTATATGTTATTTAAGATCTTGCATGCTTTCCGTTACTCGTAGATGCTTTGGCCAAGTAGATGCTTGTAACTCCAAGAGAGAGTATTTATGCTAGATAGTGGGTTCATGCCTCAATTTAATCTGGGACAGTGACAGAAAGTTCTAAGGTTGTGGATGTGCTGTTGCAACTAGGGATAACCTAACGATGCTATGTCCACGGGCATATGTGTTTGTTTACATTACGCACTTTACTTAATGCGATTATCCGTTGCTTGCAACTTAATACCAACGGGGGACTCGGATGACAACCCGGCGGTGGATTATTAGTCATAGATGTTGTTGGATAACGGTCTATGTATCCTGTCGTAATGCCCAATTAAATATCAGAGTAGTCATCATGTCATGTATATGCATTGTCATGCGCTCACTATTTGTCAATTGCCCAGCTGTAATTTGTTCACCCAACATGTTAGTTATCTTTTATGGAGAGACACCACTAGTGAACTGTGGACCCCGGTCCATTCTTTTACACTGATTAAACAAGCACGAACTGCAAACTGTTCCTTTTTCATTCACTGCAATTTAATACTCATTTTCCACACCATACGTTTAATCCTTTGTTTTCAGCAAGCCGGTGAGATTGACAATCTCACTGTTTCGTTGGGGCAAAGTAGTTTGATTGTGTTGTGTGCAGAGTCCACGTTGGTGATCGTATTGCGCCGTGCGAGCCACCAACAACCTTCTGAAGAGTTGCTGCTCCTACTGGTTCGATAACCTTGGTTTCTTTCTGAGGGAAAACTTGCTGCTGAACTGCATCATACCTTCCTCTTGGGGTCTCCCAACGAGCGTGTGATTCACGCCATCATGGTGATACGAGGTAAGTTCACCACGTAACTAAGAGGTGAGAGTAAGTATCATTGGAGGCGACACACGGTTGCAACCAAACACATGGCCAGACTTGGGTTTCTCCCGTGCATGGCTATAATTGATGGAGTCAACCAAATTATCTGCATAACCTGGCCAATAACTAACTCAGTCCAGACATGCCACACAGGGCATGACTGATGATGGATTGAAACGCGAAACATGAAAGAAACACGCCCTTGGTGAATGGAATACGCCTGATTTTGTTCCTTGACATGCGCCAATGGGCATTTGATCTCGTGGTATGAATCTCACTGCTTAGAGCATCTCCAACAATGCTTGCCAAATTTAGCTCCCTATGTCCGTGTATAATATGGGGCTTACCCCTCATATGTCCCTGTCAGTAGTCGTCCCCCTCATACCCTAGCCCACCCCCCCAAATACATACAAACCCGTGCAACATCCATTAGGTAGAACGGAAAAAACATACCATATAGAGGAGTTCATCACACAACTAATCACAGGTAAACTAAAAGGAAGGTGTTCATCCACATATACTACAAATTAACAAATTTATTAGAAAAAGGGTGATCCACCGTGTTGCCTTGCTCTCCCCTTGGTCATCTCCGAGGCAGAGGTAGTACATGTCAAAGACGGCGTAGGGGTCATCGTCGAGGGCGTAGGAGCTGCCATAGGAGGAAGGCCTACTCCACAGCGACGTATTGGGCTTTGGTGGCGTGGTCGATTTCTCCTTCGCGGACCGCTTGGACATGTTGATGCCCTCCTACAACTCCTTCGTGTTCTTGGGGCGGCAAGGACGGAAATCCATCTCCGTGGAGGTCAATGACTAGCGCATGACTCGGTCATCCTTGGACCGACTAAATGCAGCCTCGCGTAGACCCTTCTGCATGGTCCTCGAGCTGCCCGTGCCTCGGACTCCGTAAGCCGTTGCGGGCTCAGAGGACGCGACACGGTCATAAAACGGCACCCTTGAGTACGTGCTGGTAGGGATGGCGAGGAGTGAAGCGAGGGGAGGGACCAGTTGCAACATTGACCCTGGCTAGCCGTCAGCACAGAACTCGAAGAGCCGCCCTTGTCCTCCAGCGAGCGACGGAGGGCAACATATGAAGGGCGAGCTCCTCGTCTTACGGGGAAAGGAGGGGCGGGGATAAGGAAGGGGGCTCAAAGCATCGGCCACGAGCCAATCCTTGTCGGCAGCGGACCCCGATACGCTACCCGGACATGGCCATGGTGGACCGGAGGGGATAGGATGGGGAGGGGACTCCAGTGGATTGGAGGAAAGCGGCCGAGACTAGATAGCAATGACGGAGCTTGGAGAAAAATTAAGGAGAGGCCAATATGCTAATTAATCCATTTAATAGCTATAAATGTTCATAATCATCATTAGTTTATTTACTAATTAGAGAAATTGCACCATTGTTGGGGGCATGGCCTAGGTTAGCCCGCATGATTGCATGAAGCTCCGCCAGCGCTGGCTAGGGTTTGATTCAGGGTGGGATTGGGGTTAATGTGGGGTCGGATGGGCCATCCAGAGTGGTTTGACATGGCGAATGCATCCGGGCATGTCCAGGACGACCCAAATATGTCCCACATGTGGGCTGTGAGTTGGAGGTGGTGTCAGACAGCCCCATTTGGGCTCGATTTAGGCTTCTAGATGGATGCACTTTTTTCCGGTCCGGTCAGTGTCCATGCTATTTGTCCAGGCGTGTCCAGACTACGCCAAATCTGCCCATATGTGGGCTGAGTTGGACGTCGTGTCGAACAGCCCCTACATGTGGGCTTGGTTTGAGGGTCCGTTTGGGTGGGATTTTTCGATCCGGTTAGTGTCGGGCCTATCTGCGTGGATAAATGGGAGAGAGTAGTGGTCCAGTTAGTGACAATGTACAAATTTACTCAAAAGTTGAAGTTTATTAAATCTTACTACATATGTGTAAGAATTTATTAATATTTATAATATTGAATAGATACATTACATAAATCGAAATTTGTTTAGTGTCATGGGGGGTAGCGGTGCATGCAAGATCCACCATAGGAGCTTCTGCTATAGGATACGCGCTAACTCATGGAGGCAATCAGGCAAGACTTTTAGCGCGTGCGAATTTAAGCAGATCCGAGAAAGCAACTCCATAGATACCAGTGCCGGATGGAATCGCCGCAGCGCTGAGGCCTGAGGGCGATGAGGCAATCGAGTAAAAAAATGTGGCGGCGCCTATAGAGTTCGCTTTACCACCATGTATCACACGTCAACACTTTTTGGTGATGTAGGACACACCGTGGGATTCTTTTGTGGTATGACGAGAGAGAGAGCGCATGAGATGAAATTAAAATAGAGCACCATTTCTTTTTACAGCAAAATAGCACCGGTTGTCCTCGAGCACGGCAAAGAACATAGTCATGAGAGAGAAAGGTAACTGATTTAATTTGAGGCCAAGTACGTCCATGCATGCATGCATCTCTCAAGATTAATTAAAGATTTCCCACGCCATTTTTTAGCATGTTTTTAGGGTCAGCGACAAAGACTAACGCGGTGGCGCTTTTTGAATTGTTTCCCGGCGTGGAGAAAGAGAATTAAAAAAAAGACCAGGAAAGAGCTAGTTTAACTCTTTAGGCATCGTTACTAGCACACTGAAAAAAACTCTACGTGCTTTCGCGCGACCGCCGCTCCCCGTGGCGGCGGCGCGCGCTCCCCGGCCCCTCTCACCTCGGCCCTCCCCTCCCCCTCTCTCCCTCGTCACCGCCGCCGGCAGGGGCCACCGGGCGAGGCCCAGGTGGCGCCGGCGGCGGCGGCAGGTCCTTCCCCACGCCCTGCAGGCTGAGGCGGTGCTTCTCGGGCGGCGGCGGCTCGGCTCCGGACGGGTGGCGTCGTGGCGGCGGCGGCGCGCGTGGAGCTGCGGGGCGGTGCAGCAAAGCGGGCGGCGGGGCACGGCGGTGCGGCTTGGAGGCCCATGCGGCTGGGTCAGGACATGCCGGCCCAACTGCAGAGCTCTCGGCAGCGGATGGCGAGGTGGAGGCTGCAGGGACAACGGCGACGGCGATCGGCCTATTGCAGCGTGGCGGCGGGCTTCACGGGCCCGATCTGGGCCCGGCTGGACCCTATTAGGATTGGTGTGTCCTTGTGGGGGCTTTACGAGCCCGTCGGGTTCGGCCAAACCTAGCGGGGACCGGTGCGCTCCGCGACCGCGTCCGGTCGACTACTGTCTTCGGCGGTGGAGGTAGTTCCCTCTGGCGCGGCCGCGGTACTGTTGACCCTGGCGTACCTACTCTTAGCCTCTGTCTTTCTGGCCTCGTGACGGTGACTTCGGGTAGACGACGATGGTGGCTTCGCATCCGTGGTGGTGCTTGTTGGCGGGTGGTGAGTCTGGTGGTGACGAGGTTCGACCTCGCGGGGGTTTCCTGTGCTACGGATCGTCCAGGATTGCGGATGGGGTTTTTTCGGGAGAAATCCTTGTCGGTTCGTCCGACACGACGCGGTGCCGCCTTTGAGTGGCATCTTTCCTTCCTGAAGGGCGTTGTGGCTACCCTTCATCTGCTTTCCTCTGTGCCGGGGGAAACCTAGGACCAGCACACTGGTCCGGCAACAGCATGACTTTTCTTCTTGAAGGTGTTGCTTGGTACTCGTCGATTCGGTGCTAGGAGCGTGGTGGTACATCATCGGAGAGGGCGCAGCGGTTGCGGTCATCCTCGCTTAGTCAATCCACCTATGTCGTCTTTTATTTCTTCTTCTCCTTTCTTTGGGTGCTTGTTGGCTGTCGTCCCAGCCGTGTCTCTTGTTGGTTGTATCGGGTGCTTGCTATTTTTATATAGCGGGGCTACGGCCTATTTCGTCAAAGAGAATAAAAACAAGAGCCAAGTGTGCGTGTGGCCAAACGACAAAGACACAGAAAAGCATGAGAAAAAATGTGCACATTTTTCTGCCAAAAACGACAAGCTCTAAATGATGTTCTCCTATATGCATTTTTTGGTGGGCCCATGTTATGGAGCCGAGACAGACGGGAAGAAGTCACAAAGTTAGCTTTGCAAATGCTACAATAAGTGAAGCGCGCTAATCGCAATTTCATGTGTGAATCTCCAACATGGATCCTATGGTGGATGGAGGGGGGCAGCTACCCGCGACCTTTTTTTAAAAAGTCACCAATTCAAAAATTTCAGTTTTTTGTAAGTTTTCCGGGGCTTCCAAAACGCAACCACTGAAACGCCATTGAAACCAGTCGTGCGATGGGCAAAAAAGATGAAGTCAAACCACGGGAAAGCAAGTACATATGTGCACAACTTGAAGCATCTTTTTCAAAAACTTCTATAAAAAAAATCAGATAACATGTACTCACGGTGTTATATGGGGCGCACTTCTTAATCAAAACGATTAATGTACATACGCGAGATGAGCATTTAACCACAGGATTTTGTGCGCATCTCCACGACAGATCTAACGCTAGATAGAGGGAGGGCAGCTACCACCCATGACCCAAAATCCACACTCTAAATCCTTACATAAATATAAATGTTGAAAATATTCATATGGTTATCTAAAAACGTAGTCGAACTTATAAGACGTAAACTCTTGACTGCATTACGCGTTATATTTTATGATGGTAGAGACCAGACAGGTAGCCAGACCATCGCACATGGACAAGCACGACCGTAATTTATCACTGTTAGTGTTTCCTTCGAGGAAACCCTAATAGTATCTTTAGTTGGAGGCTTGTGATTCAGGATGCTTGTGGAGTCTTTACTGACTTGTTCCTTTGTTCGAAAGGGCAAGTCACTCTTGTAAATGACCTTTGCTATCTTCTAATAAAATTAAGGCACGCAGTCGCGTGTTCTCAAAAAGAAAAAGGAAAAACTGTCTCTGATGGATCCATAACAAGTGTCGGGATGTATTTTTCTAATGTGAACACGGCAAAGGAATTCTACGGGTATAACGTGGTTAATTCATATGCATGTCTTGCTAGGTCTAGTTAGAGCTTACACACTGGACTATCCCATTGGAAATGCAATGTTTTATACTGTTAAAAACAATGTTTCCACTTACTCAAAAAAAAAAATACAATGCGCATCCATAAGTGTTGAATGGCCGGTTGGAAATGATTAGTTCACGAGGAAAACGTGCATATATAATGCATACAAAGTTCAATATCCAAACTGGCGAAAATGACTAGATCTACATGTACATTTCAACACCTCTCACGTGTGACCCAAGGAAAACAACACATGCATAGAAATCTAAGAGGTAATAACTCAAGAGGGCTATATGTGGACACAACAGAAACAACATCAATTATTATATAAATTACGAAAGACAGGATTTGAATTGTCAACCTTATGCACTATCCAAATGAAAGTCCAAACTGATAGAAAAGGTTAGCCAATCCATATATACACATCAACAATCATGAATTTCAATCCATGTATTCACTTCAACAATCATATATTTTACCAGAATTTTTACCTTTGTTTCGTTGATTGTGATCGCCAGCCAAATACACAAGTCAATGCAAGCCGCGTGAAAAAAAGACAAACTGTATCATACAAAAGCAACACCATTGACTTCCTTCGCAATGCTTAGAGATCATACTCACCAAAAATTTAGTGTATCCTTCCCTGATGTTTGTTAGACATCTCTACAGATACAAGCTCTTCAGGTCACAGACGCAAAAATGTGAAAAATAAAAGAATACAGAGAGAAAAGAACCTAAGAGTTAGTTTCTGTATCAAGGTCGTATACCGAAGGTAATCCAGGCAAGTACCCAAGGTCAACGAGAGTCCTATGCCTGGAGGCTTCCAAGATGTGTCGATGTGAGCAAACGCACGCTGGCCCAGTAGATCTTTGAAATGTACTCTGCTCTTGCTCGAGAGATCTGGAGCCGATAGTTGTTGAGTGATCTGGAGCTCATAGCGGATAATGGGTGAGTTCCACCACTCCACATCTTTTCAATCATCAGGATCCATCTCCTCGTCTTGCTCAGAGGATTTGTTACCATCTCTTCTATCAGATTCCTGTGGCGTGTCTTGGCTAGAGTCATCTTCGGGCAACTCACCCTCGTAATCCTCACTTTGAGGTTCATTATTCTTCGTGGAAACCGTTGCCAGGCTTCGTGCCATCCAATCAGGGCACTCTTCTTCGCCCCCAAAAAGGAGCGCGCCATGCTTATCTTTCACCGGTTGAATGGCAGGTGACCTTGCTGTTCTGCAAGTGCACTCCGGTAACGGGTGCGCAAGAAAAGAAACAGGTTTTGACATCATAGCTGACACTATGATGCCGTCTATGCCAGCACTGTTATTGAGGTGCTGACGTGCAGCCATTGTCCAATTCCGTGGTGGGTGATACAGATGATCGCTGACATTTTCGAACAGTGTAGCAACAGTCTTTCTGTTCATATGAAAATGGAGGAAACAGTTACCATGTGAAATTGCGTAACATTATGTAATCCACATTGTCAAAATATGCTTTTGAACGTTACCTACAGTATGCTACTAATTCTGGAGTGGCTAGATGGTATTACTATACATAGCTATTGCATGGAGCAAAATTTTATGGGTGGTTATCCACCTGCAGCATCAAAACTACTTAAATACTGCATGTGCCAGTTGATATTATTATTTTCCAAAAAAATGTTTTCTATGACTTTCTAGAAAGGAAATTTATTATAGGTTTTAAGCGAATTGTAAGAAACCACTAATGCTGATAATAATAATAATGGTGTTATACCTGTCAGGCTTATAGGTTATACCAGATGGAATTTGGTATAATCGGTGCCCCATGATCAAACTTGAGTAGTCCGCCAACCACTCCATCATTGTGAAAGCCAGGGAAGAATGCATCAGCTTGAACAGAAACAAAATAATCGAGCGCGTCCCAAAGCAACCGGTGAGCTTGTCTCCTAAATTCAATGGGCGACGGATCAGGTTCTGTGTCATTCTCACCAATCCACCCATACCACCCTTCCTTCTCATGGGCATAAAATGGTCTTGCAGGAGGTGGAGGCAGCGGCTTGGACGAGGCCCTGCTTTCTTCCAATCCTCAATGAGTTCCTTCTCGCTCTTGCGAGGTGGAGGATTTGGCATGTCTGAGGAGAGAGGGCCTCTGGCCAACCAAGTCAGATAGCTCCTCCGACTACATAAGGAAGTGCGATCAACTAAGTTGGAATACATAGCTCGTAGAGGAATAAGCACTCTTTGCCCACCAAAGGTTTCAGAACCAGCCAAGTATATTATTGTACTTGATGGATAACCTAATGCTTGGAGCAGAAGTCCAACCTGTAAGTACAAATTGATTGGACCATAGCATTGGCAGTAAGCATCCATGACGAGTTAAACACAGGAAAGCAAACTGCATTACCCTAAATTTATGGAAGATCCCGGTAAAAAATCATGGAAGGCAAACACAGTGCTAGTTGTGTTTCTTGAAAAGAATTATTCAAGATATTATGTTCTCAAGGAATACCACTATGAACAGGAAACTGGTATGTGCAAAAGTACAATGCAAGGCATGGCCAAAGGACAAAAAACCTGGTCAAGTCTAACAAGTTTCTCTTAATCCTAGCTAGACTTTGTATATTTCGTTTTATGCACATGCCTGTACTGTTGTTGCACGGTTAGAAACTGCTGATACCTTTTTTCTCGCATACCCCATATGCATATGATAAGGCCTGTAGTATCTCATTTTTCTAAGCTGAAGCGGAATTCATTGATCTTTACAGTTCCCATGCTAGGTTTAAACAAGTGTACATAAAACTAGGTTCCCAGAATTAAAGGTTTGCCATGGGGGAGAAAACCAACAATTGGCAATATAGCCATCTCAATATATTGGTCTCGTTTTGCCACCCTCAGATTTCTAATTTGAACGGATGGTATGTTTTGCACTAAATAGGAAGGTCTGAAGCACTACTCCCTCCGTTCACTTTTACAAGACACTCTACATATTTCAATATGGACTGGATACGGATTAAAATGAGTGAACCTACACTCTAAATACGCCTAGATACGTGCATTTTCAAGAAAAACTAGAATGCCTTGTAAAAGAGAACAGATGGAGTATTACAAATTTATGTTAAGAGAAAAAATCATTGAATTTGTGTATTAACTATTAAGAGAATAGTTCCATCCCAGATAAGAAATAAAAATGACTGTAACAAACCATTCTAAGCAACCTCACCTCTTCGGGCATGAGTGGACATGAACCATTCACCTTTATGGACACTGAAATCAACTGACAGTTGTTCCTTTACAGTTCCTCGTTTGATCATCTGACTTCTTCTATATTGAATAAGTTCTGTATGGATGTCCTAGAAAAGATCAAGTAAGAAACAGTTAAAGGAAATTTTGCACATAGATATTCGACGGAAGTTCATCCAACCTTCACATTAGAAGGTAAACCATTCCTACCAACCTGGAAAAGTTCAGCACAACCATGAAAAGCTAGAGTATCTCTTAGCAATCCTGGGTGATATGCTAGATAAGGACGACCAGATGCTCGCAACCTATATGGAGATACAAGAGCTATGAGAATAAGAAAAGCGTGTCATTTCAGTGCTGAGCTTCGAGCTCTTGCTACTACTGCTACTCCCTATTCTTCTAGACAGTCACTTTACCTAGTTACAGTGTACACCTACATGTAGAGTGATAAACACAGAACTCCCAAGTACAAGGAAACAATCCAGAATGCAGAAAGCAACATTTCTTTTTCTTAGTTATAGTAATTGCAAGCACAAATATATTCGCATAGACTACTGGTGACTAAAGATAAAATTAGGAATACGAACAGTAATCCATCACATGTACAAGTATGACAAACACGGAAAGCATCACCTTCCCACTATTGGCTCCCAAGGGACCGAATTTCTGGACGGAACTTGAGAGCATGGAAAGCTACCCTGCACCTAGTCTTTGAAGTTCCTCCAAGCTTGTAGGAAGAATTGACTGCAGAAAGGGCACACCGAGGCTCTCTAAATCCACAATGTACCACAAAACAAAACGAAAATAAAGTTAGTGGGACCTGGAGGATACCTGGAGACATTTACCTCCATTAATGATTATCCCAATGACTTTTGATTTGACAAGTCTGGGCAAGACATCTGTGATGTAATATTCTGAAGTGGCTGTGTTCCTAGGAGATACTGTGGGAAATTTTATCTTTTTCCTAGCCTCTCTAAGATCCTTTGGCAAACCCCGCACAATAGCCACATCACCAGAAAGTGCAGAATGAAGTGTTCTTCGTCATAGAGATATGAAAAACTTTTGAATTTTGAACTGCAAAATCAAAACAAGGAAAGGAGCGCTGTATTTAGTGGCCAAGATAAGACAGTGTATGAGTAATAGATAAACCAGCAAACTGAATATGAAAAGGCGGATGGAGACAGTGACCTTATGCCTTTTGCCCGTGTGGTTGCTTGTATTTCAGGTATAACAAGAGTGGCATTTAAGAGCCTGGCAACGGCGACAAGATCACAGATCTAACAAGCGGAATTATGTCATGATCCTATGGCATAATGACATCAGAAGTGGTAATTTACACAAAGAAACTTACTGAAGACTGTATCTTCTCAAAGCCACCATAAATCTTTGCATAAATAAAACCATTATGCGTAGCTGGAGCTGTAACATGGTGTATCAAACAAATCAGACCATGGTTTAAGAATGGTTCGAATAGAAAAGAAAAACCAATAAGACCTATTCGATTTAATGAATATACAAATAACGCCAGTTTAATTAACCAAATACTTCCTGAAATGGTATAAGTTCTGCAGTACTAAAGCTAAATAAATAAGCATATAGTCATATACAGGAAAAAAAATCATGAAATCAGTAAACAAGTCAAAGATTAACAACATTGTATTGGTGAATGGTGATTACAACACTGCAAGAAAACAGGGGGAGGGGAGGGTATAAATCAAAATGAATTCAAGAATAAAATGATCAAGCATGTGAACATCAGAAAAAGGTTGGTTGCTAGTGTTATTTAACAAGCTGAACAATTTGGGAAAAATCAAGTTACCAAAACTCAAACATAGTAGGTGTAAGTTGAGAGACAGGGTACCAGGGTAATTTTTTCTAGGTTTTGCATAGGGGTGCAGGTGATCAAGTGTCCTCAACGGACCCACAATCTACGAGGTCGAGGCCTCTGCCAAAATCACAATGAGAGAAGAATTAAAACACATTAACTCATAGACAACTCTTGCACAAAGATATGAAACAAAATGGCTAGTTTAACATCGAATTTGAAAATTCCCCTTTGGGACAACATCGGGAATTTGACATTCTAACTTACTCATAATAGCTCAGGGCTTACCGATCCAAACGGAAGGACATCATCCATATGCAGGCTGTACTTGGTGATCCCCCCCGCCGAATAATTTGCCAGGAAAAGGTGCACAAGCAGCGACAGCACCGACAAGACGATGCCGATGGCCGTGGCCAGCTTGAACTTGCTTTTGAGGAGCATCTTATTATTTCATCACTCTCAGCTCCAAGTCCTGGCAAACAGATTCAAGTCAGCAGTTTACGCAGTTACACAGTCTCCCATCTACTCAGAGGCCCAATCAAGCAGCAAGCAGAAACAGCAGAGGCAAGGCACGCATTTGCGAGCATTCCGACCTAGGTGTGCTGTCTCCTTAATTTTAAGTTTAACGTTCATCTGGGTGACCGAGGCAGATCCTACCGAATACCCTACACCTGCATTGGATAGGTTTTTCATCCAAGGGAAAACCCCTAATCGATCAACCCTCACACCCGCAGCTCCCCAGAAGTGTCTCCCATCTACAGAGCCCGCCCGCGCGATCGAATCAGGCGCTTCATCGCACCGGAGCGAACCGTACCGGGATCCATCGCGAGCGCCGACCGACGGCGAGCCCGGATCCAGATCCCCACGCGCCGCACGCGTGCGCAGATTACAGTACGGAGGGAGGGGGCGAGAGGCCGTACCTGCCTGCCTGGCTGCGGCGGCGGCGGCGGGGGAGATAGGGTTCGGGGAGGCGGCGGGGGAGCGAGTCGGCGCGGCGACCGCCTGCAGAGTGGAGGAGTGAAGTGGAGCGCTCTCTCGGCGTTCCCGTCTCTCTCCTCGGCGAGGTGGCGACCTGCGTGGTCTGGTCGGGCTGGAGCACGTGGACGGTGGGTGGCTCGCTTAGCCACTTTTTTTTTTTAGAGTAACGATATGTTTGAACATCAAATGAAATTACATGAACAAATACTCCCTCCATTTTAATTGACTCACATATATCTACACATATGGATGCATCTAGACGGATGCATCCATATGTGTAGATATATGTGAGTCAATTAAAATGAAATAGAGGGAGTACATGTCAAAACTCAAAGACAAACAGGAGAAAACTCTAAAAGATAGAAACATACAAAACGATTCCTAAGGTTTCCCTGCATGCATCGAAGTCGGCAATACTTTCGAGGCGCAAGATGTGGTAGGTCGATCAGAGATCGTCCCAAATCTATCGAATCACATCGATGAAGTCGGGTAGGACCGATAGATTCATCGCCTTCGAACCAACATCGTTGCTAACGAGCATTCATCCTGCTCGGCCACCAGCAACATCGGGAACAACAACAAATACCAGCGACAGATCGAGAACTAAATTCGCCATATCTGAAGGATGATGGAGGACCAAGCAAATGTTTCACGACGTTATCAATTAGAGCCTTCCCGAGATGGGAGAGGAGCAGGAGCATCTTATACCCTAGAAAAACTAAGTCAACAATAACTACTCGCCAAGGTCAAGTGTCGAGTTCCTCGCCCCCTCAGTCCGTCGTTATGTTCGCATCCCTAATCACTTTCCGAGGGACAGGGCCGAAAACGAGAGCTTTAGTGACTTTGCAAACACAAAAAGACTTAGCCCCTCATACCGTCCGCCATGTCGGGTCTAATGGATAAGCAGATTAGCCCAAGGCAAGAGACTTAGTGTTTCTAACAGAGACAAAAAACGTGGCATCGTCAGGGTGTCGTTCGACAAAACCGGTGGCGGCGCCCATGGTCACATTAGTCGTATTTCTTCCTTGTCTTGGGACCTTTTCAATTGGGTCGAACCGTCGGAGAATGCCTCAAACCAGAAGAATATCTAACACTTTCGCTATACCCTAAGGTCGTACCCTCAAAGTTCATAGAAATTATAGGAAGAAAATCTCAAAACAGGCAAGAACCTCATTATTATTGTTCGTTTCTTGAGCTAGGTTATGAATTCATATTTCATTTTTGAGACATACATGATTTATACATGCTTATATTTTATATTTTTGAAAATATTGAAATTGAAGTATTTTAGAGTGACAATCTTCACATAAGCAACTAAATTGTTTTCGAGAACATGGCAATCCAATGCACATAAGATTAAAATTTATCAAAACTACAATACAATTAAAACGGTCTTAGTGGCCTAATAACCTTAAGAAATACTACCTCTGTCCCCTAATATAGGACGTTTTGGAAGGAGGCGGTGTTTTGACTTGTAGGACTATGTACTCTCGTTATGAAAAATATAATTTAAAAACATTTTAAAATGTCCAAAAAAATGAAATTTTTTGGGACAAACATCCAGACATTTGATGTTCACGCACAAAGCTTCGCAGAAAAAAGACTTTTTTTTACATGTATAAAAAAGATAAATTTTGGTGCTATAAAATGACTTATCACCGACATGTTTTTGTCGTTTTGACACAGGCCACAGAAAATGTCTTTGTTCATGACATTTTGTGTGTGAGCATAGAATGTTGGGATGTTCACCCGAAAAAATTCAAATTTTGACATTTTGAAACACGACTTTGAACTGTGGAGCAAATGCTTTTATGACTCAAAATGGATTTCCTTTTTCGGTGGGAGTAGGTTTGATACAAACATGACGTTTAGGCAAGCTAAACCATCCTTCCATTTTTCTATATTTGGAAAAATTATAAGTTGGGGCCAACAGCGATGAGATGTCATGATCTACATAATTGGACGTTGAATTTCGCCACCATCTGTCGAATGACACGCACGACAGCCATGTCGGCCAGATTCAGAAAATACGGGGCGGCAAGTAGCGCAATGGGAGCACTACTAGACTAGAGCACAGAACCTTCAGTTCGTTCACGTGATGTTTTTCAGATTAACATTTCGGTTTCGGCTAGCTATTTTGGGGAGGTCTTTATCGAAAACATTTGGGGAGCCTTGAGGGGCCTCGTGCTTTGCCATGCAGTTGCAGCATATATACTTTACTGCACCTTAAATGAGTCATCTACATGTTTTGCATTCTCGGGGCAGTAGCCTCCATGCTCTACTTGCAAACCAGTGTACCAGAATTTACTAACGCTCCCCTATGTAACACAGTAGAAGCGACCATCCAAATAAGCGGTGTGCTCTTTTACTCTTGGATCTTGAGGGCTCCTAGGCGGAGTGTCACCAAAGCTTGTGATTTGCTCTGGAAGTTTGTGATGGATTAGAGGTCTCACTAAGGCGTCCACTAGTGGTTGAGTTTCTACTTCATGGAGGAGGCTCAAGGATAATAAGGTGATCCTTCAGCGGCGTCTGGGGTACTTGGTGGTAACTCACACCTCTTTGACGGCGATCAACTCCCCCTTAATAAAGTGAACATCGGGATACAACTTCATCTCCGAGTGCATCAATTATTTCTATCCGAGCTCTCTCACTTGTGTTTATCTTTGTGATAACCTTCATGTTTGAAGTATCTTATATCATCATATAGGTTATTCCACTGGGGTGAAGAAGTTTGTTATATTAGGCTTATCTTAGTTATCCTCATAACCCAAAACTTGTGAAGAAGGTACTACAATTTGTATGAACCTATTTACCCCCTCTTAAGGTTATCCATCTCGGTCCTCAGGTTCATCTTCTAGGATTCTTAAGCTTCTGGGGCAATGCATTTTGACACCCGCGCTGACCGGTGGGACCCATCTATAGGAGCCTAGTTGGCAGCCCTGGTGGAGGTGGAGCTGACGTGGACGTGGAGCCCACCTGTCAGCCCCACATAATATTTTTCCCTAGGCTGGGCTGACGTTGGCCAATATTTCCCCTTTACTTCTTCTTCCTCCTCGTGGCTGATCCGAACTCGAATCCTCCACAACCGCATGGCGGCGCCGCGGGGACGACATGCATTCGGGCCTGGCGTGGTGATACGTCTCAAACGTATCTATAATTTTTGATGTTCCATGCTGATATTATATCAATTGCTACATGTTTTGGTTACACTTCATATCATTTTTATGCATTTTCTGGGACTAACCTATTAACAAGATGCCACAGTGCCAGTTCCCTGTTTTCTGCTGTTTTTGGTTTCAGAAAATCTATTAAGGAAATATTCTCGAAATTGAACGAAACAAAAGACATCGTCAATAATATCACGAGGAGATCACGGAGTCCAAAGGGGAGTCGGAGCAGACCCACCAGGGGGCCACGCCACACTAGGGCGCGGCCCAGGGTGGGCCCGCGCCCACCTATGGCGTGGTGGCCCCCTCGGCCACCGACGCCGCCTCTTCGCCTATATATTCTCCGCGACGCGAAAACCCTATGACGGTCGATCATATTCCACGAAAAGTTCCGTCGCGGCCGTCATCGTCAATCTCAGATCGGAGAGTTCTGAAGCTCTTCCCGGCACCCTGCCAGAGGGGAGATCATCACCGGAGGGCTCTACATCACCATGCCTGCCTCCGGAGTGATGCGTGAGTAGTCCACCCCTGGACTACGGGTCCATAGCAGTAGCTAGATGGTTGTCTCTCTACCTTGTGCCTCCATGTTAGATCTTGTGAGCTGCCTAACATGATCAAGATCATCTTATTGTAATGCTAGATGTTGTGTTTGCTGGGATCCGATGAATATTGATACCATGTTTATTCAAGTTGTTTATCTATGTGCTCTTGATCTTGCATGCTCTCCGTTGCTAGTAGATGCTTTGGCCAAGTAGATGCTTGTGACTCCAAGAGGGGGTTTATGCTCGATAGTGGGTTCAGTCTCTAGATATCTGGATCAGTGACAGAAAGGTCTAAGATGGTAGATGTGCTGTTGCTACTAGGGATAAAACATTGGTGCAGTGTCCAAGGGCACTTGTATTGATTACATTACACACTTTACTTCATGCAATAATCTGTTGTTAGCAACTTAATACTGAATGGGATGCGGATGCTGACTTGAAAGTGGATTATTTAGGCATAGATGCGGTTGGAATAACGGTCTATGTACTTTGTTGTAATGCCCAACTAGATTTCATAGTAGACATCTTGGCATGTATTGATTGTTATGCCCTCTCTATTTGTCAATTGCCCAGCTGTAATTTGTTTACCCGACATGCTAGTTATCTGTTCTGAGAGAGACACCACTAGTGAACTGTGGACCCTGGTCCAATTTCCTCATACTGTTTACACAACCTGCTGCAATCATCTGTTTCCTGTTACTTGCTGTTTTTCCTGCTGTTTTCCACACCATACGTTTAACTCTTTGTTTCTGCAAGACCGGAGAGATTGACAACCTCTCTGTTTCGTGTTGGGCAAAGTTCTGGTTTGTGTCTGTGCAGATTCCACGTTGGTGCAAGCTCCCTAGCGCCAGGGGAGTCAACATCAACAACCTTCCGATAGATCGTCAAGTCCTACTGGTTGATTAAACCTTGGGTAGATTATTCAAGGGAAAACTTCTGCTGTCTACATCATAACCTTCCTCTTGGGGTTCACCAACACGTAGCCATCAAGCTGTTTTCTGACGCCGTTGCCGGGGACTTGGAGGCTATTGGAAAGGGGAGTCTCTCAGTTCCAATCTCTTTACTTTGTTTTTGTCTTGTTTTATTTTGTTTTGCTTGCTGTTAAAAATCAAAAAAAAAATTAAATTACTTGCATCTAGTTTATTTCGGTTTTGTTATTATGTCTAGTTCTTTGCTTGCTATCACTGTTACTTTGCTTGAAACTTGTCCTATGGCTGAAAACAACATGAGAGAGCTTTATGAAATTTATCTTGAGTTGGGACATGAGGTGTTTGAAGAGAAAATTAAAAAGCCTATGGAACTTTATTTGCATAACAATCATGATAGTAGCAATGTTATTAGCATACATTCTTTGAACACCATTATTGCTAATGCCATGGAAAGCTCTAAGCTTGGGAAGCTGGTTTTGATAAAAATGATATTTTTAGTCCCCCAAGCTTGGAGGAGGAAGAATGCTATACTTTTGAATGTCATGATTCTATTGAAATATCTCCTTTTGATAAATTTGAAGTAAACATCCTCCTTGACTCAGTAAAAGAGGAAATTGCAGAAAGTAAAAATGTGCTCCCTAATGTTATTTATGATAATTCTCTTGATGATGGTCCTATATTGCCTGATGATATTAATCTTGCTACTATTGTCAAAAGTGAGTTTAATGACTCCACTGTTTTTTAGCTTAATAAAAATTATGTGTTTGAAGATCATGAAAAGCATGCTTCATGTGATAGCTATATTGTTGAGTCTATTCATGATGCTACTGAAAATTATTTTGAGAGAGGAAAATATGGTTATAGAAATCTTCATGTTATTAGATTTCCTCTCTTTGTGATGAAAGTTTTGAGCTTTCTCTTGTGTTGCTTTTATATGATGGTTTCTTTAAAACCTACTGGTCATTATGTGAGAGGGAGACATAGTTTCATATATCACAATAATATTAAGTCTCCTCTCTTTATGTTGAAAATTTTGAAGTTGCACTTGTTTTGTCTTCCTATGCTAGTCACTTTGTGCTTCATTTACTTGTTTTCTTACAAGGCTCCTATGCATAGGAAGAGTGTTAGATTTAAACATGTTTTATATATGCTTCTTGATGCTCTCTTTTACGTTTCAACTCTCATCTTTATGTGAGCATCATAAAAATCACTATGCCTAGCTAAAAGGCGTTAAAGAAAGCACTTCTGGGAGAACCCATGTTTTTATTTGCTGTTTTATTTTTGTTTTCTTGAGTCAAGGATGCTTGTTTACCTCTGTAGCAACTCCTTTGTATCTTTTATTTGCTGTTTTGTTGTGCCAAGGAGAGTTACTAATGCAAAGTTGGTTTTATTTTCGGGACTGCATTGGGACAGATTGCTGTTCGTCACCGTTTAATTCAGTAGAAAATCAGAAAAAATCGAAAAATGCTGAAACTTTTTGTGCATGTTCCTGATGATGTTACGCAACTTTCATTATTTCAAAAGTTTTTCATCTGAGCATCGTAAGTGCCTCGAAAAAATTCGTCATTACAGACTGTTCTGGTTTGACAGATTCTGTCTTTTATTTTGCATTCTCTCTTTTACAAGTTTTTAAGTGGTTTCTTTTCGTGTAAAAGTGCCCACTTGAGCCTAGTAACAGTGGCTAATGTTTAAAATAGTTGGCTTGTGAGTTTTGTCTTTGCTAGAACTTTGAAGTATTATCTTTTAGTGCACTAACCTGCTAATGAGAAAAGCTGTTAAGTTTTGGTGTGAAGGAAGTTTTCAAGTGTTGATAGAGGAGAATGATATTACATGATCAAGAAGAGTGAAGAGCTTAAGCTTGGGGAGGCTTACCTCCCCAGCATATTTCAAGAAGACTCAAGCATCTAAGCTTGGGGATGCCCAAGGCATCCCCTTCTTCATCTACAAATTATCAGGTCATCTCTAATGGTGCTATATTTTTATTGCTTCATGCTAGTGTACTCTTCCTTGGAGCGTCAGTGTGTTTTTGTTTTCAGTTTGTTTTGTTTTGTTTGCTGTGCTATACTTGTTGGATCCTAGTATTCATGTTTGGGAGAGAGACACGCTCCACTTTTTCATTAGAATACTCTTGTGCTTCACTTATACTTGTTGAGTATTCCTGTCTAGTTGCTGTTATTGCTGTTAGCTCTCAGTTTTTCATGTATCTCTTGTTAGAGCTTTCAGTTTCTTTTGAAGAAAGTACTCTCTTGCTTCACTTATATCTGTTTGGAGAGTTGTCAAATAAGTTGATTGGTGTTTGGTTGGACCAGAAAAATGCTATGCATGTGGTAGTGGTATAAAATGCTTACATGAATCTTTTTAGATCGTTGTCTTGAGTAATTTGATGCTTGCCAATTGTTTTGAGCTGTCAAGTAATTAATGTTTAAGCTTGTGCATCATGTAAGTAATGGCTATTAATGAAGAACTACTATAAGGATTTTCTGCTATAATAATCTGTTGCATAATGGAAGTCCATAGTAGTCTAGATAATTTTTGGATGAAGGCTATGTGTTAACAAGGAAGACAGTGGGAGTCTATGGTTCGTCAAACCTTGTGTTTTATGTACACTCTTGCTATTCCAGTTGATAATGATGTTTGCTTATAATAACCTTGCTAGCCTAAACTCTGTACTAAGAGGGAATGCTTCTTGTACATCCAAAACCTTGAGCCAAATCCATGCCACCTGTGTCCACCATACCTACCTATTATGTGGTGTTTTCACCATTCCAAGTAAATTTCTTCATGTGCTATCTACTAACTACTCAAAACTGTTACATTTCCTTTTTGTGTCACTACTTGAAAAGCTCATAAGGACGTAGATAGGTGGTCTTTATTTCCTGGTTGATCAAATTTTACACACCTGGACTAGTGGCATATACATCCGCTTATCCAATAATTTTGCAAAAAGAGCTGGCAACGGGGTGCCCAGTCCCAATTAATTACAACTTTAACCAAACAATTCTCTTCACATCTTTTTGCCCCTGATTCGTCAGTCAAGCAATGTTCACAAGTGTGTAAACAAAAGAGAAGAGGGATGATCTGCCCGCTGGTAGAAATAACGTCCTTCATGGGAGCCGCTCTTGTAAAGTTTGATCAACTAGTGAAGTAGAGTATTGCCTATTTGCTGATTTGTTGACACCTGTATACACCATTACCTTACAAAACAATATTTTATGCTCTCTATATGCCTTCGGGAACTACAGCTCTAGCACATGATGTTAATCCCTGCTTCCCTCTGCGAAGGGCCATTCTTTTACTTTTATGTTGAGTCAGTTTTCCCACTTCTTTCTGTCTACTTAAGCAAACATCATTGTCAACTCCAGTATAACAGTTTTTACATAACTTTGTGTTTGGTTGATCATATTCTTTGCATTGACATTATCTATATGATATACATGTTGAAAGTTGAAGCAAAGCTGAAGCTATTATCTTCCTTTGTGTTGATACAAACACTTTCATGTTGAGAATTATTGCTGCTGTGAGCTAACTATTATGTTAGACTATTATATCTCTAAATGTTTTATAGTATTATTCATGAAAGTTTGCACTTGTGTGATCACTTATGTTTACTCTTTATTTACTTGCTTGCAAACTATAGACCATTGGCTTGGATCACTTCATTCAGATCATGTGCATTACATTGTTATTTGATCAAAGATTGTGTTGGTAGCATGTCACTTCAAAAATTATCTGTTTTTATCGTTTACCTACTCGAGGACGAGCAGGAACTAAGCTTGGGGATGCTTGATACGTCTCAAACGTATCTATAATTTTTGATGTTCCATGCTGTATTATATCAATTGCTACATGTTTTGGTTACACTTTATATCATTTTTATGCATTTTCTGGGACTAACCTATTAACAAGATGCCACAGTGCCAGTTCCCTGTTTTCTGCTGTTTTTGGTTTCAGAAAATCTATTAAGGAAATATTCTCGGAATTGGACGAAACAAAAGACATCGTCAATAATATCACGAGGAGATCACGGAGTCCAAAGGGGAGTCGGAGCAGACCCACCAGGGGGCCACGCCACACTAGGGCGCGGCCCAGGGTGGGCCCGCGCCCCCTATGGCGTGGTGGCCCCCCTCGGCCACCGACGCCGCCTCTTCGCCTATATATTCTCCGCGACGCGAAAACCCTATTACGGTCGATCATATTCCACGAAAAGTTCCGTCGCGGCCGTCATCGTCAATCTCAGATCGGAGGAGTTCTGAAGCTCTTTCCCGGCACCCTGCCGGAGGGGAGATCATCACCGGAGGGCTCTACATCACCATGCCTGCCTCCGGAGTGATGCGTGAGTAGTCCACCCCTGGACTACGGGTCCATAGCAGTAGCTAGATGGTTGTCTCTCTACCTTGTGCCTCCATGTTTAGATCTTGTGAGCTGCCTAACATGATCAAGATCATCTTATTGTAATGCTAGATGTTGTGTTTGCTGGGATCCGATGAATATTGATACCATGTTTATTCAAGTTGTTTATCTATGTGCTCTTGATCTTGCATGCTCTCCGTTGCTAGTAGATGCTTTGGCCAAGTAGATGCTTGTGACTCCAAGAGGGGGTATTTATGCTCGATAGTGGGTTCAGTCTCTAGATATGGATCAGTGACAGAAAGGTCTAAGATGGTAGATGTGCTGTTGCTACTAGGGATAAAACATTGGTGCAGTGTCCAAGGGCACTTGTATTGATTACATTACACACTTTACTTCATGCAATAATCTGTTGTTAGCAACTTAATACTGAAATGGGATGCGGATGCTGCCTTGAAGGTGGATTATTTAGGCATAGATGCGGTTGGAATAACGGTCTATGTACTTTGTTGTAATGCCCAACTAGATTTCATAGTAGACATCTTGGCATGTATTGCATTGTTATGCCCTCTCTATTTGTCAATTGCCCAGCTGTAATTTGTTTACCCAACATGCTAGTTATCTGTTCTGAGAGAGACACCACTAGTGAACTGTGGACCCTGGTCCAATTTCCTCATACTGTTTACACAACCTGCTGCAATCATCTGTTTCCTGTTACTTGCTGTTTTTCCTGCTGTTTTCCACACCATACGTTTAACTCTTTGTTTCTGCAAGACCGGAGAGATTGACAACCTCTCTGTTTCGTGTTGGGCAAAGTTCTGGTTATGTGTCTGTGCAGATTCCACGTTGGTGCAAGCTCCCTAGCGCCAGGGGGAGTCAACATCAACAACCTTCCGATAGATCGTCAAGTCCTACTGGTCCGATTAAACCTTGGGTAGATTATTCAAGGGAAAACTTCTGCTGTCTACATCATAACCTTCCTCTTGGGGTTCACCAACACGTAGCCATCACGTGGCGACCTGCACCTGGTCTGCACCCACCCACTTCGTCTACGTCTCCTGCAGCGAGGCTAGGTTCCGGGCGGCGACGTCCTGCACCTGGCCCGCGCCCACAGGCTCAGCCACAATGTTCGCTGCGTCATGTTGGCCTTCACCGGCTGCTCCGACAGCGTGGCGGGGCTCTGCTTCGCCCAGGGCCTCGCCGAGAGCTTGGGCGCCGGAGCGCGCATCCTGCTGGATGGACCCCGACCTGACTCCCCTCGAGGGCCCGCTCTTCGAGCTCCACTCTGCGCTACTGGATGTACCCCGACCGACGCCGCGCGCTGGGGGGGCGACGTGCTCCTCTGCCCTGAAGAGTGCCCTCGTCGCCCATGGCAGCGGCGGATGTGAGAACGGGAACGACGTGCTCCTCTGCCCTAAATGAAGAGCGCCTCGTCGCCCATGGAGGCGGCGGATGTGAGCACAGGGAGCACGCCCCGCCACGCTCGCCGCGCGGCCGCCGTCTTCTTGCCCCATACGGATTCGCCTGCTTTGCCGCTGACCCTCCACGGCGTGCACTAGTACAGAACGACACATCGGATACCCTTTACGGAAACGTCACGAGTTAGGCGACGGAGTATCGAGCTTCTGCGCACTTCCACTAGAGTGCGCGAGCGCTAGTCGGTCATGGGCTCGACACAATGGTGACGGAGGTAAAAAAATGTCTCCGTTGCCATAAATTTGCCAACAAAGGATTAAATATCTCCGTTGCTGATATGTCCACAATAGATACGGAGATCTGTAAATCTCCGTTTCCCATGTGGAGGCCCATTAAGTGTTGCCCTTATAAATATCACCACGCATGTGTATCTCACTCTCACTCTCCCCCAGCTCCTAACCCTAGCCGTACACGGCACACTCTTGATACGTCTCCAACGTATCCATAATTTCTGCTGTTACATGCTTATATTATACCATTTGCTACATGTTTTATATACACTTCATATCACTTTTATGCATTTTCTGGGACTAACCTATTAACAAGATGCCCAAGTGCCAGTTCCTGTTTTCTGCTGTTTTTGGTTTCAGAAAATTACTTCTGGAAATATTCTCGGAATTGCACGAAACAAAAGGCCAAGTCCCTATTTTTCCAACACGTACACGAAGTCCGAAGGAGAGACGAAGAGGAGCCAGGAGCCAGCCAAACCACATGGCGGCGCGGTGGCCCCTGCCGCGCCAGCCTATGGTTTGGGCCCTCGGGGGTCCGCCGACATCGCCCTTCACCTATTATTCCCCGAGACGTGAAAACCCTAAACACCGAGCTTTCATCCAGAACATATTCGTTGCCGCCGCCGTCGTCACCCTAACTCGGGGGGTTCTGAAGCTCTTCCCGGCACCCTGCCGAGAGGGGAATCATCACCG